>CM038672.1:1883221-2233221 GCA_021605145.1 Aegilops bicornis | reverse complement strand
TGCTTACCGTTACTAGTCCAATCTTGATTCGCGGCATTGTGGGATGAAGCGTCTGACCGACCTTACACGTACACTTACGTGAGACAAGGTTCCACCGATCGACATGCACTTGGTGCATAAGGTTGCTATCGGGTGCCCGTCGCTACACTTTAGTCGGATCGGATTAAATGAAAAGGGTCCTTATGAAGGGTAAATAGCAATTGACATATCACGTTGTGGTTTTTCGTAGGTAAGAAACGTTCTTGCTAGAAACCCATAGCAGCCACATAAAACATGCAAACAACAACTAGAGGACGTCTAACTTGTTTTTGCAGGGTATGCTATGTGATGTGATATGGCCAAGAAGAATGTGATGAATGATATGTGATGTATGAGATTGATCATGTTCTTGTAATAGGAATCATGACTTGCATGTCGATGAGTATGACAACCGGCAGGAGCCATAGGAGTTGTCTTTATTTATTGTATGACCTGCGTGTCATTGAACAACGCCATGTAATTACTTTACTTTATTGCTAAGCGGTAGCCATAGTAGTAGAAGTAATAAGTTGGCGAGACAACTTCATGGAGACACGATGATGGAGATCATGATGATGGAGATCATGGTGTCATGCTGGTGACGATGATGATCATGGAGCCTCAAGATGGAGATCAAAAGGAGCAAAATGATATTGGCCATATCATGTCACTATTTGATTGCATGTGATGTTTATCATGTTTATACATCTTATTTGCTTAGAACGACGGTAGTAAATAAGATGATCCCTCACTAAAATTTCAAGAAAGTGTTCCCCCTAACTGTGCACCGTTGCGAACGTTCGTCGTTTCGAAGCACCACGTGATGATCGGGTGTGATAGATTCTTACGTTCACATACAACGGGTGTAAGCCATATTTACACACGCCAAACACTTAGGTTAACTTGACGAGCCTAGCATGTACAGCATATGGCCTCGGAACACAAGAGACCGAAAGGTCGAGCATGAGTCGTATAGTAGATATGATCAATATGAAGATGTTCACCGATGATGACTAGTCTGTCTCACGTGATGATCGGACACAGCCTAGTTGACTCGGATCATGTAATCACTTAGATGACTAGAGGGATGTCTATCTAAGTGGGAGTTCATGAGATGAACTTAATTATCCTGAACATAGTCAAAAGATCTTTGCAAATTATGTCGTAAGCTCGCGTTTTAGTTCCACTGTTTAGATATGTTCCTAGAGAAAATATAGTTGAAAGTTGACAGTAGCGATTATGCGGACAGTAGAAAGCTTATGTCCTTAATGCACCGCTTAGTGTGTTGAACCCCAATCATCGTCTATGGATGTTGCGAACATCGGACATACACGTTTTGTTAACTACGTGATAGTTCAGTTAAACGGTTTAGAGTTGAGGCACCAAAGACGTTTTTCGAAACGTCGCGGAACATATGATATGTTTTCGAGGGCTGAAATTGGGATTTCAGGCTCATGCCCACGTCAAGAGGTATAAGACCTCCGACAATTTTCTTAGCCTACAAACTAAAGGGAGAAAAGCTCAATCGTTGAGCTTGTGCTCAGATTGTCTGAGTGCAACAATCACTTGAATCGAGTGGGAGTTGATCTTCCAGATGAGATAGTGATGTTTCTCCAAAGTCATTGGCACCAAGCTACTAGAGCTTCGTGATGAACTATAACATGTCAGGGATAGATATGATGATCCTTGAGGTATTCACGATGTTTGACACATGAAAGTAGAAATCAAGAAGGAGCATCAATTGTTGATGGTTGGTGAAACCACTAGTTTCAAGAAGGGCAAGGGCAAGAAGGGACACTTCATGAAACGGCAAATCAGTTGTTGCTCAAAGGAAGAAACCCAAGGTTGAACCCAAACCCGAGACTAAGTTCTTACGTAATAAGGGGAACAGCCATCGGAGCAGAATTACCCTAGATACTTGGTATATAAGAAGGCTGGCAAGGTCGATAGAAGTATATTGATATACATTATGTTAATGTGTACTTTACTAGTACTCCTAGTAGCACCAGGGTATTAGATACCGGTTCGGTTGCTAAGTGTTAGTAACTCGAAATAAAAGCTACGGAATAAACGGAGACTAGCTAAAGGTGAGTCGACGATACGTCTTGGAAGTGTTTCCAAGGTTGATGTGATCAAGCATCGCACGCTCCCTCTACCATCGAGATTGGTGTTAAACCTAAATAATTGTTATTTGGTGTTTGCGTTGAGCATAGACATGATTGGATTATGTCGGTCGCAATACGGTTATTCATTTAAGGAGAATAATGGTTACTCTGTTTATTTGAATAATACCTTCAATGGTCTAGCGCCTAAAAGGAATGGTTTATTGAATCTCGATCGTAGTGATACACATTTTCATGCCAAAAAGGATATAAGATAGTAATGATAGTACCACTTACTTGTGGCACTGCCATGTAAGTCATATTGGTGTAAAACGCATGATGAAGCTCCATGTTGATGGATCTTTGGACTCACTCGTTTTTGAAAAGTTTGAGACATGCAAACCATGTCTATTGGTGTACACGCATGAAGAAACTCCATGCAGATGGATCGTTTGGACTCACTTGATTTTGAATCACTTGAGATATGCAAATCATACCACATAGGCAAGATGACTGAAAAGCCTCGTTTTCAGTAAGATGGAACAAGATAGCAACTTGTTGGAAGTAACACTGTCGGTGTCAAAACCGGCGGATCTCGGGTAGGGGGTCCCGAACTGTGCATCTAGGCGGATGGTAACAGGAGACAAGGGACACGATGTTTACCCAGGTTCGGGCCCTCTTGATGGAGGTAAAACCCTACGTCCTGCTTGATTGATATTGATATTGTGGATGTTTACAAGAGTGGATCTACCACGAGATCAAGGAGGCTAAACCCTAGAAGCTAGCCTATGGTATGATTGTCGTATATTGTATGAGATTGTCTATCGACTAGCCTAGCCTCGGTTTATATAATGCACCAGAGGCCTAGGATAACAAGAGTCCTAGCCGAATACGCCGGTGGGGGAGGAGTCCTTGTCTTGATCGCCAAGTCTTGTTGATTCTTCCTTGTATGCGGCAATGTCCGGATCGCCCATGAGTATACGGCCATGGGGTCCTCGGCCCAATCTAACTGATCGGGAGACGACGTGGTGAGTACCCCTAGTCCAGGACACCGTCAAGAGCCCTCGAACCGGTCTTCAAGTTAGGGATGCTCCTCGATTCTTCCGAACTGTTCTTCATCTTCGGTTGCCGGTCTTGAAAACTGGTTCAACAAATCTCCTCATCTTCTATCTTGAGGATCGCCGAAATGCATTCGACGAGTTTACACGTTGGGTATCCGAGGAGCCCCTTTAAGTTTACAACCTTTATCCATGCCTTGTTATTTTTATGCCATGCCTCGGGTTTGAAGTTCTTCCCGGGGGGCAACGTCCTCTTGCGTCCGAGCTCCAACGCCGGACTGCATTCGAGGTATCTTTTGCAGCCGAGCACCAATGCCGGACTGCTTCCCAGCTCTAACGCCGGAATGTATCCGAGCTCCAACGCCGGACTGTATCCGAGCTCCAACGCCAGACTATGTGTCCGAGCTCCAACGCCGGACTATGTGTCCGAGGTGTCGTAAATCACCTTGGTTCAAAGAAGTTTGAAGGAGTTTAGCCGAGCTTAACGCCGGAAATGCCCTCTAAGGAGCCAGCCACTTGCATCCGAGCTATATGTCAAACTGCTTCCGAGGTGGTTAAGCACCTCGGTCATGGGCTGATTTTTGGTCAATGTTTTTTATTGATGTAATTTATTCTCTGACGAGATATATAGCCAGTAGCCCTCAAGGTATGTATCGGTCTAAAACCCGAGATGCACCAAGGATGACATAAGACCGCTGATCCTCGTGAGTCAGCCGAGACTCAAAGTTGATTTGCAAAATCGGTCTAAGGATCAAGTCCTAGCTCGATGTAATACTTCGACACAAAAAGCGGGCGTGCTTAGACCTCGAGACTCGGGTTGGGTGCGGCCGACCAACCCGAGGATCAAAATCTCCTCGGCAATCAGATTGCACTTAAGATTTTCTCGCATATAACAAGCAATGCAGTAGCCCCCGAGACACTGGTCGGGTGGCAACACCAGATAAGGGGATCAATGTGCCCCTTTAATATTTGTAAATAATAAGCCCGAAGCCCAGTAGCCCCCGAGCCTTAATGCGGGCACAGGAGGCCGAATTAAGGATCGACATCCATAGTAAAATCACAAATTATGTGTAATGACTCTATGTATCCAAGTACTTTACGTCATTAATGCTCGGATCCGCATTGTACAAAACTTTGTTGACCGACCATCGGCTTCCACCTCCTCGGCCAATAGCCGAGGAGTGTTTGTCCTACTTTATAAAGCCTTTATAAGGGCAAAGAGTTACAACAAACAAGGCAATCTGGCCATACTGTTTTATAAACAAAGGTACGCGGAGAGACATGTTATATTACTGTTTAATGTAAGAAATGTCTTCCAAAGAAAATAGTCCCGCTTATCGGTTCCTTTCTTTGGGTTGTCATGCTAAGCATGATCATGAAACCTCTGCTCCAATGTAAGAGCAAAATATCGAGGATTTAGTTTGGGAGGCCAGTTAATAGCCCCCGATAGTGTTCGGCGACAGTCGAGGTCAAGCCGGAAACACTTCGGCCCATGAATGGCCCGTCATTTAATGTAGTCATCGGATCGCTGACCAGTTTACACCTATTGTGACAGTCAGTTTTCGGCTTTCTCCACTGAGGTGCTTGACCATGCGAGCTGGAAGCACAATCGCAGTGGTTCTCCCTTTGCACACCTAGCCGAACAAAGCGGAATGTAGGAGGCAAGCGGGGAGCCGGGCAACCCAACTATTGATCAAGACACAATTTGAAACTGATGCATATATAGCAATATCCGAGAATGTTTTTGCCGAATCTCAAAAGGTGTCCGGCGTTGCACTGCAAGACTTGTGCTGAAAACACACAAATAGTTTAAAAGTGCCAAAAGCTACCAACATGCTCAAATAAACATAAGAGCCCCCAAGTGACTTGGGTAAAAGTTGATTATATAATGTAAGGTGACATGTAGAATGCCTTCTAGCCGGATTGTAGATCGTTTGTCATAGCGGACCTTTTCGCTTCGACCTCAGGACCCAACAGTCCGGAGTGTGTCCGAATACCTTCGTGGTTATATAAGAACCGTGGCATGCATGGAGACAAGGCGTAGGGGTCATTAGTGCTGTATCGCATAAGTGCCCAACGAGTTATGTTATATTACATGGGTAGTAAGAAACATCTTCCAGGGAGAATAGTTCCGTTAAGGGTTCCTTTCGCTGGGATGCATGCCCTAAAGTGCATGTCAAAGCTGCTATGACAGCAGAAAATCATCTGGGGGCAGATGGGTAAATAATTAAAAATCATCTAGTTCACCGACCAAATATTTCCTTAAGAACGCTAGCTTTCGGCTTCACCCAGTCTGAGGTACACATCCGGCTGACCCGGCAGTAACAATCGCAGAGGTGCTCCCTTTACCACCTAGCCGAACAATCGGGAACGTAGGGGTAAGCACAGGAGCCAGACAACCCAACTTGGCCAAAACTTAAGTCATATCGATGCATATAATGGTGAATAAAAGGTACATGCGGAAGTGTGACACATGTGTTGGGCATAAAGCCCGTATTAATAAGCTTCATTAAAGAAGCCCCAGGTATAATGAGCGCGGGTAGCGTCAAGTATGTGCAAACAAAGTTTGGACTAGGAAAATTTTACAAGCAACTTTTTTCAAAAAAGTATAATGCTTGGTCGAACCGAACACAAGTTAGAAATTTAAAACTTTGAGCATGAAGGCAACTTAGCTGGTTAATGTGTTCGGCATTGACGACGCGGTCCGAGCTTGATGCGGGACAAGGTTCCATCCCTCAAGCCGATCCCGAGGTGGCGGAGCAAAAGAGCTCGGCACTCCGAAGTGGTGACATAGCATGGTCAGTGCAGGACGGCAGAGTGATGCCGAAGTCCCGGCATGGGGTAATGAAGTGTTGACGAAGCCCCGTCCGGCCGAGGTGACGCTAAAGGATATAGTCCGGCTGGATCGTTTTCCGTGCACAAAAAATAGTGCAGACCGGGATAATAGTAATAATAGGAATAAAAAATGTTGCATAATAAATAATTTATGCAAAGTGAGTAGTAAAAGAAATATGGCCTGGCGCCAAGTCGATGTCGATGCAGGTCGTCGGGCGTAATGCAATAAAGGCGTGGCAAAGCACGGATTCACTGTGTCGGTCCGAAGTTCGGATGCGGCGTCACGGACTATGTACAGAAACTGACCGAACCATCATCCGACCGTCGATAATGCGGCCACCATTTGATATACCTGTGTACATATGATGGACTAACCAGAGTAATAATTCCTTGGGAAAAATTAACCCAAACAAGCAAAAAGAAACACTAGGATTAATAGCACCTGGTTTATTTGTTGTAGCAATCCGAAGGAAGGTGATTCCCAAAATTGGGACTCGATCCGCGCACCCATTGCCTGGTCGGCTAGTAACGCCGAAGTGTCCGGAGTAGGTTGATGAAGAGATGGCGAAGCCCCCGGTCCAGCCGAGATGTCGAAGTAGGTCGGCGTGATGGACACCAGCTTGAAGAAGCAATAGTGCGGCCCTGCCGATGCAGGTCGTGACGTGGTCGATGTCGGCTTGATGAAGCGACCGTGCGGCGATGCCGGTATGCCCGCTCCATGTAATCCGTGGGGCGGCGATGTTGGTGATGATTTATCCTTCGCGATGCCGGACTCTTGTTCGGCTTGCCAAGATGATGATCCGAAGAAGTTGAGCTTGGCTCAACAAAGTGACGACGTGTCTAGCGCAGGTCGGCAGCCGTGGAGCAATATTGCCGGACTGGTTTGACACCAGCATGGTGTTGAAGATCATGTTCAAAAGATCTTAAAGTTAATGGGATGTGTTCGGGAACAAAAAACAATACGCCATACAAAACTTCCTTCAAAAAGGATGTCCGAAATCCCGTTCATAAAAAAGACGAACTCGGGTCGGATTCGTTTTCGCGCAGAAAACAGATCCGAAAAGTGATGCACTAATCGGAAGTTTCCCGGAGTTTGCCGGAGATTCCTCCATCGGAACTCGACGAAATTTTTGCAGTGGTAGTCTCCGGCATCGTCGTCCATACCGTCGATGTCTTCGGAGTCGTAGTCGAGTACGTCAGTTAAATCGTCGACGGTGGCTACGAAGTGGGTGGTGGGTGGGCTCAATTTCTTCGTCGTCTGCTGCCCAACCGTCCGGCCGTAGCTCGCCAGGGCTCTCCGGATAGCGAGAGATGCTTCGTTGAGTTTATGATATCGCCAAGGGCGAAGTGCCGAAAGATGTCTGCAGCGGTGAATTCCATGATCGGGCGCCCAATCGGATTCATTGTCGGGCGCAGGAGGTTCGGAGTCCGGCAGAGAGTCCGGCACCTCGGAGTCATGAGCTTTATGCGGGACAAGGTAAGTGTTCGGCTCTATCGCCGTAGAAGTTGCAGCTCTCGGGGCGGCGTCCAGCCATCCGTCCTCGATCCGAGCGATCGGCTCCGGACTATGAGTCGGAGCGGATTCGTGTGCGGCCTCCAAGGTGCTGTCCGTGGCGAGTTAGGTCATGCCCATCGTGACAGCGCGGCACGCTTCGGCCGTGGCTCAGATCCATCGAAGATCAAGTCCCCGCGATATCGGCCGTGAAGTTTAGGCTTCAAACCTGACCGACGGCCGTGGGCGTAGCTTTCAATCTGCTCCAGATGGCCAAGTGAGTTGGCCCGCAGCGAAAACGCCGAATCTGAAGATCTGTCCGGGAGAAAAGTCTCACCCAGGACTGCGTCGTTGTTGATTGAAGAGGCCATCAAGCCTATCGCTGACGGCTACGTAGGAACTCTCAATGAAAGCACCAATGTCGGTGTCAAACCGGCGGATCTCGGTAGGGGGTCCCGAATCGCATCTAGGCGGATGGTAACAGGAGACAAGGGACACGATGTTTACCTGTGTTCGGGCCCTCTTGATGGAGGTAAAACCCTACGTCCTGCTTGATTGATATTGATATTGTGGATGTTTACAAGAGTGGATCTACCACGAGATCAAGGAGGCTAAACCCTAGAAGCTAGCCTATGGTATGATTGTCGTATATTGTATGAGATTGTCTATCGACTAGCCTGGCCTCGGTTTATATAATGCACCAGAGGCCTAGGATAACAAGAGTCCTAGCCGAATACGCCGGTGGGGGAGGAGTGCTTGTCTTGATCGCCAAGTCTTGTTGATTCTTTCTTGTATCTGCGGCAATGTCCGGACTGGCCCATGAGTATACGGCCATGGGGGTCCTCGGCCCAATCCAACTGATCGGGAGACGACGTGGTGAGTACCCCCTAGTCCAGGACACCGTCAAACACACTCTGATGTGTGCAGTCCAATGAGTGCTGAGGCATGCAGTGAATATCGTTATGTTTTACTTCACAGATGATTTAAGTAGATACTGTATATTTACTTGATGAAACACAAGTCTCAATTATTGAATGGTTCAAGTAATTTCAGAGTGAAGTTGAAGCTCATTGTGACAAGAGGATAAAATGTCTATGATATGATCATAGAGATGAGTATCTGAGTTACGAGCTTTGGCACACAATTAAGACATTGTGGAAATTGTGTCACAATTAATACCGCCTGGAACACCATAGTGTGATGGTGTGTCCGAACATCATAGTTGCGCCCTATTGGATATGGTGCGTACCATGATGTCTCTTATCGAATTACCACTATCATTCATGGGTTAGGCATTAGAGACAACCACACTCACTTTAATAGGGCACCACGTAATTCCGTTGAGACGACACCGTTTGAACTATGGTTTGGAGAAACCTAAGTTGTCGTTTCTTAAAAGTTTGGGGCTGTGACGCTTATGTGAAAAAGTTTCATCGTGATAAGCTCGAACCCAAAACGGATAAATACATCTTCATAGGATACCCAAAATGGTTGGGTATACCTCCTATCTCAGATCCGGAAGCAAAAGTAATTGTTTCTAAAAACGGGTCCTTTCTCGAGGAAAAGTTTCTCTCGAAAGAATTGAGTGGGAGGATGGTGGAGACTTGATGAGGTTATTGAACCGTCACTTCAACTAGTATGTAGCAGGGCACAGGAAGTTGTTCCTGTGGCGCCTACACCAATTGAAGTAGAAGCTTATGATAGTGATCATGAAGTTTCGGATCAAGTCACTACCGTACCTCGTAGGGTGACAAGGATGCGTACTACTTCAGAGTGGTACGCAATCCTGTCTTAGAGGTCGTGTTGCTAGACAACAATGAACCTACGAGCTATGGAGAAGCGATGGTGGGCCCGAATCCCGACAAATGGTTAGAAGCCATGAAATCCGAGATAGGATCCATGTATCAGAACAAAGCATGGACTTTGGTGGACTTGCCCGATGATCGGCAAGCCATTGAGATAAATGGATCTTTAAGAAGAAGACGGACGTGGACGGTAATGTCACCGTCTATGAAGCTCGACTTGTGGCGAAGAGTTTTTCACAAGTTCAAGGAGTTGACTACGATGAGATTTTCTCATCCGTAGCGATGCTTAAGTCCGTCGGAATCCTGTTAGCATTAGCTGCATTTATGAAATCTGGCAGATGGATGTCAAAACGAGTTTCCTTACCAAGATTTCGTAAGGAAAGGATGTATGTGATACAATCAGAGAGGTTTTCTCGATCCTAAGGATGCTAAAAGGTATGCTAGCTCCAGCGATCCTTCCATGGACTGGAGTAAGCATCTCGGAGTTGGAATATGCACTTTGATAAGATGATCAAAGATTTTGGGTTTATACAAAAGTTTATGAGAAACTTGTATTTCCAAAGAAGTGAGTGGGAGCGCTATAGAATTTCTGATGAGTATATGTTGTTGACATATTGTTGATCGTAAATGATGTAGAATTTCTGGAAAGCATATGGGGTTATTTGAAAAGTGCTTTTCAATGGAGAACCTGGATTAAGCTACTTGAACATTGAGCATCAAGATCTATGAGGATAGATCAAAAATGCTAAATGGTACTTTTAAATGAGCATATACCTTGACATGATCTTGAAGGTGTTCAAGATGGATCAGTCAAAGAAGGAGTTCTTAGTTGAGTTGTAAGGTATGAAGTTAAGAGTTAAAGCTCGACCACGGCAGAACATAGATAAAGGACGAAGGTCGTCCCCTATGCTTCGTACATAGGCTCAGAGTATGCTATCTTTGTATACCGCCTTTGGAAGTGTGCCTTGCCATGAGTCCTGCAAGGGGTACAAGAGTGATCCAGGAATGGATCATTGGACAATGATCAAAATTGTCCTTGGAGTAAATAAGGACATGTTTCTTGATTATGGAGGTGATAAAGAGTTCGGCGTAAAGGGTTACGTCGATGCAAGCTTTAACACCTATCCGAGTGACTCTGAGTAGCAAACCGGATACGTATAGTGGAGCAACCATTTGGAATAGCTCCAAGTGGAGCGTGGAAGCAGCATTTACAATATGACATCGAGCTTTGTGAAGTACATACGGATCTGAATGTTGCGCACCGTTGACTAAAACCTCTCTCACAAGCAAAACATGATCAAACCCCAGAACTCATTGAGTCTTAATCACATGATGATGTGAACTAGTTTAGTGACACTAGTGAACTCTTGGATGTTGGTCACATGGAGATGTGACCTATGAGTGTTGATCACATAGCGATGTGAACTAGATTATTGACTCTAGTGCAAGTGGGAGACTGTTGGAAATATGCCCTAGAGGCAATAATAAATTGGTTATTATTATATTTCCTTGTTCATGATAATCGTTTATTATCCATGCTATAATTTTATTGATAGGAAACTCAGATACATGTGTGGATACATAGACAACACCATGTCCCTAGTAAGCCTCTAGTTGACTAGCTCGTTGATCAATAGATGGTTACGGTTTCCTGACCATGGACATTGGATGTCGTTGATAACAAGATCACATCATTTGGAGAATGATGTGATGGACAAGACCCAATCCTAAGCCTAGCACAAAGATCGTGTAGTTCGTATGCTAAAGCTTTTCTAATGTCAAGTATCTTTTCCTTAGACCATGAGATTGTGCAACTCCCGGATACCGTAGGAATGCTTTGGGTGCACCAAACGTCACAACATAACTGGGTGACTATAAAGGTGCACTACAGGTATCTCCGAAAGTGTCTGTTGGGTTGGCACGAATCGAGACTGAGATTTGTCACTCTGTGTAAACGGAGAGGTATCTCTAGGCCCACTCGGTAGGACATCATCATAATGTGCACAATGTGACGAAGGGGTTGATCACGGGATGATGTGTTACGGAACGAGTAAAGAGACTTGCCGTAACGAGATTGAACAAGGTATCGGTATACCGACGATCGAATCTCGGGCAAGTACAATACCGTTAGACGAAGGGAATTGTATACGGGATTGATTGAGTCCTTGACATCGTGGTTCATCCGATGAGATCATCGTGGAACATGTGGGAGCCAACATGGGTATCCAGATCCCGCTGTTGGTTATTGACCGGAGAACGTCTCAGTCATGTCTGCATGGTTCTCGAACCCGTAGGGTCTACACACTTAAGGTTCGATGCCGCTAGGGTTATAGGGAATAGATATACGTGGTTACCGAATGTTGTTCGGTGTCCCGGATGAGATCCTGGACATCACGAGGAGTTCTGGGATGGTCCGGAGGTAAAGATTTATATTTGAGAAGTCCTATCTTGGCCACCGAAAAATGTTTGGGATTTTTCGGTATTGTATCGGGAAGGTTCTAGAAGGTTCCGGAGTGGGGCCCACCTGCATGGGGGGACCCACATGAACGTGGGTAGTGGGGGCAAGGCCCCACACCCTGGTCAAGGCGCACCAAGATCCCCCTTAGAAGGAATAAGATCATATCCCGAAGGGATAAGATCAAGATCCCTAAAAAGGGGGGATAACAATCGGTGGGGAAAGGAAAGGATGTGATTTCTTTCCTCCCACCTTTGCCAACGCCCCAATGGACTTGGAGGGCAAGAAATAAGCCCCCTCCACCCCTATATATAGTGGGGAGGCGCATGGGAGCTGCACCCAAGTTCTGGCGCAGCCCTCCCCCTCTCCCAAGTTCTCCTCTTCTCCCGCGGTGCTTGGCGAAGCCCTGCAGGATTGCCACGCTCCTCCACCACCACCACGCCGTTGTGCTGCTGGATGGAGTCTTCCCCAACCTCTCCCTCTCTCCTTGTTGGATAAAGGCGTGGGAGACGTCACCGGGATGCACGTGTGTTGAACACGGAGGTGCCGTCCTTCGGCACTAGGATCTCCGGTGATTTGGATCACGACGAGTACGACTCCTTCAACCCCGTTACATTGAACGCTTCCTCTTAGCGATCTACAAGGGTATGTAGATGCACTCTCCTTCCCCTCGTTGCTGGTTTCTCCATAGATAGATCTTGGTGACACGTAGGAAAATTTTGAATTTTTGCTACGTTCCCCAACAAGAAGAGGAAGAAGAGGAAGAAGAGGAAGATGAAGAAGAGGAAGGTGAAGAAGAGGAAGATGAAGAAGAGAAGAGGAAGAGGAAGAGGAAGAAGAAGAAGAGGAAGAAGAGGAAGAAGAAGAGGAAGAAGAAGAAGAGGAAGCACTATGCAAGACTTATGCATTTGAGCCTGGTATGGTTATCACCTTTGATATTCGTCCGGAAGATGATATTGAAGGTAATAGAGACATATGGGTCGATGTGCAGACGCCTCCAATTCTACCATTATGTGAGTTCTTCTCAACTATATTTTTGTCTTTGATATTGCTTATTCAAAAATAATTGAGAACTATAATTTATATTGACAGCTTATCTCCATTCAACCAAACATGTCCGGCGCTTGGTAGACAGGACCTACTACTGTCCCGGAGCTGAACTAAACTGCGAGGAGATAAGTCATTATGTTTCATGGCTTGAGGATCTTCATACTGTCAAGACAAATTTTCTTCCTGCACTTAGAAATATTAGTACTCAAAATGTGCGATCAATAGTGATGGTATTGAACTACGGACACATCTATTTAGGAATGATGGTAAGATTTTTACTATTTGTCCTCAGTGCATCTTTTGCATACATAATTTTTTTGCTAAACTTTCATTGCTAAGTATATTAATTAAGTACTATACGATGTTCTTCAACAGGGACTCTCGATGACAGTTGTGCCTCAGGGGATCGAGACTAAAGGTCGCTAGTCAATTGTTAGCTTACGGCCAAGATATCTCTGCATTGCACATTAATGCATTCAGGATTTCTAGAAGCGATGAATGCTTAATAGTGAAAGATTGGAGGAAAATTGTTAACGATCGCAGAGAAGTACTAGGGGGCAGCAATGAGAAGCGCAGCCCACGATTAGGAGACATGCTCATCGGCATGCTCCAGTTTGATGAATCAGGAGAGTTATACATGTTCTATGCTATTTTACCAGAGAGAGAGAGAGTAGCTAGCAGGAGTGATTTAGCATGCTGCTCTTAGTACTTGTCCTTTCATGTCCGTGTTCTTCGTTCTGAACTTAATCTGAAAGAGTGATTTGCTTTTGTGGTGTTATATATGAACGCTTATAATATCATGACAATCATGTTGAACTCGATGATATTTTTGTTTCTGGTATAAGTGAATGTTTCTTCTTTAAGCTACTGTTGGTGGTGATTTGATAGCGGTAATGACTATGATGATTAAATAGTGATAATGACGACTACGATGATTTTTAGCTAGCTAGCTCTAGAGTATGTTGATGATATGATGCAAGAGTTTTTATATTAATAATATGATGATATGATGAGTAATTATTATATCATTTAATGAAAGAAACCACATATTAGTTTCAGCTGGATGGATCCTACCTAAGTGATCAACTATATATATGCCATATCCATATATATTATACTTGATCACCTAATTAGGTGATCAAGTATATAATATCGATATGGCATATATATATATATATATATATATATATATATATATATATATATATATATACTTGATCACTTAGCTATAGCTAGCTATATATATATAGCTAGCTATATATATATATAGCTAGCTAGATATCCTCCAGTCGAAACTAATCCGCGGTACTTTCACCTAATGATTTAACAACTCATTATAATGTAAAATAATCACTAAATTAAATTGAAAACACAAAACTAAAGCAAAAATTTGAAAAAAGAACAAACATTTAGTACCGGTTGGTGTTACCAACCGGTACTAAAGCCCTACGCGCACCCGGGCCTGGCTCGTGCCACGTGTTCAAGATTTTTAGCGCCCGGTTCGTGATTTAACCGGTACTAAGGGGGGACCTTTAGTCCCCACTCTTTAGTGCCGGTTGCAGAACCGGCACTAAAGGCCGTTACGAACCGACACTAAAGGCCGGTTCTGCACTAGTGTTTCGGAGGCCCGAACCTGGGTGAATTGTGTGTGCAGACTCCGTCCAGGTACTTCCAATCTCGTCATGAACCCTACCCAGGGATCTGACGGGAATTTAGTCCATCAGTATCTCCACTTTAATTAGATGATCATGAAGTCTTCCACACCTCACTATTTATGAGTTAGCACACGTGTCCCAATTCTATGCGATAATTCACCCATCTTTCAGGCAAACAAGTTACACCGGCCTTCTACTCTCTCCATTCCTAAATATAAGTCGTTGGGGGAGTGTAAATTAAACTCCCCCAATGACTTATATTTCGGAACATAGGTAATAGTTTTTATTTTTCTTTCCCTTCTTTTTAAAGAACCATACCTAAACCCATTTTACATCCTGTTTTGCTTTAAGCGTGACATGAAAAGATAGAGATGGTTCAAGGTATCAATAATGGGGTTCCATGTGTGTTTGATTTATTTTAGAGATCATTTTCTTTTTTACCAGAGAAGCAACTTGTTCTTTATTATTTTGCTTAGCTCACTAGACATCTGTCTTCACAAATACACAATTAAATTTGACATCTAACATGACTTCAAGAATATGAGAATGGAGCACTCATAAAAACACCCATGACTCATTGGATATAAGAATCTTTCCTCAATCAAAAGAAGCATGATAGTCCATGCATGTTTATTTCACTAAACTAATTTTTTTAACTGAAAATTTACTAGAGAAAATGATAAGAAATACAAAGGGCTTCAAAATTCCTCCAAGCTTAACATGCTAAGCCGGTTAGATTCATTTAATCTCCTTTTTGTTGGTACCGGTGTTCTGTTCAGGCGAAAGTAGAGCGACGCTGGTGAGCATATCGATTAGAAGCTTGTTGGTCACTTCTAGGTCCGCAATGCGAGCCATATATATGCGCAGCGTCTCGTCTTGGTTGGTAGTGATGATTCTCAGGCTCGTATACAGTGCATCCTGAGTCTTTGCAGCGAGTGCCACCTCCATCTCATTGATTTGCTCAGTCCAAATTTTATTTTTAGTTTTAGAACTACTAGCATATACCTCGTTCTAAGCAGAGGGTGTAGGGTTCGCGCGGCGTCTCTTCCTTGGGAGTCCTACGGTGATGCGTGCACCAATGGTGTGCTTCCTGCGCGCCTTGGGGTCGATCTGCTGAGGCTCTCCCATTGCATCATTGCCGGCGACGATGAGGCCGAGGATGGACACGGCGAGCCGGAGATGTATTTTGTGCAACAAACGTCATGTTGAAAAGTTCTGGGTGCAGCCTCGCAAAATAAAGTTTTGCAAAAAGGACCCAGTTGCAAGTTGCCACAAGATTTTTGTTGCAAAAAAGTAAAAAAAAAGGGGGTTTACAACAAAGGTCCCGTTGCAATGATGAAATCACAGTGAGCAGGCAAAAAGATCCACCGGTCGTCTCTCCTTCCCATTCCTCCCCGCCGTACGAGGCGCACACTCCTCTCTCCTCTCGATCCCCTCTCTGCCGCTGGCGAATCTCTGGCACTCCCGCGATTCGTCGGTGCGGCGGTGCAGTGGCCGTCTTCAGCGCGCCTCCGTCGCGTCCTCCTGCTCCTCCAGAGCTCGGCTGCTCGCTGCGAGCTTCCTCCACTATGGCTTTAGATAGAAGGCACATGCCCGGCCTCAAAATCTTCAGATCTGCTTGCTTGCTTCGCCGCTGCTAGTTTCATTTGCAGCTTGTCCACTCTCGACTTTCAGCATCTCCGGGAAGCTGCAGATCTTCTTATAGGTTAGTTGTAAGCTTTCCTCCAAGAGGTGGTGCATCAACCTGTTTCTTATCAATATGATGTTGTGCATCTGTTAATTAATGCTCTCTTAATTATGAGCAGTTTATTCGTTTAGATTCACCTCCTAGTTCTTGACATCAAAAAGTTGGTTGCGCTTCTTAGTTTTTTTTTTTTTTTTTGAACAAGACTTCTTAGTTTTCTATCATGCTAAAAGTGAGTACTATCTTGCAGAATGATGTTTTAAGGGATGACTAGGAGTATCGAGTCTGATGCTCGACTTCTTTCTTGAAGTATTTGCTTGTGTTTCTTCTCTTTAGAAACTCGTCAGTCTTAAGGTATGGATAAGTTCAATGCAGGCGTTCAGTTTCGTAGATAGCTTTTTATTTCTCCTTTGGCTACGGAGTGGGAAGTTTAATTCTCCAACTCAAGTTGGAAGATTTCATCTTTTTAGGTCACTGCCTCCCTGGTAATATGCATCCCATTGGATTATGCCACCTATTGATATTCCTCCAGCCATTAGCGGACTTAAAGTTTGAGAGTTCCCATTGCCATTTGGTGCTTTCACCAACTCTATGCATATATGTCTGTATATTACTCCCTCCGTCCCATAATGTAATAGCGTTTTTTACACTAAACTAGTGTAAAATCGCTCTTATATTATGGGACGGAAAAATAGTATATTACTATTGTTTTGGAGTCCTGTTATGGTTTAGAAAGACAAAAGCAATCGAAGTCTCTTCCCCCATTGAGTTAATGCACTAAGCTAAGATGGCACACGTCTTAGTAGAACTGTTACAATTCCTAACATGCATTTATTGTCTTATTATGTAAGTTACTTTTTACAGTATCTTGGGTTAAATTGCTCGCTAACCAGTTGCCACACCACAACTTATTGAGGGCGCCAGCGGAAAGCAAACAGTGATTGCCATCATCTTGCAGTGTCTGTGTAATTATAAAATAAAAATGGACGGTGAATCTAGCGGATGCAATATCCAGGAGAACATATTACTAGATGAAATTACAAGGCCATGCAAGCTACCATTCCAATATTTAGAGGAAATCACAAACAACTTCTCTACTGAGCGAGAACTTGGTCGAGGTGCTTACGGCGTGGTCTATAAGGTAAGATTAAAGCATAGTTTTCGTCTTTTCAATATGTGTGTTGATCCAAAAATAGATCCTTATTACCACATAGATTTTTTGTCTTTCCAACATGTGTGTTGATCCAAAAACATTTGTTTATTAACAAGAGGCTTTTAATATTTGTGTTCCAAAAGCATATCCTTATTAACAAGAGGCTTTAAACAGGGAGTGTTAAAAAATGAAGAACTGATGGCTGTGAAGAGGCTTATGGTGCTAATGCCGGGCTCTGAGAAGCAATTTGAAAATGAGGTTTATCATCTTATGAGACTTAATCACCCAAATATAGTGCGATGCGTAGGGTATTGCTATGAAACACAGAACTTATGTTTAAAGTACGATGGAAAATACATTTTTGCTGAGACGGCTGAGAGGTTGCTTTGTATGGAGTATATGCCTAAGGGAAACCTTGATAAGCATCTTGCAGGTACGACAGTTCGTATGTGACATATCTGGTTTCTTAAAATAAAAAAGAAAGAAAAACCCTTTTTTTCGAATTGCAGTTTGTGTGGTTTGTTACCATAGTTGTTACTAAATTAAGATTACCTATTTGTTCGCATGTGCTCCCTCCATTATTATTTTTACTTACTTTTGCAAATCCCATGCTTGCGATTCATTGTTTAAAAATAGTTGTTATTTGTTCATTAAGACAATTAGAACATAGTTTAGCAAATCTTGTATCGCTGATTTAGTACTACTACTACTACTATAGTATGTCATGTAGTTATTAAACTACATGAGTAAGCGTAGTCTGATTCCGTACCATGTTTAAACTCTTTTTTGCCTTGTTGGTCTGGGATTCTCTGTGTATAAGTCACTTTGTAGAGCTATTTTTAAATATGGCAGTTCTGTAAAATGATATAAAGATCAATTTATATATTTCGGTAGTTGAATAGAAGAGGACAACATAAATTAGAACACTAGAACTTTGCAGTCCTTTCATATAATTTCAGCACAACAACATATATTTTCAGATAACATTTGTTGAAATGCACTTCTTTTGGTTACATACGTAGATGAATTGCATGGACTTGATTGGCACGAGCGCTACAATATAATCAACGGGATTTGCTATGGCTTACATTACCTTCACGAGGAGTGGGAAGTTAATATTCCCATTATTCACTTGGACCTGAAACCAGCGAACATATTACTCGGTGACGATATGCTACCAAAGATAGCCGATTTTGGTCTGTCAAGACTTTTCAGTAAACAACAAACTCGAGTTTGCACTAAAAGTCGTGATGGAACATGGTAGGTTAAATATCCCTACACTGCTTTTGAGTGATCAGCAACACGCCGTTTCTTTACAATTCTCTTGACGCTTCAAAGTCTTACCATCCATGCTGCGGTGCAGGGGTTACATGGCACCAGAATACATAAATCAAGGTATAATCACAACTAAGTCAGACATATTCAGTTTGGGTGTGATAATTATACAGATAATAACGGGGTACAAGAACTACCCTTCGCCTGTTGATACTGAACTGTCGTACCATGACTTCGTTGAACTTGTAAGTAATTATGTTTCAACATTTAAGATGGTATTTTATCTTTGCATAGTTTAATTTTATATCCCTGTTAATTTCACAGGTGCTTAAAAAATGGAGAAAAAGATTGGAAGCAGCATCATGCAACACATCATCACTCGAAACAGACTACCAACAAATAAAAAGTTGCCTGGACATGGGTCTAAGCTGCTTGGAAACTGATCCAACTAAAAGGCCATCAACAACAGAAATTACCAAGAGGCTTATTAAACGGGGAAGCACCAATTTCCATGTTGGTGGTGATGAAGGACCACCAACGCTTAAGGTATGACCACTTAATGAGAATGCATTGTAGAACATTTTATTGTTCTTTTTTTTTATGGAAACTAGCTAGCATGCACATGAAGTTTACATCAACCATACAAAATTTCGTAAGACAGTGGCCCTTCACTCAGTACATCAGTAAGGGCCTATACAATGGTCATATTTTGAGTGCCACGTTGGATAAATGTTGAGACGAAGGAAAGAGAAATTTGAAAAAAATGTTTGTCTTCTCTTAATTAAGAGATGATCTCTTAGCAACAATATCTCTCACCACATATTTAGGCATATATGGTTAATAGAGATAAGACTAAGAGACAACCCATTGTACATCATGTTTTTATTGCTATCTCTAGATTACATGGCAGGCTTAAGGTAAGAGACTATCTTGTCAACCATTCTACATGCCCTAAGACAACATATCTAGTGTTGTGCATTCAATAAGAATTCACCGCTGGAGAAAATCTGTCCAGATGCCATTCCTTGCTAACCCTTGGAGCTTTTTTATGCAGAAGATTATGACTGACCCGAGGGACTTTCTTCTGATCAATCCCAGCGAGCTCCAGTTCTGTTTGGAGTTAAACAAACGAAACCGTTGCCTTGTACATCTAACTAACAATACGAACGAGCATGTTGCGTTTTCTTTTGGGGCTACGAGCACGATGAACAACTGCAGCATTGAACCGTCTAGTGCCTTCATCTGTCCATGGTCCACATTTACTGTCTTTGTTACAATGGAAGAACTGCGTGAGTTACCATCGCACATGCAGTGCAATGATGAATTCCTTGTAAAGACCATCGTGGTGAGGGGAAGTAGACTCACAAGCAAGCACATTACAGATGGTAGTTTGAACATGTCGAGCAGTGTGGTGCACAGGGCAAAATTGACGGTTGCTTATGTGCTACCAGCCCAACCGCCATCCCTATTAAATGTACGGTCTGAGGAGATAAAGGCATCAGATCCGCATCGATTAGAAAGATTTTTTGTAAGTTCATTCATAAAAATTTCAATCTATTCTAATCAGAGGGCTCAATAGTGCAGGTCAACCGCTACCTTGAGTAGTATGTTCCGCTTTTTCTCGCTTATGAAATGTAGCTTTTGCACAGTTACTTTGGCCGTCACATTGTTCAGCCCTAACTCCTCTTTTATCATGTCTAGAACTTTGTGCCCCAGGACAAACAAAATGAAGGCATATTGATCCGGTTCATTTGTCAAAATCTTGGATTCTCGAATGGTGGGCCTATTGCAGCCTGTATTGTCTACAGGTGGCTTTTACACTGGAAATCATTTGGAGCTGTACACACTAATGTTTTCAATGGTATTATTACGAGCATGCGTAGTAGAATAAAGGTAAATATTTAGGGCAATGTGGTCCATGCACTACCCACAAAAACTTGTGGATTTACGGCAATGTGGTTCATGCTCGACCAATTAATCCTGGCACTTCTATACATGTGTATGGAAGAGATGATTTCTGATTTGGCTTCCAGGCATATAGTTCCAAGTAATTGTAATCCGCATGTATTTACCTAAATGATTTGAATTTAAAACCGAATCCACTAACTGATTCTAAGAAATCCACCATGTAAAAATGACCATTTTATCCTCTTAACCGAAGAGCTAAACTGTAATCTCAACCATTAAGCTGCATCAATTTTTGTGGTGTACATGGTCTACCATATTCCAAATGTATGACTATTTCTGGATATTTTATACACAAAACTGCGACTTTCTCGTAGTGCTCTCACTGACAAAAGGCAAAGCAAAATCCTCTCTGTGATGTAGTAATAATAAAAATGATCGAAATGGTTAAGGACAAAAGATGAAACCAAGATATCCATCTTATATGGATAATTACACATTTACATTTTGTTTGCCTAGAGTGATTTGTTTATGAATAGCTGTACTTGTTCTGCATAATAGAGTGAGAGCACAGAGTATCAATATGGGAGTATAAAATTTAAATGCAGCAATACCATATAATATATTTTGTTTTACGCTTTTTTTACGGGAACTATGGCTGGCAAAAGCCAGCCTGCACCAAACATTTTATTAAATGGAATAAAACCAAAAACTGTACAACGGAAAGAGAATTAGAGAGAGGTTACTAGGTGGGACATCACAATACTCCAATCTACTATGTGGTTTTATGGTATTTCAAGTAGTTAAGTTCAACTTCTTCCTTCCATCAGGCCCAGGACAATGATATGTCAGCATATTGGCTCTCCAATTCATTGACATTATTACTGCTTATGGAGCGAACATTGAAAACAGCTACAGAAGATAGATTCATTCCTCGGAGAGGAATTGTAACTGCCAAAGTGTTTGGTAGTGTATTCAGGGTAAAGCATCTTTCGTCTCCAGTTTTTACTGTTGGTACTCTGGAAGTCTAGATTCGTAGTTTTAATTTTTTTCTTAATTAATTGCTTCTGAAAACATTAGAGAAATCAAGCTGCTGCTGGTAGCCACTTGATTGGAGGCAATGGTGGTCTTCAGAAAGTTAGAGCCAAACGTCCTGCTCTGCTTTTCAAGAGAAACCTTAGAGGTTTCATTGAGAAGGTTTATGGAATGATAAGAGATAACTTGGTGAAAGAGATATCTCCGTTGCTTGGGTGTTGCATCAAGGCATGGATAATGGAGTATGGTGCATTTTATTTTATAAAAGAAAGATAAACATCGGGCTTTTTGTTTTGCTGACACTTTGTTTTGCAGGCACCAACAATATTATGTCAAGCACTGTTTGACCATTGGCAGATCATTGTCAATATATTAACAGACTACTCGAGTGTTTTGAAAGCCAATTATGTATGTAACGAAACTATGAGTAATCACGTACCATTTTTTAAGTAAGTAGATGCATTGACATGCCTTTTCTAATATCTGCAGGTCCCATCATTCTTAATCAGCAAAATGTTCACTCGAGTCTTCTCATTTATTGATGTTCGGTTGTTCAATAAGTAAGAATTGGCTATTATTTCTGAGTGTATGTACATCATTATACGCTTTCGATTATATAATATTCTTATAAGTATTAAGATACTTTGGACTAATAAACAGAAAAGATTGTTACAATGCTCCTTATCTTGTAGTCTGCTTCTATCTGAGTGCTGTTCGTTCAGCGATGGAGAATATATCAAAGCTGGATTAGCTAAGTTAGAACAGTGGTGCATTTATGAGACTGATCAGGTCCCTCCTCCCCCTTTTTTTCCTTTCTCTCCCGAGACTCTTTAATTTGGATTGGACGTTAATGATATATATGTGGTACACAGTATGCAGGCTCTTCGTGGGAAAAATTGAAGCACATTAGAGAGGCAGCTATATTCCTTGTAAGTGTTCTGTGTTGACCGAGTGTTTGGTTTGCAAGTTGCTGAGTGGATAATCTAACGAATTGTCTTACTAGACTGCGCGTGATAAACAGAAGAAAACATTGGAAGAGATCACTTGCCATGTAAGTGGTGTTTGAACTCTGTTAAGTAGTCATTTATTATCATGTTTGTTGTGGATACATGTAACACACGTTGTAAGCTTTCAGGTGCTTACCAAACCGCAGCTATACCGAATCTGTACACTTTATCGGGATGACAGATATGGCACCAATGATGTTTCACCCCTTATTGACGTAAGCTCCTTTTAATCCCCCTTGTCAGTGAGATTTAAGTGGCGGCGAATCATCAAATGCGTTTCATTTGGAGTAGCAAAGCTCAATTTCCAGTCATATATATATATATATATATATATATATATATGTGTGTGTGTGTGTGTGTGTGTGTGTGTGTGTGTGTGTGTGTGTGTGTGTGTAGACACACACACACACACCACTATGGGTCTTGATGAAGAAAAACATGATTGTAGATGCTCCGGAGTATGGAATGTGCAATGGGGGAAGATGGGTGGTATGTTATACTGAACTGGTCGACACTCGTGGCAATACAATATTCAGTGCTGTTGGCTGATGACTCAGCAAGGTTATTCCTCAACCAAAGTTCAGTAAAATCAATAATAACTACACTTTTTGCAAAAATCTGATCTCGCATGGCACTTCTAACTACAGCATTCCATTCTTGGTGGACGACGTCCTGGAGTCAATCAAGGAATTCGAGTTGACAGATGTTGATATGCCACCTCTGATCAGGGAGAATCCTCAGTTTGACTTCCTACGGCGAAGACCAGAATTCTGCCCATGACTGCCGCCTAGTTACTGCACCACTTCTCTGTTAGAAGGAATATGTTTGAAGGAAAATCTTGTTGTAGTCTGTTATATGCCTGTACTACAGCTTTTACCTTGGGACATATTTTGATGAACAAATACCTATCATAACTCATGTGCTATCAGTTCATTATAAATGAAATCGGGAGCTAGGCTCTTCACCTTCGGAAACAAATACCCCTCATCCAAACAGGCTTAAGTTTTTTTTTCCCTCATAAAGGGAGATTTTATTGACTCTGACGTCGCTTCGAGGCGATACAAGCATAGAGTTCACACCCATCCTTTGTATAACGAGATGCACACAGCCTATACAAAACCATGAAAATTTTAACTATGGGATGAGTTGTTAGAAATCAAGAAGCCACACCACATGATCAAATCCTAGAACAAACCAGGCCCTTGCATGTAGAGAGAATTCCTTATGTAACACTGGCTTAATTTTTTTGCCCTATTTGGCACTGGAAAACTTTTTCTTCCTTATCTAACACCAAATCTAAAATTTCTTCCCTTTGTGACACTTCCGTCCATTTTGAGTACTAACGGTGTTAAATGACGTCTGAAAAGACGATTTCATCCCTGATGCAACTTGTGACCAAAATTATTCACATGACTAAAGAAGCAATAATTTTTTCCTGTTGTTCAATGCAAAATTGGGCAGAACCTCCCCTGTAAACATGTAAAATATCCATATCTCGGATTTAAATTATTTCAAAATTTAGTTCAAAAATTCGGCAAAAACTCCACTATAATTTGATGCCATATCCCCTGCACACAATTCACACATACATAATTCAACTCACAATATTCAAATTTACCAACGGCATGAGACAAACATCCAGGCTCACATCCAAGTACACATATATGACTTGCAACATATCCAGGTTTACATATATGACATCATGTGAGCAACACAAAAGTGACTCTCATCATATCCAGGTTCACATACATAGTCCAAGTCCATACACATACATGATATGAGTAGCATAAAAGGGACTTTAGGTACACATACATGAGTCCCACCATAATAAATGTCTGGCTTTATATAGCCAGCCCGATCTGATCCGAAATTTTTACACAACACATCACATTGCCAATTCTTTTGGTTTAGATAATCAAATCTGATCCGATCTCTTTCATGCATCGGCCCATACATAATGCATGGTCTTCTCTTCCTTACTATAGCCCAAATAATGACGGCCATTGCAGCAAGTACAACAAAAACTGTGGCTCCTCTAATCATGGTCAAATCCTACAAAGACAATGAGAGCATGCAGCAGTAGAGACTAAGGTCTATGGTGGATAGCATGTTGCCAGGTAAACATCGTAACACATTTTGGACCAGTTAAAAGGAAAACATCATGAAGTACGTAGATACAATGATGTAATATCTTGCAAATTGTATATACGAACATCACAGTCATCCAAATAACTTTAAATCTAACTTGTTTCCAGAGTTGCTCATTAGTCCATGATGCTATCATTTTTCCATCAGAACTTCGTTTATATAACTCCAAGATTTAACTATATATAACACTTGCATATTCATACATAATAAAATACTGGAAATGGCAAGTGGCATATTCAGTAACCGGTACTGGAGATCGCAAGCAGCAGATTTCATAACAGGTGCTTACATGTGATCCACATTAGAAGTAAGGCTTCCCATAGAAGCATCTGATCTCTGAGAAGAGTGATGTGTTCCTTTTAATGATCTCTGAGAAGCATTTCATTCCATATCTGGGTCGATCATAACATCTGTCAAATTAGGATAAGGCTTTAGTCGGATGAACCAGCGCTTTTTTGCAGGAATAGACATAGGGATGCATATCATATGATTACATGGCCTATAATCATGGATCTAGGTACTACACAATCAAACATTGCACACACAGGAGACAAAATCTGGTGATCATACAGTTCTACTACTACCTTTGCTTGGCTTAGTTATCTCAGAAGTTGTAGCGGGATGAGTTGTTAGAACCCACACCAAACGATTAGTTGTAGCGGCACGATTAGTTGTAGCGGTTTCATTTCTTGCAGGTTATTTTCCGAGCTACGGCACTGCTCCGTTCGTGGTCGCTACTCACTCCGATGGAGGCCAGGGAGCATTTGGTTACTGGATCTATCCGTTGGGAGAGGGTAGCTCGGGATATCTTCAACCGGTTTGGATGGCGGTCATGTAATAGGATAGGCAAGTAATTTCCCTATCTATTTTTAGCCAGCCGGTTGTGGCACCTTTTCCTGGCTAGTTTGTGTCTAGCGTTATGTCGCTCTGTGTGAGCTGCATTTATCTTTTTCTTTTTTCTTTCGCTGGAGACTACGGAACCTTGTTGGCACTTTTTGATGTTTGGTTAATAAGATGGCCGTATGCATCTTTCTGATGCAGAGGTCGGGGAGCCCCCCCTTTTCGAAAAAAAAGAAAAAAAAACGTAGAGAAGGAGGTTAAGAAACAGACCCCGTCCACTATTCCTTGTGAAGAGATGCTGAGTTGGTCAAGCGATTAATTGGAGATGATTAATAGTCCAAAAGAACATCCATGGTAATTCAAATTTTGGCATATCTATGGATCTTTGGTCACATCTTGTATTTTGCGCCAATCAATTGGCCAAATTCGATGTGGCCTAAACCTTCACTGAAACGTTTGCAAGCCAAAATTGCGAACATTTGGACGGATGCAAACTAAGCATTGCCTCATTAGCCACAAGGCACAGTCAGTTGATGTGTAGTTGTAGAGATAGCTCCCTTCTCTTGCATTCATCCACATCATGAGATAGCAATACAATAGTAGAGAATGTTTATTTCTCTTGTATCTAATGATGCTCTCTCTCGCATACCTCGATTCTGGCCCAGGAGTATTTCCTTACAATTTCCATTGCAAAACAGATTTCTCTCTTCCATGTCAGCAAACTTCTAGCTCATGACTTCATGAGTACGTTCAAATAGTGCGTGGAGGGCGTGAACCCTTGTGTGCGTTTGATGGTGTTTGTATACTGGTATGTTTGCGTGGGTAGTGTGTAACTGTCTTGTCTTCTCTGAAACTAGGTTCATGGCAAGTCAGTCTAGATGCCGCGGTGGATTTAAAAAAATGGTTGTTAGAAAATTTTCCCTATATTACAGTTGTCTTATTTCTTCTTTTGTTTTTTTTTCGAAAAGGAGGTTATCCCCCGGCCTCTGCATTAAAAAGATGCATGCGACCATCTTATTAAAAAGCAAATAGTCCAACAAAGTCTCCAGGTCTCTAAATACAAAAAAGCTCACAAAGAGCAAAAGCAAGAAAGCGATAGCCACAACCAACGGAATAAAAAAAGATAGGAAACTAAACACCTATCCTATTACATGACCGCCATTCAAATCGGTTGAAGATATCCCGTGCTACCGTCTCCCAACGGATAGACCCAGTAACCATACGCTCCCTGTCATCCGTCAGAGTGAGTAGCGACCACATACAGATCAGTGTAGTGGCCCGAAAAATAATCTGCAAGAAATGAATATGTCTTGTCCTGTTAAAAACCAAGTCGTTTCTGCAATTCTATATAGCCCATAATAAAGCACATACTCCTACACGAATAAGTTTCGCGGTTTCTGATTGTACTCCATCCAGCCACATCCCAAATAACGTGTGGATGGTATTTGGAGGAGTAATGTTAAATGCTATGTGAACATGCCGCCATCAATTTTTTGCCATCGGGCAATCGCGAAAGAGGTGTTTGACAGATTCATCATGATCGCAGAAACTACATCTTTGTGATCCTGTCCAGTTACGTTTTGCTAAATTGTCCTTAGTTAGAATGATGGACAAACCACATAAAGACTTTCATTTTCAAGGGCACTTTGACTTTACAAGTATGCAGAGATCGAGGGATAGTGCCAGAGTTAATAAGATCCAAATACATGGATTTTACCAAAAACACTCCATTTTGAGTTAGTTTCTAGCGCAACTAGTCTGGCTGTTGAGAGAGGTTAACATCCATCAATCTTCTCACAAGATGGAGCCAAGCCTCCCAACGGTTACCCGCTAAAGTCCTCCTGAATTAAATATTGAGGGGGTTGGACTGTAGTACTATTGCAACGTAAGCATCTCTACGCTGAACAATATTATAGAGAGAAGGATATTGGGCCGCTAGAGGCGTCTCCCCTAACCACATATCCTCCCAGAATCTCGTGGAAGTACCATTACCAATAATGAATTTTTCCCTATGGAAGAATGTTGATTTCACTGTCATCAGTCCTTTCCAAAACGGCGGATTGGTCGGTCTGACCATCACCTAAGATAAGGTTTTAGAATGAAGGTACTTATTACACAGAATTTGGGCCCATGTGGTATCGGTCTCTACAGATAGCTTGTACAGCCATTTGCTAAGAAGACATTTGTTCTTCACCTCCAAATTCTCAATTCCAAGCCCACCTTGGTCCTTTGGCCTACAGATAATATCCCATTTAGCAAGTTTGTATTTTTTTTTACCTCATCACCCTGCCAGAGAAAACGAGATCGATAGAAGTCCAATATTTTCCGAACCCCAAATGGGAGTTCGAAGAAGGACAAAAGAAACATTGGCATACTCGTGAGCACCGAATTAATGAGAATTAGTCGGCCTCCATATGACATTAGTTTGCTCTTCCATCAACGTAGTTTCTTTTCAAATCGATCCTCAATACGCTTCCATTCGCTATTAGAAAGCTTGCGATGGTGAATCGGTATGCCCAAATATGTAAACTGAAGAAAATATGCCCTAGAGGCAATAATAAAATTATTATTTTATATTTCCTTATTCATGATAAATGTTTATTATTCATCCTAGAATTTTATTAACCGGAAACTTGATACATGTGTGGATACATAGACAAAACACCGTGTCCCTAGTATGCCTCTACTTGACTAGCTCGTTAATCAAAGAAGGTTAAGTTTTCTAGCCATAGACATGTTTTGTAATTTGATGAACGGGATCACATCATTAGGAGAATGATGTGATGGACAAGACCCATCCGTTAGCTTAGCATAATGATGTTGGGGAACGCGGTAATTTCAAAAAAAATTACGATCACGCAAGATCTATCTAGGTGATGCATAGCAACGAGAGGGGAGAGTGTGTCCACGTACCCTCGTAGACCGATAGCGGAAGCATTATGACAACACGATTGATGTAGTCGTACGTCTTCATGATCCGACCGATCTTAGCACCGAACGTACGGCACCTCCGCGACCAGCACACGTTCAGCTCGGGGACATCCCTCGTACTCTTGATCCAGTTGAGGCCGAGGGAGAGTTTCGTCAGCACGACGGCGTGGTGACGGTGATGATGAAGTTACCGGCGCAGGGCTTCGCCTAAGCACTGCAACGATATGACCGATTGGGTAACTATGGAGGGGGGCACCGCACACGGCTAAACAATGTCAACTTGTGTTGTCTGTTGTTCTATTGGGGTGCCCCTTGGCCACGTATATAAAGGAGGGAGGGAGGAGGAGGACGACCCTCATAGGGCGCGCCCAAAGTGTGGAGTCCTACTAGGACTGCCTAGTCCTAGTAGGATTCCACCTCCCACATGGAATAGGAAAAGGGGAAGGGAGAAGGAGAAGGAAGGAAGGGACTGCCCCCTTCCCTAGTCCAATTCGGACCAGTCCATGGGGGAAGGGGCGTGGCCACCCTTGAGGCATTTCTCTCCTTTCCCGTATGGTCCATTAAGCCCCAATACGAATTCCCGTAACTCTCTGATACTCCAAAAAATACCCGAATCACTCGGAACCTTTCGATTTCCGAATATAGCCTTCCAATATATCGATCTTTACGTCTCGACCATTTCGAGACTCATCGTCATGTCCATGATCTCATACGAGACTCCGAACTACCTTCGGTACATCAAATCACATAACTCATAATACAAATCGTCATCGAACGTTAAGCGTGCGGACCCTACGGGTTCGAGAACTATGTAGACATGACCGAGACTTATCTCTGGTCAATAACCATTAGCGGAATCTGGATGCTCATATTGGCTCGCACATATTCTGCAAAGATATTTATCGGTCAAACTGCATAACAACATATGTTGTTCCCTTTGTCATCGGTGTGTTATTTGCCCGAGATTCGATCGTCGGTATCTCAATACCTAGTTCAATTTCGTTACCGGAAAGTCTCTTTTCTCGTTCCGTAATACTTCATCCCGCAACTAACTCATTAGTTACAATGCTTCCAAGGCTTATAGTGATGAGTATTACCGAGAGGGCCCAGAGATACCTCTCCGAAACACGGAGTGACAAATCCTAATCTCGATCTATGCCAACTCAACCTGTAGAGCACCTTTATAATCACTCTTTCACGTTGTGACGTTTGGTAGCACACAAAGTGTTCCTCCGGTATTCGGGAGTTGCATAATCTCATAGTCTGAGGAACTTGTACACGTCATGAAGAAAGTAGTAGCAATGAAAGTAACACGATCATAATGCTAAGCTAATGGATGGGTCATGTCCATCCCATCATTCTCATAATGATGTGACCCCGTTCATCAAATGACAACACATGTCTATGGTTAGGAAACATAGTCATCTTTGATAAACGAGCTAGTCAAGTAGAGGCATACTAGGGACTATATATTTTGTCTATGTATTCACACATGTACTAAGTTTCCGGTTAATACAATTCTAGCATGAATGATAAACATTTATCATGAATTAAGGAAATAAATAATAACTTTATTATTGCCTCTGGGGCATATTTCCTTCAGTCTCCCACTTGCACTAGAGTCAATAATCTATTTCACATCACCATGTGATTTAACACCAATATTCACATCTATATGTGATTAACACCCATAGTTCACATCGTCATGTGACCAACACCAAAAGGGTTTACTAGAGTCAATAATCTAGTTCACATCGCTATGTGATTAACACCCAAAGAGTACTAAGGTGTGATCATGTTTTGCTCGTGAGAGAAGTTTAGTCAACTGGTCTGTCACATTCAGAGCCGTATGTATTTTGCAAATATTCTATGTCTATAATGCTCTGCACGGAGCTACTCTAGCTAATTGCTCCCACTTTCAATATGTATCCAGATTGAGAATTAGAGTCATCTGGATCAGTGTAAAATCTTGCATTGATGTAACTCTTTACGACGAGCTCTTTTATCACCTCCATAATCGAGAAATATTTCCTTAGTCCTCACTAAGGATAATCTTGACCGCTGTCCAGTGATCTACTCCTAGATCAAAATTGTACTCCCTTGCCAAACTCAGGGCAGGGTACACAATAGGTCTAGTACACAACACATCATACTTTATAGAATCTATGACTGTGGCATAGGGAATGACTTACATTCTCTTTCTATTTTCTGCCGTGGTCGGGCTTCAAGTCTTACTAAACTTTACACCTTGTAATACAGACAAGAACTCCTTCTTTGATTGATCCATTTTGAACTCTTTCAAAAACTTGTCAAGGTATTTACTCATTGAAAAATCTTATCAAGCGTCTTGATCTATCTCTATAGATCTTGATGCCCAATATGTAAGCAGCTTCACCGAGGTATTTCATTGAAAAACTCTTATTCAAGTATCCCTTTATGCTATCCAGAAATTCTATATCATTTCCAATCAACAATATGTCATCCACATATAATATTAGAAATGCTATAGAGCTCCCACTCACTTTCTTGTAAATACAGGATTCTCCAAAAGTTCGTATAAAACCATATGCTTTGATCAACTCATCAAAGCGTATATTCCAACTCCAAGATGCTTGCACCAGTCCATAGATGGATCGCTGGAGCTTGCACACCTTGTTAGTCCCTATAAGATCGAAAAAACCTTCTGGTTGCATCATATACAACTCTTCTTTAAGAAATATCCATTTAAGGAATGCAGTTTTGACATCCAATTGCCAGATTTCATAAAATATGGCAACTGCTAACATGATTCAGACGGATTTAAGCATAGCTACAGTTGAGAAAATCTCATTGTAGTCAACACCTTGAACTTGTCGAAAACATTTTTGCGACAATTCGAGCTTTTTAGATAGTAACACTACTATCAGTGTCCGTCTTCCTCTTGAAGATCCATTTAATATGGATTGCCGATCATCAGGCAAGTCCACCAAAGTCCACACTTTGTTCTCATACATGGATCCCATCTCAGATTTCATGGCCTCAAGCCATTTCGCGGAATCTGGGCTCATCATCACTTCCTCATAGTTCGTAGGTTCCTCATGGTCTAGTAACATGACTTCCAGAATAGCATTACCGTACCAGTCTGATGCGGATCGCACTCTGGAAGACCTATGAGGTTCGGTAGTAACTTGATCTGAAGTTTCATGATCATCATCATTAGCTTCCTCACTAATTGGTGCAGGAATCACTGGAACTGATTTCTGTGATGAACTACTTTCCGATTCGGGAGAAGGTACAATTACCTCATCAAGTTCTACTTTCCTCCCACTCACTTCTTTCGAGAGAAACTCCTTCTCTAGAAAGGATCCATTTTTAGCAATGAATATCTTGCCTTCAGATCTTGTGATAGAATGCGTTCCCAACAGTTTCCTTTGGGTATACTATGAAGACACACTTCTCCGATTTGGGTTTGAGCTTATCAGGTTGAAAAGCTTTTTCACATAAGCATCGCAGCTCCAAATTTTAAGAAACGACAACTTTGGTTTCTTGCTAAACCACAGTTCATAAGGCGTCGTCTCAACAGATTTTGATGGTGCCCTGTTTAACGTGAATGTAGCTGTCTCTAATGCATAACCCCAAAACGATAGTGGTAACCTGGTAAGAGACATCATATATCGCACCGTATCCAATAAAGTGCGGTTACGATGTTCGGTCACACCATTACGCTGTGGTCTTCCATGTGGCGTGAGCTGTGAAACTATTCCACATTATTTTAAATGAAGGCCAAACTCGTAACTCAAATATTCTCCTCAACGATCAGATCATAGAAACTTTATTTTCTTGTTACGGTGATTCTCCACTTCACTCTGAAATTCCTTAAACTTTTCAAACGTTTAAGACTTGTGTCTCATTAATTAGATATACCCATATCTGCTCAAATCATCTGTGAAGGTCAGAAAAACACGATACCCGCCACGAGCATCAACACTCATTGGACCACATACATCGGTATGTATTATTTCCAATAAGTCACTAGCTCGTTCCATTGTTCTAGAGAACATAGTTTTAGTCATCTTGCCCATAAGGCACGGTTCGCAAGCATCAAATGATTCATAATCAAGTGATTCCAAAAATCCATCTTTATGGAGTTTCTTCATGCGCTTTACACCGATATGACCCAAATGGTAGTGCCACAAGTATGTTGCACTATCATTATCAACTTTGCATCTTTTGGCATAAATATTATGAATATGTGTATTAGTACAATCAAGATTCAATAAACCATCAACATTGGGTGTATGACCATAGAAGGTTTTATTCATGAAAACAGAATAACAATTTATTCTCCGTCTTAGATGAATAATTGTATCGCAAAAACATGATCTAATCATATTTATGCTCAACGCAAACACCAAATAACATTTATTTAGGTTCAACACTAATCTCGAAAGTATAGGGAGTGTGCGATGATGATCATATCAATCTTGGAACCACTTCCAACACACATCGTCACTTCACCCTCAACTAGTCTTTGTTTATTCTGTAACTCCTGTTTCGAGTTACTAATCTTAGCAACCGAACAAGTATCAAATACCCAGGGGTTACTATAAACACTATTAAAGTACACATCAATAACATGCATATCAAATATAACTAAAATTGGGAGCTGCTCGGATCCACAAATTCGTACAAGGTCCGCCAAAAACTCCGATTTAAGCTCGGGCTGTGCGGCACCATATACCGCCACCAGACCCAGTTAAAACCATCAGCTTTAGACCTGACTCAAAACTTAACCGCGAAGTCATCCATCACTATAGATCGGACTTCCAGCGATTCGCATCTCACTCCAAGCAAGATCCCACCCGATCTTCCTCACGGAGGAAGGCAATGCCAATCAAAATCAACACCACCCGAAAGAGTGCTAAGAAACTGGGGTGCAAAATTATATCTACCAGTTTCCGAGAGAGCAATAAAATCTAATTTATGCTCCAGAGATGCCTCAGCAAGAAACCTTCTTTTAGCCAAGTCTTTCAGACCTCTGCTATTCCAAAAGATTCCTTTCATAATTCATCATGAAATTTTTTGGTAGTCCGAATCCTAGCACTCCTACGAACTGCAGAAACGGGATAAATCTTCCGTTTCCACTTGCGTTTGGGTTTGCTATGATCTTCCACCCGGTCCTCATAACCGGGTTCAGCGGGTCTAACAATGCATCATCTAGGGTTACATCCTCTTCCTCAGACTCAGGATTGGATGGTGGAAGATCCGCACACAGATTATCGAGCACTTTGACCCCCAACGCATCAATCTCAGCATCATTCATGGGTTTTACCGCTGCTAGATTTCGAATAGTTTCTAAAGCACGCTCCGCTTCCAAATCTAAGAGCTCATTCACCGAGTTGGAAATTTCACTATCGTTAGTCCCTAGCGAAACTCCTAATTGGTTTGCATTATTTATAATCTCCTCATTAGAAAAATGCAAAATGGAATTAGATATGTTGACGGACATACCAGTAGTGACCTCAGCGTCACGAAGCTTGGCCGCCCTCATAGCGCACCTTTGCTGCATGTCATCAACCTCCGGGTGCTCCTGGATGCGAGCACTCATCCGTCTCCCCGCAGAGACCGGGTCAGGGATCCCACCAAAAGCAATGACCTCCTTCCGAGTAAAACCTCGCGCTTAATCCCGTAATGGGTCAACCAAAGTTACCGGAGGAGGTGGCAGTAGGCTCCCATGCCCCACGGACGAGTGCCCCAAACCGCGGCCCTGGACCACAGGTACGTCAGGAGAGAGAAGTGCGGGGGCCGCCTGCCCGAGCCCTCCTCCCGCCCCAACCCTCATACCAGAGGGTAGCACCGGCGCCGTAGGAGATGCGGCCATCCTGACCACCGAAGAAGAAGGGGTGACCGGAGCCACCTGCCCGAGACCCCCCCCCCCAGCGCCACTGGAGACGTGGTCGCCGTATCCGTCACCGGAGAAGAAGGGGCCGAGGCCACCTGCCTCGGGCCGCCTCCCCCACAGCCAGCCGACGTCATTGTCGCCGGCGCCAAGATAGGAGGGGGGAAGCCGAGGCCACCTGCCCCGGACTCCCTCCCCCAAGCACAACCTCAGACTCAATCGTCAAACCCGTGAACTCAACCGCTGGGAGAGCGGGGGAAAGAGAAGCCACCACAGGCTCCACCTCCCCACCCCCAACCAAGGTCATCGCCGAGGGCGTCCTCACCAAGCCGTCGATCATGGGCCTGTCAGCAGCATCAAACTCCAACATAGGAAGCATGTGCTCAAACACATCATCACAATCTACCCGGTCGCTCCAAAGTCTGGGAGGAGCAGAGGCTGGCTCAAAACACCCAAATCGCAGAGAAGTCATAGGCACCAATGGATATGGTGCCGGCTCAACCCCGGCCCCATCCCCGAGCAGCTGAACAATAGGGCGTGATCCGTTAGACCCCTCTCGCCTAGCCTCATCAGTCGGTGCCCCCTTAGCATCCGCACTGTTGTCACCCTCGTGCATATCCACATCAGCCCCATTTATTGCCTCAGCAAACAGATCTGCATCCTCAAACTCGATCTCGAGAGGAAAAACCTCTCCCCTGTAAGTCCAGTTTACCACATCCGGGACGAACTCAATGTTCAGAACGCTCACTAGAAGTCGGGCCACCCCATGAGCACGGGTAAAAGCCATATCCACATTCTCAGTTTTCTCAACCATGATGCCCATACTAGCAACAACTCGAACATCCTGTAAAGGCTTAGATGGAGCCCCGAAAACCGCAACCAAGCATGAGTAAGAGGCTTGCCCTTAGGCTCCACCTTCTTCCACTCGTGAAATTCCAGAATGCATTTAGTGCCAGGAACTCTACACAAGCCAAAGCTCAGCAATCTCTGCAAATCATCCACAGTTGGGAAGTCAACCTTAAAAACATTGGCCTCAAGACTAACCAGATCCCAGTGAAAGTCACCTGGAGCCAGTTCCTGAATTCTCTGCACAATCTGAGCCTTAGTCACCTCACCTTGGGTAGCTTTCACAATCCCAGTGGTCAAACTGTGCGCCTCCTCCGGAATCTCTCTCGCGGCCGGGGACTCAAAGAACATCAACTCAACACAATATACTCCATACATTGTAAGAGCCGGAACCTGATCACGCAGAAATGGGCAATCCCCCGTGGCACGTGCTGGTTTACCACATGAATCGCACAGCTCCGCCACGCACTCAGCAATGAAGTGACCCTTCTCACCACAACGATAGCATAACATCTTTTCCTTCTTTCGCGCCCACTTGGATGCTCTCTCAGAATCAGTCCGGTCGCCTGCCTCAGCAGAAGCCCCAGTTGCAGGAACCTCCACGTTGGCCAGAGCCATCACAATATCCATCACCTGGCTAGGAAGGTCAGTCGACTGAACTGGATCGGTCACCACAGCTGACATCGCATGGTCAACAACTGCGGGTGGCGGAGGCTGTCTGCGGTACCGCCCACGACCAACACCCCGACCGCCACGGTGACCACAGTAGCCACCTCTTTGCCGGTGATCTGGGCCAGAGGCTCCCTCGACAAATCCACCTGGAGGGCCGAGAAACGGTCTTTCAGCAGACCCATCACTCTGCCAGGCATATCCACGACCACCTCCCGTGGATGAGGAGCCACGGTGTTGTCCATATCCATACGCATCATAACCATCGTCCCCCCACTGACCACAGGGCGGATCAAAGGACTCTCTAGCGGTCGAGTTCTGCCTCGTCTGCGATGGTCCCGACCGATTTTGAGCCGGCCGCGCGACGTAGTGAGGCGGTGGCGCGGGACGAGGCTGACCGCCGGCAAAATTTGGGTTGACCACGGCCGGCCTCAGACCGCTGGCTCCGCCCCGACCCGCAGCAGCAGTAACGGAGGGCGTCGGCCCCGTCGGCCTGGGTCCAGCCAGCCCTCCTCTGCCCGCCGGCACCACGGGCGGCCTGGCCACTGCGGGCACAGGGGGCCGAGCCCCAACGTTGCCGCCACCCCGCCCCGTAGCAGCAATAGGAGCGGCGGCGCCCCGCCCAGCACCGGCAGCAGCATGCCCAGCGCCGGCCGCACCAAGCCCTGCGCCGGCCGCACGGCCAGTTTTTCTGTTAAGGGGATCAGCCCGGCCTCTGCACCAAAATGATGCATCCAGCCATAACCATGACCAGTCTACTGAAACATGATGAACCCAAATCTAGGCAAAGATTAGGTGATTTCTAACTCTTCCATGAGTTCGCCGTCTCGTCTTCGCCTGCATGGCCTCACAGTTTCCCACCTGCATGTTGGCCTCCTTGCCTTTCGGACGAACACGTGTCGCCCATGGCCAGTCGTCAGCTCCACACAGCATCGCGAAACCGGTGTGCTTGTTCCAATGTGCCTCACCGTCCAGAGCCTTTTAAAAAAAGCAATCATGTCGTCTTCTCACAGTTAAGCCCTTGCCGCCGCCATGGATACTCTTCCTCCCCTCCTCGCCGCATATCTTCACATTAGCCAAATAGCCTGCACAACAATGATGTCACAGCGCGGTCGCCAACTGGCTAGTGGGGTGGGTTATTCCTGATAGGTTGAAGCATCCTCCGGTCAGTATTGCCATGGGGCACCGGAGCACACGGTGGCCACCATGCCCACCCACATGGAGGTCAACGAGGTTGCCACCAAAGCGCAATTCGAGAGGGGTTTGCAGGCGGCCATGGCCAAGTCATGCGACCATTTCGGTTTGACGAATATTTCTGTGACCATGAGAAGCGCATGGTCAAGCCAGTGTTAGCGAACTCTAGTGCCAAGGCAAATCCTGCACCAATAAGGAAGCTGTCGACCATGCCCGGGAGACCACGAGGTCACTCGCTCGCTCAACGAGTCCCTTGCTGATGTTGTTCGCCGCCGTGCTACCGTGGTCGCCCCCAGCCGTAGAGTCATCGTTAGAGCATCACACGGATGCGGGGTCCGAAGGCCTTCCCTAGGCCTCCGTCCCCAAGCTCCTGTCCAGCGAACTCCGACCATCTCCTGAATGGCGGACAGTGGATCTGACGCTGAAATGTTCTGATCCGTCGACTCGGACCTTGTCCCATGCAGAGACGAGGGGGGGGGGGGGGGAGAGGGTCGTCCGCATGGCTCTCCGACGCTCCCGTGAGGAGTGCGTCTGATCACTGTCGGACTCTGTTGGGAAACATAGTAATTTTAAAAAAAATCCTACGCACACGCAAGATCATGGTGATGGTATAGCAACGAGAGGGGAGAGTGTTGTCCACGTACCCTCGTAGACCGTAAGCGGAAGCGTTATGACAACGCGGTTGATGTAGTCGTACGTCTTCACGATCCGACCGATCCAAGTACCGAACGTACGGCACCTCCGAGTTCAGCACACGTTCAGCTCGATGACGATCCCCGGACTCCGATCCAGGAAAGTGTCGGGGATGAGTTCCGTCAGCACGACGGCGTGGTGACGATGATGATGCTCTACCGGCGCAGGGCTTCGCCTAAACTCCGCGACGATATGACCAAGGTGGGATATGATGGAGGGGGGGCACCGCACACGGCTAAGGAACGATCCGTAGATCAACTTGTGTGTTCATGGGGTGCCCCCTGCCCCCGTATATAAAGGAGTGGAGGAGGGGAGGGCCGACCCTCTCACCGGGAGTAGGATTCCCCCTTTCCTAGTCCAACTAGGAACCCTTCCATGTAGTAGGAGTAGGAGAGAAGGAAAGGGAAGAGAGAAGGAGAAGGAAGGAAGGGTCCGCCCCCCTCCCTAGTCCAATTCGGACTAGTCCAAGGGAGGGGTGCGGCCACTCTTTTGGCCCTTTCTCTCCTTTCCCGTATGGCCCAAAGAGGCCCAATACGAATTCCCGTAACTCTCCGGTATTCTCAAAAATACACGAATCACTCGGAACCTTTCCGAACTCCGAATATAGTCGTCCAATATATCGATCTTTACGTCTCGATCATTTCGAGACTCCTCGTTATGTCCCCTATCTCATCCGGGACTCCGAACTCCTTCGGTACATCAAAACTCATAAACTCATAATAAAACTGTCATCGTAACGTTAAGCGTGCGGACCCTACGGGTTCGAGAACTATGTAGACATGACCTAGAACTATTCTCGGTCAATAACCAATAGCGGAACCTAGATGTCCATATTGGCTCCTACATATTCTACGAAGATCTTTATCGGTCAAACCGCATAACAACATACGTTGTTCCCTTTGTCATCGGTATGTTACTTGCCGAGATTCGATCGTCGGTATCCAATACCTAGTTCAATCTCGTTACCGGCAAGTCTCTTTACTCGTTCCGTAATGCATCATTCCGTAACTAACTCATTAGCTACATTGCTTGCAAGGCTTATAGTGATGTGCATTACCGAGAGGGCCCCGATACCTCTCCGACAATCGGAGTGACAAAACCTAATCTCGAAATCGCCAACCCAACATGTACCTTTGGAGACACCTGTAGTACTCCTTTATAATCACCCAGTTACGTTGTGACGTTTGGTAGCACCAAAGTGTTCCTCCGGTAAACGGGAGTTGCATAATCTCATAGTTACAGGAACATGTATAAGTCATGAAGAAAGCAATAGCAACATACTAAACGATCAAGTGCTAGGCTAACGGAATGGGTCATGACAATCAAATCATTCTTCTAATGATGTGATCCCGTTAATCAAATGACAACACATGTCTATGGTTAGGAAACATAACCATCTTTGATTAATGAGCTAGTCAAGTAGAGGCATACTAGTGACGTTATGTTGGTCTATGTATTCACACATGTATTACGTTTCCGGTTAATACAATTCTAGCATGAATAATAAACATTTATCATGATATAAGGAAATAAATAATAACTTTATTATTGCCTCTAGGGCATATTTCCTTCAGTCTCTCACTTGCACTAGAGTCAATAATCTAGTTCACATCAGTGATTTAACACCAATCCACACCCATAGTTCACATCGTCATGTGACCAACACCCGAAGGGTTTACTAGAGTCAATAATCTAGCTCACATCGATATGTGATTAACACCCAAAGAGTGCTAAGGTATGATCATGTTTTGCTCGTGAGAGAAGCTTAGTCAACGGGTCTGTCACATTAGCCGTATGTATTTTGCAAATATTGTATGTCTACAATGCTCTGCACGGAGCTACTTTAGCTAATTGCTCCCACTTTCAATATGTATCCAGATTGAGACTTAGAGTCATCTGGATCAGTGTAAAAGTTTGCACCGATGTAACTTTTACAACGAACTCCTTTATCACCTCCATAATCGAGAAACATCTCCTTAGTCCTCACTAAGGATATTCTGGACCAATGTCCAGTGATCTACTCCTAGATCACTATTGTACTCCCTTGCCAAATTCAGAGCAAGGTATACAATAGGTCTGGTACATAGCATAGCATACTTTATAGAACCTATGACTGAGGCATAGGGAATGACTTTCATTCTCTTTTCTATTTTCTGTCGTGGTCGGGATTTGAGTCTTACTCAATTTCAGACCTTTGCAACACAGGCAAGAACTTTTCTTTGACTGTTCTATTTTGAACTATTACAAAAAAATTATCAAGGTATGTACTCATTGAAAAATCTTATAAAGCGTCTTGATCTATCTATATAGATCTTGATGCTCAATGTGTAAGCAGCTTCACCGGGGTCTTGTTTTGAAAAACTCTTATTCAAGTATCCTTTCATGCTATCCAGAATTTCTATATCATTTCCAATCAACAATGTGTCATCCACATATAATATTAGAAATGCTACAGAGCTCCCACTCACTTTCTTGTAAATACAGGCTTCTCCAAAAGTCTGTATAAAACCATATGCTTTGATCAACTCATCAAGCATATATTCCAACTCCGAGATGCTTGCACCAGTCCATAGATGGATCGCTGGAGCTTGCACATTTTGTTAGCATCTTTAGGATTGACAAAACCTTCTGGTTGTATCATATACAACTCTTCTTTAAGAAAGCCATTAAGGAATGCAGTTTTGACATCCATTTACCAGATTTCATAAAATGTGGCAACTGCTAACATGATTCGGACAGACTTAAGCATCGCTACAGTTGAGAAAATCTCATTGTAGTCAACACCTTGAACTTGTCGAAAACCTTTTTGCGACAAGTCAAGCTTTGTAGATAGTAACACTACTATCAGCATATGTCTTCCTCTTGAAAATCCATTTATACAATATGGCTTGCCGATCATCGCGCAACTCCACCAAAGTCCATACTTTGTTCTCATACATGGATCCCATCTCAGATTTCATGGCTTCCAGCCATTTTGCGGAATCTGGGCTCACCATCGCTTCTTCATAGTTTGTAGGTTCACCATGGTCAAGTAACATGACTTCCAGAATAGGATTACCGTACCACTCTGGTGCGGATCTTACTCTAGTTGACCTACGTAGTTCAGTAGAAACTTGATTTGAAGTTTCATGATCATCATCATTAACTTCCTCACTAATTGGTGTAGGTGTCACAGGAACCGTTTTCTGTGATGAACCATTTTCCAATAAGGGAGCTGGTACTGTTACCTCATCAAGTTCTACTTTTCTCCCACTCACTTCTTTCGAGAGAAACTCCTTCTCCAGAAAGGATCCATTCTTAGCAACGAATGTCTTGCCTTCGGATCTGTGATAGAAGGTGTACCCAACTGTTTCCTTTGGGTATCCTATGAAGACACATTTTTCGATTTGGGTTCAAGCTTATCAGGTTGAAGTTTTTTCACATAAGCATCGCAGCCCCAAACTTTCAGAAGCGACAACTTTGGTTTCTTGCCAAACCATAGTTCATAAGGAGTCGCCTTAACGGATTTTGATGGTGCCCTATTTAACGTGAATGCGGCCGTCTCTAAAGCATAACCCTAAAAGCGATAGCGGTAAATCGGTAAGAGACATCATAGATCGCACCATATCTAGTAAAATCACGATTCTGACGTTCGGACACAGCATTACGCTGTTGTGTTCCAGGTGGCGTTAGTTGCTAAACTATTCCGCAATTTTTCAAATGTAGACCAAACTCGTAACTCAAATATTCTCCTCCACGATCAGATCGTAGAAATTTTATTTTCTTGTTACGATGATTTTCAACTTCACTCTGAAATTCTTTGAACTTTTCAAATGTTTCAGATTTATGCTTCATTAAGAAGATATACCCATATCTGCTTAAATCATCTGTGAAGGTGAGAAAATAACGATATCCGCCACGAGCTTCAACATTCATCGGACCACATACATCTGTATGTATGATTTCCAACAAATCTGTTGCTCTCTCCATAGAACCGGAGAACGGTGTTTTAGTCATCTTGCCTATGAGGCACGGTTCGCAAGTACCAAGTGATTCATAATCAAGTGATTCCAAAAGTCCATCAGTATGGAGTTTCTTCATGCGCTTTACACCGATATGACCTAAACGGCAGTGCCACAAATAAGTTGCACTATCATTATTAACTCTGCATCTTTTGGCTTCGACATTATGAATATGTGTATTACTACTATCGAGATTTAATAAAAATAGACCACTCTTCAAGGGTGCATGACCATAAAAGATATTACTCATATAAATAGAAGAACCATTATTCTCTGATTTAAATGAATAACCGTCTCGCATCAAACAAGATCCAGATATAATGTTCATGCTCAACGCTGGCACCAAATAACAATTATTTAGGTCTAAAACTAATCCCGAAGGTAGATGTAGAGGTAGCGTGCCGACTGCGATCACATCGACTTTGGAACCGTTTCCCACGCGCATCGTCACCTCGTCCTTTGCCAGTGCTCGCTTATTCCGTAGTCCCTGTTTTGAGTTGCAAATATTAGCAACAGAACCAGTATCAAATACCCAGGTGCTACTACGAGCTCTAGTAAGGTACACATCAATAACATGTATATCACATATACCTTTGTTCACCTTGCCATCCTTCTTATCCGCCAAATACTTGGGGCAGTTCCGCTTCCACCGACCAGTTTGCTTGCAGTAGAAACACTCAGTTTCAGGCTTAGGTCCAGACTTGGGTTTCTTCTCCTGAGCAGCAACTTGCTTGCTGTTCTTCTTAAAGTTCCCCTTCTTCTTCCCTTTGCCCTTTTTCTTGAAACTAGTGGTCTTGTTGACCATCAACACTTGATGCTCCTTCTTGATTTCTACCTCCGCAGCTTTTAGCATTGCGAAGAGCTCGGGAATTGTTTTGTTCATCCCTTGCATATTATAGTTCATCACGAAGCTCTTGTAGCTTTGTGGCTATGATTGGAGAATTCTGTCAATGACACTATCATCCGGAAGATTAACTCCCAGTTGAATCAAGTGATTATTATACCCAGACATTTTGAGTATATGCTCACTGACAGAACTATTCTCCTCCATCTTGCAGCTATAGAACTTATTGGAGACTTCATATCTCTCAATCCGGGCATTTTCTTGAAATATTAACTTCAACTCTTGGAACATCTCATATGCTCCATGACGTTCAAAACGTCGTTGAAGACCCGGTTCTAAGCCGTAAAGCATGGCACACTGAACTATAGAGTAGTCATCAGCTTTGCTCTGCAAGACGTTCACAACTTCTGGCGTTGCTCTCTGAGCAGGCCTGGCACCCAGCGGTGCTTCCAGGACGTAATTCTTATGTGCAGCAATGAGGATAATCCTCAAGTTACGGACCCAGTCCGTGTAATTGCTACCATCATCTTTCAACTTTGCTTTCTCAAGGAACGCATTAAAATTCAACGGAACAACAGCACGAGCCATCTATCTACAGTAAACATAGACAAGCAAAATACTATCGGTACTAAGTTCATGATAAATTTAAGTTCAATTAATCATATTATTTAAGAACTCCCACTTAGATAGACATCTCTCTAGTCATCTAAGTGATTACGTGATCCAAATCAACTAAACCATAACCGATCATCACGTGAGATGGAGTAGTTTTCAATGGTGAACATCACTATGTTGATCATATCTACTATATGATTCACACTCGACCTTTCGGTCCCCGTGTTCCGAGGCCATATCTGCATATGCTAGGCTCGTCAAGTTTAACCTGAGTATTCTGCGTGTGCAAAACTGGCTTACACCCGTTGTAGATGGACGTAGAGCTTATCACACCCGATCATCACGTGGTGTCTGGGCACGACGAACTTTGGCAACGGTGCATACTCAGGGAAAACACGTCTTGATAATTTTTAGTGAGAGATCATCTTAAAATGCTACCGTCAATCAAAGCAAGATAAGATGCATAAACGATAAACATCACATGCAATCAATATAAGTGATATGATATGGCCATCATCATCTTGTGCTTGTGATCTCCATCTCCGAAGCACCGTCGTGATCACCATCATCACCGGAGCGACACCTTGATCTCCATCGTAGCATCATTGTCGTCTCGCCAACTATTGCTTCTACGACTATCGCTACCGCTTAGTGATAAAGTAAAGCAATTACATGGCTTTTGCATTTCATACAATAAAGCGACAACCATATGGCTCCTGCCAGTTGCCGATAACTCGGTTAGAAAACATGATCATCTCATACAATAAAATATAGCATCACGTCTTGACCATATCACATCACAACATGCCCTGCAAAAACAAGTTAGACGTCCTCTACTTTGTTGTTGCAAGTTTTACGTGGCTGCTACGGGCTAAGCAAGAACCGTTCTTACCTACGCATCAAAACCACAACGATAGTTTGTCAAGTTGGTGTTGTTTTAACCTTCGCAAGGACCGGGCGTAGCCACACTCGGTTCAACTAAAGTGAGAGAGACAGACACCCGCCAGTCACCTTTAAGCAACGAGTGCTTGCAGCGGTGAAACCAGTCTCGCGTAAGCGTACGCGTAATGTCGGTCCGGGCCGCTTCATCTCACAATACCGCCGAACCAAAGTATGACATGCTGGTAAGCAGTATGACTTGTATCGCCCACAACTCACTTGTGTTCTACTCGTGCATATAACATCAACGCATAAAACCAGGCTCGGATGCCACTGTTGGAGAACGTAGTAATTTCAAAAAATTTCCTACGCACACGCAAGATCATGGTGATGGTATAGCAACGAGGGGAGAGTATTGTCCACGTACCCTCGTGAGACCGTGGCGGAAGCGTTATGACAACGCGGTTGATGTAGTCGATGCGTCTTCATGATCCGACCGATCCAAGTACCGAACGTACGGCACCTCCGAGTTCAGCACACGTTCAGCTCGATGACGATCCCTGGACTCCGATCCAGCAAAGTGTCGAGGATGAGTTCCGTCAGCACGACGGCGTGGTGACGATGATGATGCTCTACCGGCGCAGGGCTTCGCCTAAACTCCGCGACGATATGACCAAGGTGGAATATGGTGGAGGGGGGCACTGCACACAGCTAAGGAACGATCCGTAGGTCAACTTGTGTGTTCATGGGGTGCCCCCTGCCCCCGTATATAAAGGAGTGGAGGAGGGGAGGGCCGGCCCTCTCTATGGCGCGCCCTAAGGGAGTCCTACTCCCACCGGGAGTAGGATTCCCCCTTTCCTAGTCCAACTAGGAACCCTTCCATGTAGTAGGAGTAGGAGAGAAGGAAAGGGAAGAGAGAAGGAGAAGGAAGCAAGGGTGCGCCCCCCCTCCCTAGTCCAATTCGGACTAGTCCAAGGGGAGGTGCGGCCACTCTTTGGCCCTTTCTCTCCTTTCCCGTATGGCCCAAAGAGGCCCAATACGAATTCCGTAACTCTCCAAGATTCTCCCAAAAATACCCGAATCACTCGGAACCTTTCCGAACTCCGAATACAGTCGTCCAATATATCGATCTTTACGTCTCGACCATTTCGAGACTCCTCGTCATGTCCCCGATCTCATCCGGGACTCCAAACTCCTTCGGTACATCAAAACTCATAAACTCATAATAAAACTGTCATCGTAACGTTAAGCGTGCGGACCCTACGGGTTCGAGAACTATGTAGACATGACCTAAAACTATTCTCGGTCAATAACCAATAGCGGAACCTGGATGCCCATATTGGCTCCTACATATTCTACGAAGATCTTTATCGGTCAAACCGCATAACAACATACGTTGTTCCCTTTGTCATCGGTATGTTACTTGCCCGAGATTCGATCGTCGGTATCCAATACCTAGTTCAATCTCGTTACCGGCAAGTCTCTTTACTCGATCTGTAATGCATCATTCCGTAACTAACTCATTAGCTACATTGCTTGCAAGGCTTATAGTGATGTGCATTACCGAGAGGGCCCAGAGATACCTCTCCGACAATCGGAGTGACAAAACCTAATCTCGAAATACGCCAACACAACATGTACCTTTGGAGACACCTGTAGTACTCCTTTATAATCACCCAGTTACGTTGTGATGTTTGGTAGCACCCAAAGTGTTCCCCCGGTAAACGGGAGTTGCATAATCTCATAGTTACAGGAACATGTATAAGTCATGAAGAAAGCAATAGCAACATGCTAAACGATCAAGTGCTAGGCTAACGGAATGGGTCATGTCAATCACATCATTCTTCTAATGATGTGATCCCGTTAATCAAATGACAACACATGTCTATGGTTAGGAAACATAACCATCTTTGATTAATGAGCTAGTCAAGTAGAGGCATACTAGTGACGTTATGTTGGTCTATGTATTCACACATGTATTACGTTTCCAGTTAATACAATTCTAGCATGAATAATAAACATTTATCATGATATAAGGAAATAAATAATAACTTTATTATTGCCTCTAGGGCATATTTCCTTCAGACTCGACCCGGAAGGAATCCATTGTGTCCACTCAAATGCCTATCCACCGGAGCTGGTGGCTAGGGGCATGTGGTCACGGCCTCGTGGGACGCGGTGACTACCATCCCGTGCCCCAACCCCGAGCTAGCGGTGGAACCCTTTAGGTGGCGGTTCGCCCCTGTGCCGACAGGCCCTGAGCGAGCGGTCAACAACGCAACAGTTTATGGCCAAACAACCAATGAGGCGCAGCATGCCCGCCATGTGAGGTAGAGGGTGCGCCCTTGAGGCGGAGTCGCACGCTGGCTTTGACAACACACGAGGAAGCCCTCTGTGCCCACATCATTGAGAAGCGGCAAAGAAGGGCCACCCTCCTTTGGGATCCATGCTAGGTAGTCTGTGCAATGGTTGGATTGTTGCCCAGTGAGTACAAGGAGGAGGACTGCCACCGATCAGACTGGTCCGACAGCGAGCAGCTCCGCCTCGATATGTTTTGCGCCTTCAAGCGCTACTGCCGCAACGACGACGGCAAGGGCGAGGGAAATCGCAAGGGGTGGCAGCTGATGAACTTCTCTCATTGTCATTTCATTCGTAGTTAGTAGAACATGTAGAATGTTAGTAGTTCAATGACATGTGTGTTTAACTATGTGTGTAATTCTAACGTTGCATGGAACTAGTATTGATTTGAGAATTTGATGTGAGCGAGCCGGTTGTGGAGCCGACTTTAGAAGGGTGCCCGATTATAAGATCCTTTCTTTTGTTATTCGAGGCTATGATGAAGTTTGATTGCTGGTTCGATACTCTCGCACGCCATTTCATTTGTCGACACACGGAAGTATTCCGAGTCGTGCACTTGTTCAACAAAACCAGAGTACATGCTAATACAATTTCTTTTTCTTTGCAAAAGGTCAAAGGTCATACAACCCATATAGGTCATACAACCGAGGAATCACTTCATCGGATGTTGATCGCATGTACTTAGGCATGTTAGGATCTCGTTTATTCTTTTCTAACTTAGAGATATCTCCCTATCCTTCTCATGTAATTAGGATACAGTTGAGATTTGTATTACCTTTGTACTTGATATAGGCTACGACACATGATAAGTGTTAATCATCGATTCAAATATTCGCTTACTACATGGTATCAGAGCTAAGAGGTCTTGAGTACTTAGCAGGTTAGGATCTCCTTTATTCTTTTCTAACTTAAGAGATATCTCCCTATCCTTCTCATGTAGTAATTAGGATACGGTTGAGATTTGTATTCACTAGTAGAAAAGAGGGCTTTGGTCCAAGCTGGGTTAGCCCATTAGTCCCGGTTCAGTCCAGAACCGGGACTAATGGGGGCATTAGTCCCGGTTCGTGAGCCCAGGGGCCACGTGGGCCATTTGTCCCGGTTCGTCTGGACCTTTTAGTCCCGGTTGGTGCCACGAACCGGGACTAAAGGGTGCGATGCCCATTAGTACCGGTTCATGACACCAACCGGTACTAAAGTTAGACCTTTAGTCCCGGTTTGAGCCATCAACCGGTACTAATGGGGTTTGAGGCATTAGTATCGGTTCATGGCACGAACCGGTACTAAAGGTCCCATTTTCAAACTCAACCCCCCCCCCCCCTTGGATCGCCTTTTCAGTTTTAAAAAAAATAAAAGAAAATGATGAAAATGTCAAAAAATAAAAGAAAATAAGTTTCCCATGTGATATGTCGTCTAGTTGTTGGGAAAATTTGCAAATGTGCATTTCGACTTTATTTGCAAAATCGCTCTAGAATTTAGTAAAATGGGCATAACTTTTGCATACTAACTCGGATGAAAAAGTTTTTTATATGAAAAATCATCTACTCGAAAAGTTACATCCAAATCATCTAACGATGCATACAGCCCTCTTATTAAACAAATAAATAGGGTCCAAACAAGTCTGAAGGTCTAAAAGTCTCCAAAAGACACAAAAAAAAGGAGCTCACGCAGAGCCAGAAGAGCTAGAATACAAACTAGCCAAAAAGAGGATGGCACAACCGACCGGGAAAAAAGAGAGATAGGTAAACTAATTGCCTATCCTATTACATGACCGCCATACAAACCGGTTGAAGATATCCCGAGCTACCATCTCCCAGCGGATGGATCCAGTAACTAAATGCTCTCTGGCCTCCATCGGAGTGAGTAGCGACCATGAACGGATCAACGCCATGGCTCGGAAAATAACCTGCAAAAAATGATGAAAATGTCAAAAAAATAATAGAAAATAAGTTTCCCATGTGATATGTGGTCTAGTTGTTGGGAGAATTTGCAAATGTGAATTTCGACTTTATTTGCAAAATCTCTCTAGAATTTAGTAAAATGGGCATAACTTTTGCATACTAACTCGGATGAAAAAGTTTTTTATATGAAAAATCATCTACTTGAAAAGTTACATCCAAATCATCTAACGATGCATACAGCCCTCTTATTAAACAAATAAATAGGGTCCAAACAAGTCTGAAGGTCTAAAAGTCTCCAAAAGACAAAAAAAGGAGCTCACGCGGAGCTAGAAGAGCTAGAATACAAACTAGCCAAAAAGAGGACGCCACAACCGACCGACAAAAAAGAGAGATAGGTAAACTAATTTCCTATCCTATTACATGACCGCCATCCAAACCGGTTGAAGATATCCCGAGCTACCATCTCCCAGCGGATGGATCCAGTAACCAAATGCTCCCTGGCCTCCGTCGGAGTGAGTAGCGACCATGACCGGATCAACGACGTGGCTCGGAAAATAACCTGCAAAGAATGACGAAATTGTCAAAAAAATAAAAGAAAATAAGTTTCCCATGTGATATGTGGTCTAGTTGTTGGGAAAATTTGCGAACGTGAATTTCGACTTTATTTGCAAAATCTCTCTAGAATTTAGTAAAATGGGCATAACTTTTGTATACTAACTCGGATGAAAAAGTTTTTATATGAAAAATCATCTACTCGAAAAGTTACATCCAAATCATCTAACGATGCATACAACGCTCTTATTAAACAAATAAATAGGGTCCAAACAAGTCTGAAGGTCTAAAAGTCTCCAAAAGACAAAAAAAAGGAGCTCACGCAGAGCCAGAAGAGCTAGAATACAAACTAGCCAAAAAGAGGACGCCACAACCGACCGGCAAAAAAGAGAGATAGGTAAACTATTTGCCTATCCTATTACATGACCGCCATCCAAACCGGTTGAAGATATCCCGAGCTACCATCTCCCAGCGGATGGATCCAGTAACCAAATGCTCCCTGGCCTCCCTGGCCACCAATCACTTTTATTTCGAGTCAGTAGAAATGTAACCCCCACACCTTTGTGTCATATCCGCCATTATGTATAATTATTGGCGCGCTTGTAATAATTTGTTGAGCAACCTCAGCTCGACCCTGTAAGATATTAATGCTACTGGCTTATTGTATCAAAGATTTGTCTACCAGTGAGGAGGATTTTCCTCACACTGGAAACTAAAAGATCGGTTTCTCGATAAATATTTTTATTGGAAAACCGGTCGTGACAAGCTTGGTACCAGAGCCAGGCTGACTGTACTAAACCACTAGGCGCGATTGCTAATCGGTTATTAGCATAATAGAACTAATTCATATTTTTGTAAATGTAGTCATTTTCTGACAGTCAACATAGATTTATGATCTGACCATTGTGAATTTCTGCCTACTTTTGTAGATGGCCGGCAACAACTGCGAGTCTCAGATGTTCGCCAACGAGCCCGATGGGTTTGTCAAGCTTCTCTCCTTCATCATCCAGGTCGCAATGGGGCCATCCATGCGCCCAGTCTTCACACTCTATCGACAAGATCAACGACCGTCTGACCATGCACCAGGCTGCGGTGCAATTCAAGGGAGGGCGTGTTGAGTTATGCCACTTCCGGTTCTTGGGAAGAGCCATGCCTACGGAGAAGCATGCGATGCAGATGGCAGCCCGTGAGGCGATAGCTCGTCTCAGGGAAGTCCTGCCGTCGATGCACTTCGTCGTTACCGCTACCTTCCATGCCACGTGCCGTACGCCTGCCACTACTCATACTCTTGCCCCAGAGGAGAGCGAGACGAGGCTTTTGAGATGCTCGTCGGGTATCTCCGAGCTCTGGAGGCAGCCTTCGACAACCTGGTGGATGACTTCGTGGCTGCCCGCATGGACTCAGTCCATGGTTGTACCGCCAACAGGAGGGAACTCCTGCACACGGCACCGCCACTGACTTTCGTCTCGTCCTCAGCATCTTATGCACCTACCACTCCCGCCACTGCTCGTCGCCTGCCATCCACCAAAGAATTCAACCAAGTTATTGCGCCAACACCAGTCCGCTCTGCACCACCCATGGCGCCCACTCCTGTCCGTGTTGTTCCACATAGGGCACCCGCTCCATCTACTCAGCGCAGCACTTCACGTCTGGAGCCTATTAGCGAGGAGGAGGTTGAGTCCCCAGCCTCTCTGCGCCTCACCCTCGGCAGGGCAAAGGAGATCCTCACCATCTCCTCCGACTGAGTACGCTTAGCCGCCATGCGATGTACTGCTCTGTACGATATGTTTATATGTAAATAGGCTGTGAGAAGTAGCTTGCTTGCGCATCATGTAGGATCTGGAGAAGTGCACTAGCCTAAATAACATGTCAGGATTATGTACGCATATCCTGAGTGATGTATTGTATAATTACTGCTTGCGTGTAATATATATGTAATGAGCAGTCCTTCTCCGTGCGCAAACGTTTATTTTCTTGAAAAAAAATCTTGGAGCATTTGAAACTTCTTCTGTCTTCATGAATTTATTGACTTTTGCGACTCAATTTCTTTTCTTATGAGTTTCACAAAATGTATCCCCAGAGTGAAAAATGTCTCGTCCTTGGACGCGCTCCATGCCAACTCCGCCAGAGGAAAATTATGGCACACAACCAAGCAGCAATGTCACACAGGGACAGTCGAGTCAACAGGAGCGTGAAACAGCACTTTCCCAAATGTGCCGCCTTTATGAGCAAAGTCAGCAACAACATCAGGAAATAATGAACCAAGTCATCAATATGGGAAATCACCGTGGACAGTATCAGCAACAATCCAAGTTATCTGAGCTACAGGAGACGCGTCCCTAAACATTTTCCCATACTGACAAACCTCTTGAGGCCGAAGACTGGCTTCGGGACATGGAAAGGAAATTAATTATTGCACAGTGTTCAGACCTCGAAAAAGTGCTATATGCACCGCACTATCTCACTGGAGCAGCTGCATCGTGGTGGGAAAATTTCCTACACATGCACCCCAACGAAAATAATATAACTTGGGAGGATTTCAAAGAAGGTTTTCGTGGGGCGCATATTCCTAAAAGTCTTATGAAGATCAAGAAGAGAGAATTTGATGACCTCAAACAAAGGACCATGACAGTGTCAGAATACAACGGGCAATTTACATTGTTATCTCGCTACGCCAGTGAAGAGCGTATGACCGAAAGCAAGAAGATGGAGAAATTCCTAGACGGTCTGGCGCCCGCGCTTAAATGCCAACTGGTTGTGCACACCTTTCCAGATTTCAAGACACTGGTGGATAAGGCCATTACTTTGGAAAATGAGAGACGCAACCTGAAAGATTTCCGCAAGCGAAAAAGGGACCAGACTAATCTTGCCCACAACCAACGAAGCAAGACGGATTTTCAGAAAGGTGGGACACACAAACCCACGACAAACGTCTCGCGCCCAGTCAAGAATTTCCATGCGAGGGACAAGGAGTTCACGTATCGCCCAGGCGTTACTTGCTACGCCTGTGGAGAAGAAGGGCACTACGCCAAACAGTGTCCCAAACCAAGGAACTCTACCCCAAAGCCGAACAACGGTGGCAATAATTCAGCACCCAAGCGAAACAATTTCAACCCCAATAACAACCACAGGAAGGGTCATCTGAACCACGTGACGAAAGAGGAAGCAAAGAATGCCCCGGATATCGTACTCGGTACGTTTCCTGTCAACACAGTACCTGCCATGGTTTTGTTTGATTCTGGAGCTTCTCACTCATTCGTTTCGAAAAGTTTTGCCTTGCAAAATAATTTTTCGATGCTCCCTTTGGAAAAATCTATGATCGTCAAGTCCCCTGGGATTAAGCAAGTTACCCAGAGTTACTGCCAAGGTGTGATTATTGAGTTTGAAGGATTGAAGTTTCACGCCAACCTTATTGTTTTGGAAAATAAAGGACTGGATGTCATCTTGGGAATGGATTGGTTAACCACCAACAAAGGTTTTATTGACTGCTTCAACCGGACCGTGATTCTCACCCACCACCACGGGAAGACCATAAAAGTTTCAGCCAAGGAAAGAAAAATATCCCGGCAACCAAGATTGAACAAGGTGGATATTTCTGAATTAAGCAAGGTTCCAGTAGTGTGTGAATTTCCAGACGTATTTCCCGAAGAACTACCAGGCATGCCACCAGACCGAGAGATAGAATTCAGCATTGAGCTAGCACCCAGAACCGCCCCCATATACAAGAAACCATACAGAATGGCACCATCTGAATTGGTAGAATTGAAGAAGCAAATAAAAGAATTATTGGACAAAGGATATATACGAGCCAGCTCCTCACTTTGGGGTTCACCAATTTTATTTGCCAAAAAGAAGGATGGAACACTGAGATTGTGTATCGACTATCGAGCACTAAACATGGTCACAATCAAGAACAAATATCCAATGCCGCAAATAAATGATTTGTTTGATCAGCTCGCTCAAGCCAAGGTATTCTCAAAAATTGACTTAAGGTCGGGATACCATCAATTAAAAGTACGCACAGAAGATATTCCCAAGACAGCCTTCACCTCCAGATACGGATTGTATGAGTTCATAGTAATGCCATTTGGACTGACGAACGCCCCAGCATATTTTGTTCACCTCATGAACAAAGTATTTATGAAATTTATGGACAAGTTTGTTGTGGTATTCATCGACGATATTCTGATATACTCCAAGACACCAGAAGAGCACGCTGAACATCTCCGAATTGTACTAGGAGAACTCAGGAAACATCAATTATACGCCAAGTTCAGCAAGTGTGAATTTTGGCTAAGACAGGTAGGTTTTCTGGGCCACGTACTGACCCAAGAAGGTATTGCCGTAGACCCGGAAAAAGTCAAGGCCGTACTTGGCTGGAAACCACCAGCCAGCGTAACGGACGTACGAAGTTTTCTGGGAATGGCAGGTTACTACCGAAGATTTATTGAAGGATTTTCCACAGTAGCAAAGCCGATGACGCAATTACTCAAGAAAGACAAGAAGTTTGAATGGACGGAGGCTTGCGAGAAAAGTTTCCAAGAACTAAAAAGGAAATTAACAACAGCACCAGTATTAACTGTGCTTACATACACAAAAATTTTGAGGTATATTGTGACGCATCCCGAAGGGGCTCGGTGCATATTGATGCAAGAAGGCAAGGTAGTCGCATATGTCTCCAGACAACTTCGCAAGCATGAGGAAAATTATCCTACTCATGACCTGGAATTAGCAGCAGTTATTCATGCACTCAAGGAATGGAGACACTTTTTACTTGGAAATCGTTGTGAAATATACACAGACCATAAAAGCCTCAAGTATATTTTCACACAACCAGAACTGAATCTACGGCAACGACGCTGGTTAGAATTAGTGAAGGATTATGATGTCGGAATCCACTACCATCCAGGCAAGGCAAATGTTGTAGCAGATGCACTAAGTCGGAACCCCAGTCCGAACAACGACAGCCTACCAAACCTGAAACCCGAATTCCAGCAGGAATTTGCTAAACTCAACTTGGTGATGGTCACCGAAGGCAGTGTGTCGAATTTGGAAATACAGCCTACCCTAATAGCGAGAGTTAAAGAAGCGCAGCATGGACACCCCAGCATTGAAGGCATAAAACGGAAAGTAAGCTTGGGCAAGGCCTCAGAATTCATTATCGATGAGCAGGGAATATTGTGGTACGGACATAGATTTTGCGTACCAAATATTAAGGACCTTAAACAGCAAATCTTAGCTGAAGACCACACCGCCCCGTATTCAATCCATCCTGGAGGAACAAAAATGTACAAGGATCTTCAGGAAACATTTTGGTGGCACGGTATAAAATGGGACATAGCCACGTTTTTGCGTGTTGTGACTCATGTCAACGCATCAAGGCCAAGAACCAGAAACCGGCCGGACTATTGCAACCAAATAAGATACCCGAATGGAAATGGGACGAGATTGGGATGGATTTCATTGTTGGACTACCTCGGTCACGACACGGACACGATGCCATATGGGTCATCACAGATAGACTGACTAAAGTAGCACACTTCATCCCCGTGAAGACAACTCACACCACTCAGAAGCTGGCCAGACTTTATCTTGCCCGTATCGTCTGCCTGCATGGAGTCCCAAAGACTATCATATCTGACAGAGGCACACAATTCATCTCCAGATTTTGGGATCACCTGCAACAGGCTCTGGGAACTCAACTAGCCTTCAGTACAGCATACCACCCCCAGACTGACGGACAAACTGAACGCGTAAACCAAATTCTAGAAGACATGCTGAGAGCATGTGTCCTCACTTATGGAACCAGTTGGGAGGAAAGCTTGCCATACGCAGAGTTTGCATACAACAACAGTTACCAGGCTAGTCTACAGATGGCACCCTTTGAAGCCTTATGCAGGCGGAGATGTCGTACCCGCTAAATTGGTCGAGACCGGTGACAGCCATATCTTCGCCCGGACATGCTCAAAGAAGTCGAGGAAAAGGTCAAGCTAATCGAGACCGACTCAAAACAGCTCAAAGCCGACAAGAGTTATTATGATCGAAACACCGTGGGATCAGTTTGAACCCGTGAGTTTGTATACCTCTGAGTATCTCCTATGAGAGGCCTGCAACGATTCAAGATTAAGGGGAAGCTATCCCCAAGATTCATTGGACCATTCCGCATAGTGGCACGAAGAGGCACGGTAGCCTACAAGCTAGACTTACCCGAAGAATTATCCGATATCCACGACGTGTTTCATGTCTCCCAATTAAGGAAGTGCGTAAGCAACCCAGAGAAGCAAGTATCCCATGAAAACATTGACGTGCAACCAGACCTCACCTATCGAGAGCATCCAGTAAAAATATTAGAGGAGTCTGAAAGGAGGACCCGACAGAAAACCATCAAGTTTTTCAGAGTTCAGTGGAGCAATCACACCGAGAGTGAAGCCACTTGGGAAAGAGAGGATTTCCTTCGAGCAGAGCATCCACACTTATTTGAGAATCAGCTGAAATCTCGGGGACGAGATTTTTCCTAAGGGGGTAGGTGTTGTGACACTCCAAAATTTTTTGTTGGTTTTCTTCAAAAACTTTATTAGTTTTGTAGAAGGTCATTTAAAACCCTTCCAAAAATCTCTCACAAAACTTTTCCCCTTTGGCAAGGTTTCTATTTTGGCATCTTCTTCAACCCTGGTGTTGGTTATTTAAAAACCTTCCTTCTGATTCTCTCCTTCTCAAATTTATTTTTGGGATTTATTTTTCTTTTAAAAGAAATTCCTAGGAAATTTTTGAGTCTTCTCTCACACTGAAACCCCTCACGATTTTACCATGCTTCATATGGTAAAACCTCCCAAAAACCCTCCTTCCACTCTTGGGCAATCCAAATATTCTGTCCCAACAAGTCCAACTCATATCTGCATTTTTTTTATTTATTTCTTCTCCCAAATCTTTTCTGTCAATTATTTTGAGCCTTGGTACCCACAGCCTAGAACTATCAAGATCCACTCTCCTTCTTTTCAAAAATTTCAAATTTCACCCTCTGCAAGTTTGGACCAGATTTGTAAAATTTGGTGAAATCCATATCTCCACTCCTCCAAAAATTCCACCAAAATTCAGGCAACCCCCAGTTGCAATGAGAGACCACTCTACCAAAAACCAACTCAAGGAAAAATCCCCACATGCCAAAATCATTCTGTCGAACACCTGGCCTACACTCTTACTGTACATCTTCAGTAAAAATTCAGAGTTCAGTGTCGTTTCTTCGTCAGGGTTTCAGTCACGTGTCAAATGTGCACTTGGCGCGTTGCTCACAGCTCCTCCTCCCTGTCTGGAGCACCACACGCACGCTCGGCTCGTTCCTGGCGTCGATGGCGCCCTGGCCCGCCTGCGCCGGCGTGTTTTGCGGCGGCAGAAACCCCGTGGCGGCCGACAGGGGGACACCCTGCGGCATAACGCCGTTCGGCACCGCCCAAACCTCCTGAGAGCTCCGCGTGGCCATCTCCTTGCCAGCGCACGCATGCAGCACCGTCGCCGTGGCCTGGCACGCGCAGAGCGCGCTCCCTGCCGCCGACGTGCCGTACGACCGCTCCGTCGGGGACAGGCCGTAACCACCCCTGCCATGCTAAGTTAGACACTGGAATGGCACCAGTGCTTCGTCTAGATGATACTCAAGCCTCTAATCCAACCGTCCAGCCTCAGCGCCGTCGTAATCGCTCGCCGGACTTATCCGTTCACGGCAACCGCCTCGAGCCGGCTATAAATAGCACCTCCGAGCTCGCTCTCACCCCCGCACACCTCCACCACCTCACCAGACCCCGCCTAGCCACTGGAAGAGCCTCGAGGGGGCCTTCTTTCTCCACTCCGGCCAACTCCGTCCGCCTCGGGCTCCGGCAACGTTCTCTTCGGTGAGAACTCCTCCACCACCCTGCACTTGCCCGTGGTCTCATGGCACCACTAGGAGACTAACCCCACTCCAATTTGACCCCAAAGAACTCTCTCCGACGAGGCCCACGACCACCGAACCGCCGTCCACGGAGCAAGGGCCGCCGTCGACATAGTGCTCGCCGGCGACCACGACCACCACCCACCGACGCGGAAGGACGTGCTGAACACGGAGGTACCACCCGATCCCCTTGCCTCGCCGTGGATCGCCGTCGGCGACCACCGCAGCTCTCGGGCGCCGACGAGCCCTGTTTCCCTCGTTTGAATATTCAAACCTGACGGGTGGGACCCGCCTGTCAGCCTCTCATTCTTTTCTTTTAAACGAATCGTTTTCTGGACTTTTCTGCAGAACCCCCTGGAAAGTTTCTGTTTCATTACAGAAAGGTCCTTGGACCAAAACTCTTATAACTTTTCAACAAAAAAGGATTTTTGAGTGATTCTTTTTCTGCCCTCTTCAAAATTTTGTCTAGTTTTTTCTCATATTTATTTGAAAAAAATTTGGATTACTTTTCTGTACTCCACGGTATTTACGTTAGCGCTTGTGTTTTGTGCACCGTAGATACCGAAGGAGGTGACGGAACCGCGAACTTCACCGAGCTAGAACCCGACTACTCCGAACCAGGCAAGCATGTTTGAACTCTTGATATGATGAGTGTCTTGGGATGTTTGCATTTAGTAGTTTCATGGCATGTTCATGAGCATCTCGATAAAAACTTTGTCACGTGAAAAGTCGAGGCAAGTGAGTTTCGGAAATCCATGAGTTAATGGAAATGAGGTTGCATGGCCACGTGATGGCATGAAATGGGTAAGATGGCAGTGTTGTAGCATGCCAGTCCTATGCCAGATTATTTGACTCCAGTATCCACTCCCGTCCATTTCCTTTTTCCGTACTACCACATGTTTTCCGCAAGGGATATGGCTTAGTAAGTTGCAAACCACTTTCCTGGTACACACCAAATCGAGAGGCCGGGATGAGGGTTCCATGGCCCTAGATTAAAGCCTATCATCCGGTCAGGGGGCATGGGTGTTTCCGGTTGGGACCGAGAGGGGGGCACCCCTTAGAGCGCACGTATATAAATTTGATCCCATGCTATTCGAGATCGTGATCTCCCCGTCTCAAAGTTTTTATTGATCGTTGTCTACGGTGATCCCTGGTAACGTGAGGTGGGATGGGTGTGTACTGAATTGTTGTGTTCTCTTCTGAAATACCGTAAACGGAACTAGTCCTTCGTGACTACGGAAATCCGTTGCCTGTGGGCATTTTAGTACAAACTCTGCAGAGTCAAAAAATTTTTTCCATTGTATCATCTTATCTATGCCAAATTCGGTGTCCTTATTATCTTGTCAATTGTCAGTCTTGATGTCAAAGACCCCGGTAAGCCATATGAGTGTTAAGTCCGGTTAATGTTGATTCTTGTGATGGACTAACCCGTCAGTACCATGTATTGAATATTTTTTTCCTGTGAGCATTAACCCTTGCGCGTTGTGAATAATGAACTTAAGCCCTTTCTGTGACGTCGCTCGGACGTCCGACTGCGGCATTATTATTATTTACTTTTGATATAAGCCCTTTCTGTGACGTCGCTCAGACGTCCGACTACGGCATTGTTATTATTTACTTTTGATATAAGCCCTTTCTGTGACGTCGCTCAGACGTCCGACTGCAGCATTGTTACTATTTACTTCTGATATAAGCCCTTTCTGTGACGTCGCTCAGACGTCCAACTGCGGCATTGTTATTATTTACTTTTGATATAAGCCCTTTCTGTGACGTCGCTCAGACGTCCGACTACGGCATTGTTATTATTTACTTTTGATATAAGCCCTTTCTGTGACGTCGCTCAGACGTCCGACTGCGGCATTGTTATTATTTACTTTTGATATAAGCCCTTTCTGTGACGTCGCTCAGACGTCCGACTGTGGCATTGTTATCATTTACTTTTGATATGAGCCCTTTCTGTGATGTCGCCCCGACGTCCGACTGCGGCACTCATGCCTTTTACTTTAAGTACAAGCCCTTTATGTGGTGTCGCTTAGACGCCCGACTGCGGCATATTTTATTTAATTAATTTTCCTTTTGAGGCGTCGCTTCAGACACCCGATCGGTTTGCAGTTTATTTTGTTGGGTTTTCGAGCAGGACTACCGCCGACTCCCTTTTTACTTACCTTGTTTTTATGAATTAAATGTGCATTGTTAAAAGTACTCTTGACACATTCATGCATGCATTTGTTATATCTATTGTCCGAACTGTCTTGCGAGTACTTTCAAAGTACTCACCTGGCTTGTTGATGTGGCCGGATCTTGTGAAGGCGATCTCATGGATGAAGAGTTCGATAGCGAGTCCGACGCCTAGAGGAGTCCCAGTCAGTCTCGTGCGACCCTGGATTTGGTCACTGTATTATATCCGCTTCCGCTACCCAAATAAATTCATCGAGCCTCACCTCGACGCTCGATGAGTCACCAGTTAGTAGTCACGCTACCCACCCCACTGTGATATTCCACCAATCACTTTTATTTCGAGTCAGTAGAAATGTCACCCCCACACCTTTGTGTCATATCCGCCATTATGTATAATTATTGGCGCGCTTGTAATAATTTGTTGAGCAACCTCAGCTCGACCCTGTAAGATATTAATGCTACTGGCTTATTGTATCAAAGATTTGTCTACCAGTGAGGAGGATTTTCCTCACACTGGAAACTAAAAGATCGGTTTCTCGATAAATATTTTTATTGGAAAACCGGTCGTGACAAAGACATGATTACTTTGATTAGTATGCTTGAAGTGTTACTATTTCTTTTATCAATATGAACTTTTATTTTGTATTCATTTGGATCTGAACATTCATGCCACAATAAAGAAAATTACATTATGAATTATGCTAGGTAGCATTCCACATCAAAAATTCTCTTTTTATCATTTACCTTCTCGAGGACGAGCAGGAATTAAGCTTGGGGATGCTTGATACGTCTCCAATGTATCTATAATTTTTGATTGTTCCATGCTATTATATTACCCCTTTTGGATGTTTATGGGCTTTATTTTACACATTTATATCATTTTTGGGACTAACCTACTAACCGGAGGCCCAGCCCATATTGCTGTTTTTTTCTGCCTATTTCAGTATTTCGAAGAAAAGGAATATCAAACGGATTCCAAACGGAATGAAACCTTCGGGAGCGTGATTTTTGGAACAAACGTGATCCGGAGATCTTGGAGTGCAAGTCAAGAAGCTCTCGAGGACCCCACAAGATAGGGGGCCGCCCCCCCCCCCCTGTAGGGCGGTCCCCCTGTCTTGTGGGCCCCTTGGGCGGCCACCGACGTACTTCTTCCTCCTATATATACCTACGTACCCCGAAAACATCCAGGGGCACCACAAAACACAATTTCCACCGCCGTAACCTTCTGTATCCGTGAGATCTCATCTTGGAGCCTTCGCCGGCACTCTGCCGGAGGGGGAATCGACCACGGAGGGCTTCTACATCAACATCCTTGCCCCTCCGATGAGTTGTGAGTAGTTTACCACAGACCTACGGATCCATACTTATTAGCTAGATGGCTTCTTCTCTCTTTTTGGATCTCAATACAATGTTCTCCCCCTCTCTTGTGGAGATCTATTCGATGTAAACTCTTTTTGCGGTGTGTTTGTCGAGATTCGATGAATTATGTGTTTAGGATCAAGTTTATCTATGAATAATATTTGAATCTTCTCTGAATTCTTTTATGTATGATTGATTTATATTTGCAAGTCTCTTCGAATTATCAGTTTGGTTTGGCCTACTAGATTGGTTTTTCTTGCCATGAGAGAAGTGCTTAGCTTTGGGTTCAATCTTGCGGTGTTCTTACCCAGTGACAGAAAGGGTTGCAAGACATGTATTGTATTGTTGCCATCGAGGATAACAAGATGGGGTTTATATCATATTGCATGAGTTTATCCCTCTACATCATGTCATCTTGCTTAATGCGTTACTCTGTTCTTATGAACTTAATACTCTAGGTGCAGTCAGGAGTCGGTCGATGTGTGGAGTAATAGTAGTAGATGCAGGCAGGAGTTGGTCTACTTGTTATGGACGTGATGCCTATATACATGATCATGCCTAGATAATCTCATAACTATGCGCTTTTCTATCACTTGCTCGACAGTAATTTGTTCACCCACCGTAATACTTATGCTATCTTGAGAGAAGTCTCTAGTGAAACCTATGGCCCCCAGGTCTATTTCTTATCATATTTGCTTTCAATCTACTTTTATTTGCATCTTTACTTTTTGCATCTATATTATAAAATACCAAAAATATATCTATCTTATCATACTATCTCTATCAGATCTCACTTTCGCAAGTGGCCGTGAAGGGATTCACAACCCCTTTATTGCGTTAGTTGCGAGTTCTCAGTTTGTTTGTGTAGGTGCGTGGGACTTTTGAGGAGCCTCCTACTGGATTGATACCTTGGTTCTCAAAACTGAGGGAAATACTTACGCTACACTTGCTGCATCACCCTCTTCTCTTCGAGGAAAACCAACACAAGCTCAAGACGTAGCAAGCAGCAATCGTGCCAACTAACCCAAGGCCATGGATGATTTCGCTTCTCACGTTCGCCGCGGGTGCTGGTTGATGATCAGGTCAACCAAACGAATATGAATTCAGCAGCACATATAATACGTATAACCCAAAATGAATTCCAACCAAATTCAGAATATGTCATATATATACAGTTGTGCAGCATCGCAGCGAAAAACGGTGAGCTTCTTTCACTCCCATCTACACTAGATAGGAAGTGCGGCTTGCCGCACCCGGCAGCAGTGCTGCCGGGCACTGTCATATCCAATCTGATAATACAGCTATAATACAGAATCATTATCTATGAACTGGCCCAAGGAATATTTAGATAGAAATCAACTGCATAAAATTTGTCGCCTGTACAGTGCCATACACCAAATCAATTCTCGCGGGTGCCTGACTCAACTTATTGTCCAAGCGCATAAACAACGTATTAACCATTGCAAAGGAAAATTAGAGTGATTGCTCAAATAATGGATCAGTCCAATACAATAAGGTTGCATCAGAAGCATGGCATTGCCTTGATACATAAGTGTCCAGTGTAGAGCAATTTGTCCAAACAATGACAAAAGGTAAGGCCATCAAATATACCAGAAGCATGAAACATTAGATCTAAAAGTTCATGACAAATGGGGGAATACGTAGTATGTTCCAAAAGTAAGCCAAGCTGATGGATCAACACTAAGTAGATACAATAGTTGGCTTATTACATAACCAAAGCGAGCCAGATCAATGGTGTGAGATAAGTCCAAGCGAACGCTCACAATGAACCTATATAGTTATGCTAATGCATCATTGTTTAGCAGATGAAATCACAGGAAACATTTGCATGGATAGTATGATGACAACCTTGTAACCAACCTTGTCAAAACAGGTAGACAACAAGTGACACTTTGCCCCTTTTAGCCTTTAACGCAAAGACATTCTCCAAATTATCCAACCCCTGTCTTCACAAAGTCTGACCAATTAGTTGTTATCCCTTGATGAGTGGGACCTTCTCCTTGGTGCACCCACATGCAAGTTTAGTCCACATGGTCCTGATGTTCAGAGTCTGCAAGGAAGCAAGATTAATTCTTTCCGAGATGGACATATTTATTAGCATAGTTATTTAAGGAAATCCTAGGAATAGCAGATAGACATGGCTATTTTAATAAACAAAAATGAACAATGGATTTATGAATAAAGTAGAGCAGTAAATACTGAACAATGAATTTATTTGAAAAAACAAAGTGAAGATGCTATCATGCTAATAAAGAACACTAACATCACAGTAAATATAGACTGATTAACTGAACATATTTTATTAACTGAAAAACTGTTAAGGCATGCCTGATCCCACTATCCAGTCGATGAACAAAGAATATTTACCCACGATCTTAAAAAAACTAACAACAAAATAGACATCAAAGATACAGATAGACACAAAACTGGAAATGCATCATTCTTATCATCCATTCTCGCTACATCTCTACAAAAAGTGAACAGGGCAAAGGAATATATATATATATATATATATATATATATATATATATATATATATATATATATATATATATATATATATATATATATATATATATATATATGAGACCAGGAGGGTCATAGTTTGCATAGGTACCTCCCAAGATATTTAGAGTAAGCCAATGCCGTCTGATATGTCAAAGCCAATGCAAGCTACCTCATCGGCACATCCAGAACTGCAAAGCCCTCCTAATATCGATCATACAAAGAGAAGGATCATTTGTAAGGTTACCATTTAACCTGTCAAGAAGTGACATTTGAATAAAATGTTAGATTGGGAAATCCTTAAGCAAGAGTAAAACAAATGATTTTAAATAATAGGATAGTAGGTAAGATCATCTTAAATAAAAAAACTTTATAACCTAAAGAGAAACTTCTTAAATTATAACTTAAAGAGGAACCCTTAAGCAAGAGTACAAAAGTATGGATGTGTTAGGCACCACAATGCTCAGACGACGGCATAACTTAAAGAGGAGACGTCATTGTTTTAATTATAGAAGTAGCGGAATAGACAGATTGATGTGGGAATTTGCAGGAGAAGCATTAATTGTTTGTCACATACATAGATGGCTAGAGTAATTTGCAGATGCGTATGAGATAGCTACATACATGACCTCTCCTCTCCTCTTGGAAGAAGAAAAGTTTCAGTTTTCTCCTCTCTGAATGTAAGTTGCAGCAAGGAAATTGGATGGGAGTGGACAACCAGAGCATGAGAGAGGGGGTGTGATACCTTCCGTGGAGCAACGGCGACCCGGGAAGAAGCAGACCCGGAGGAGCGTTGGTCTTCCCTCCTGTACGCGGTGCACCTGCGCGCATGAATCAGGGGAGAGTGAGAGAGGGGAGAGGCCAAATCCAATCGAACAGAACAGAGCAGAGCAAAGGCGGAGGTGGGGAGGAGAAGAGGGACCTGCCGTGAGAAGGAGCTCCAGGCCTTCCATGGTGTGTTGTGGGAGCTCCATGTCCATGGAGAAGAAGCACACGGTCACTCCATGGGTGCCGGCACCGTGGCTGTGGATGTGGATCCGGCGCCATCATGGGAGCAGATGAAGGGCGGGGCCCCCCGAGAGGGAGAGAGAGAGAGGGGGGGACTCCTAGCTAGTCTCCCTCCTCGCCTGCTCGGTCGCGCCATGGCTGAACTGGGCACAGCTCATCGGCGACGGCCAGAGCAAGGCCGGATCTGGGTGCGCCGCCTGACCAGCTGAGTCGCGGTGGATCTCCCTCCATCTCGTCTTGTCTTCTTCTGATGACGGGGAGGAGGAGAGGAGGGAGGAGGAGGAGAGGATGGGGGCGGCCATGGCCGGCGGCGAGGTGGGTGCGAGAGAGATGGAAGGGGAGACGTCGTGGGGAGTGGGATGGGACGGGCTCCTTGGTTGGATGGGTTGGCTTGGAAAGGGCACGTTTCACCGGCCTAGGTGGAATCCCAAAATTGCCCTCGGCGGGGTGCTGTATTAACCGGCGGTGGCAGCAGATATTTACCGCGAAGTGAAACTGTTCATTGCTACAGGGGATCGGTTATGATCCGGCGGCCCAGATCATCCGAGGGCTCGATCGGACGCCCGGAAATGCATCAAGTAAATGAATCAGACGGCCAGAATCGCGTGAGCTCTGAGAGCATCCGGGAGTGACTGGATCTCTTATTTCTCGATACTGTCTATGTGAGAAAGAGCAACACAACTACATACTTCAGTACGCTGGCTGTGTGGTGTGAAAACCAAGCCTCAACTGAAGAACAAATAAATCTATTGAGCAGCAATACTATTCTGCATATTACACCTCAAAACCGTGGAGAACATAGTGTGGGTATGCTGCATCTTCATGGGGCAGAATGGAGATCAGAGAGATGAATGTGATGTTCACCTCGTCCAGCCGTGTTTCGACAACAGTCATGCATGGTACAGTTGTACTCATGACCTTCATTGGATTTCAGAACATATATAGTACTAATCCCCTGCCTGCATCAGACATTGAATCTATGCCTTCATTTGTTCTTGAAGATGCAGGGTGGCATTTGCAGTCATGGGGAAGAGCGTCGGTGTGCATTCAGTTTCAGGACCTGAAACTGACCTGACTGACTGACTGACTGCGTGTGTCATTCAGTTTTCAGCTTCGCACGTGAGAATATTTTGGCAGAGTATAGACATCAAAACATAACAAACAACACAAGGTAAAATAGCCTGTTTCTAGGACCTGGGAGTTATATATGTCCACCCCTGGCGAGCTAAAAGGGAAAGAATGTTTCTTGAGCTCAGAAGAGCAGGACGGCAAGGGTCAATCGATGAGAGCTGTGGTGAAGACGATGGATGAAGTTCATCGTCTTGATTGATTGTTGCTACCCAGGAAAAAAAGTAGCACATGTTCTTTTCTTTTACCAACTAGAAAACCGGTTTATTTTTACCGATTTTGTTTAGCTTCTAGAAGCTTTCGACCGGTCAGTTTAGTGAAGCTTTTGATCTGTCTTTTCTTTTACTTGTGTTTATTGCTGGTTTTTGTTTGTTTTTTTTTTCTTCCTCTACTTCTTTTAATATTTGTCCCGTAGCCCCCGCCGTGACCGGCCCTCCACGCGCAGGACGAGGCACCGCAGCACCGCCGCCGGACCTGCCCGCGCGACACCGCGCCCCGGATGAACGCGACGCCGACGCCCGCCCATGCCGAGCCCTCGCGCGAGGAAGAGATGGGGCCCCGCCGCCGCCAGCACCTACCGGGCTTTGCCCGGCGGCGCGGATCGGCGGCGGTGAGGGGGGAAAAGGGGCGGGGGGATCTGAGGCGCCGGCGGCTAGGGTTGCCCCCTCGGTCGCTCGCGGGGGGAGCCTCTCGTGTGTGAGGACTTCCTCGGTGCAGAAGACACACCGGAGGGTGTGGGATGCAATACCAACGGCTCACAGATCTAACACTTGAATTCATTGGAAGTTCAAAAGTTGCAGCAGAGGTACTTGAGGGCCTTTGTCCTCCCGTGGGGCTTGAAGACCTGAGAATCCAGGGCTATGAAGGCTCGGTATACCCAAACTCAGTAGCGGCGGCACGAAAAAGCAACAGCCTAGGCAGCCTTTGGGGCACCCAAAGGAAATACATCTCACGCCCCAGGCAGCGGCCCGGGCTGCCTGGGGCCTGTCTCCACCACTGCGCAAACTGGAAGGTGGGTAAGCAAAATGGCGGACCAGAGAAGCTGCAGAAACTTGTACTCTTCAATTGGAGCCAGCCAGGAGCTGCTCCTGAATTGGTGGAGTTCGCTCAAGTTGTCGTACTGCAGTTGGAACGCCTTGCCAAGCAATATGGAGCACCTTATATTAGTTCGCTCGAGGAACTATGGATCCTAGGTTGTCTGAATGTTCTGTCGCTTCCAATGCTACCACAGTCTATAGTTTTAAATAGCCTGCTATAGCTATAGCCTTTTCAACAGGGTGCCGCTAAATGGCCGCCTTCACAAATAGCCCGCTATAGCTGATTTGGAGGCCCGCTACTATTTTTCATAGCCCGCTATTTAAAACATTGCCACATTCTCTTGAGGCTTTTACACTCTCCCGCTGCAACGCTGGGTTTATGAAGTCTTGTGAAACAGATGGACATCCAAACTGGCAGAAGCTTCAACACATCGGCTGGAAATATTTTGGGTGATCCAGCGAGTAAGAATCTTTGTTGTCTTCCTTTTCCATGTAGAGCGGTTGGTTGCTTGTGTTTGCCTGGCAGATTAGAAGAGTGATTGCTGCCTCTTTAAGGCTGGGCTGGGCGGACGTGTGAATTTCTGGGTTGATTTGTGCTTCTGTGAGTTTCTTCTATCTATCTATTCCAAAAGGAATGTATTATTGTCGAAAGTGATCTTCTGAGCGCGAGCACACCTGCTCGCGGTATCTCTCCCACCCGTGGCCCTTGTGATCCACAAGCTGACGTGAAAAAGCCCAGGTATTTGTCCCGTGTATCTATTAATGAACAGTTCCACTGGCCCACTTCTGTCAAACAGCCACTGCTACCAAATGGGCTCCGGCTCAGCCGGTCTGTAACGGGGTGGGCCGTCAGCTTGCAGATTCTGGACGCTCGTTCAGTTTGAATTTCGGATAGGATAGGATCCACATAGCACTGGCGCGCGACCTCACAGATGCATGCACACTGCTACGTGTCTACTCCCTCCGTTTTAAAATAGATGACTCAACTTTACACTAACTTTAGTATATAGTAAGTTGGGTCATCTATTTTGGAACGAAGGGAGTAGCTTTCAATCCCGTGCCCCATTCCAGCAGGCAAACATTGTATAAAGTTGATGCACATAGGTTGTGCAGAGAGATTAGCAATTGGGAAAATGTACAATAAATATTTTGAGCAAATATTGAAATTACTTTCATAACCTAATAGTACATGTTTCTGTATATTATTTCAAAAAACTAACTGGACAAAAAGAGAAGTAAATATCATATATTCTTAGAATACACAAGAACACAACTAACTGGAAACGACCGGTAGCAGCCATGTATTGACATCGTGAAGTGAATGAAGCATAGTATATAAGAATAAAAATCTTAGTTACTATTACCAGTTAGCAACCAGATAAACAGATCTCCATTAACAAAATACAGAGCTCCATGACGTAGTCCTGCTAATACAATTGTTAAAGATCCAATTACATGGTGCAACCAACTACTACCGGTAAGGTAAGAATTCAATCACTTGGTGCAACCAGGAAAATTATTCATGCTAGTGAAACCTCGTTACTATAGTTAGTCATACCAAAATAATAGAATGCATTCTCTTAGCAATGCTAATTCAGCGCATCATTTGTAGCCTGTTGGCACGCGAAATCGCCGTGCAACACCAGGATATTTGTCGTGCTTTCGTGACGACGAACGATTGCTTTACGAGCAAAGCAACAAAGATTTCCTCGCTTTCGTAGAGGAGAGACGACCGTTTTACAGCGGAAAACGGCAAAGATCAACCAAACCCTAGGGCTGCTAGGGCTCGGCAGGAAGTAGCGACAGAAAATAGACGTACGTGAAAAAGTAATGTTTGTATTGATAGATCGATTGTTGGGGGCTTTTCCAATCGGCCGTGGCCTTATAAATAAGGTACGCTGGACTTTGCGTAGACAAGGCATGACTTGGTTCCGTAGCATGCCTTGCCGTACAGGAATACAACTCCAAAACTAAAACTGAACATGACTTGATTCGGTTACCATGTAACATGGGTACAAAATCTGCATGCTATCCGTATCTAGGCAATGTTCACGTAGAAAGACTCTTGGATATATGAATAAAATATTCCGGCAAGGTCGCTATCACACTATATAATAAGGACTAATGACACATCATCTGTGCTTGCTTTGTTTAGGTTACTTCATTATCCATACTAAAAAAAATTCATCTTAGCAACCATGGTTTAGCCCAGCACATGAGAATTTGTCCATGTAGCCGCTAGTCCATACAGAATTCTATATACTTGTCTTGGGTAAAATAACTTCCTACGCCTGACAAGTCTACATTTCAAAATAAACAGCAAGACCAAAATCATATATGTCAACCACACATTTAAATTAATTTGGCCCATAAAATACCTAGCAGCCAAATTATACATTCAACACATGCCCCCCTGTTTTTGTTACAATTGGATTTATCAAAAACACCATAACAATACCTTAGGGCTATGTTGATCAATCCACCGGCCATATTATTTCTTAGGGCGATATCTCAAATAATATATCGGCCAAATTTGCTCAAGCCTCCTGCCACATGCTAGGATAGTATTTCTTGAAATATTTCCCATTGAGAGCTTTGGGAAACTTCTCTCCATGCAAAGATTGTACAAAATATGAATTTCCAGGAACGATCTCTACAACCTTATACGGGCCTTCTCAACTCGGCGACCATTTGCCGAATTTCCTATCTTTAGTTCTAATAGGTAAAATCGTTTTCCACACTAAATCTCCTATTTGAAACGATTTTTCTCTCACCTTTTTATTATAAGCCTTGGCTACTCTTAATTTCTCTTTCTCAATTTCTTGCAAAGCTCTTAATCTCTCTTCTGAAATGTCATCTATCTTATCCATCATCAGGTCATTATAATCTACAGAAGATAAATCATGTTGTCTGGCCACTCTAAGAGCTTGTAAATTAACCTCTACAGGTAACACCGCCTCCTGGCCATATACTAGATCATACGGTGCTACTTGAGTCGCTCCATGCTTAGATATCCGATGAGCCCATAAAGCTTCCGAAAGTACCTCATGCCACCTTTTCGGATGTTCCTCAATTTTCTTATTTATAAGTTTAATTAAAGTTTTATTGCTAGATTCGGCCTGTCCATTAGCTTGAGCATAATAAGGCGACGGATTTAATAACTTAACTCCCAAAGATTCGGCAAATTCACGAAATTGATGAGACATAAAAGAAGCACCTTGATCAGTAGTTAAAGTTTGAGGAATACCGAATCTGTGAATAATATGCTCTAAAACAAAACTAATAACCTCTTTATGAGTCATATTTTTCAAAGGAACTGCTTCAGTCCATTTAGTAAAATAATCTGTAGCAACTAGGAATGACGATGTCTTTTAGAAGACGCAGGATGTATCTCACCAATAAAATCTAAACCCCATCCCCTAAATGGCCATGGCCTAATTATGGGATTTAACATAGATGCGGGCGCTAACTGTACCTTACCAAATTTTTTACATGCCTCACAACCTTTATAATACCGAAAACAATCCTCTAGCAAAGTCGGCCAATAAAACCCCGCTCGTTTTAATAACCATCGCATTTTGTGAGCCGACTGATGTGTTCCACATATTCCTTCGTGCACTTCACCCATAGCTATTCTAGATTGATCAGAATCCAAGCATTTTAAAAATAACCCATCTATTGTTCGGCGATACAACTCGTCGTTAAACAAAGTATATTTTAAAGCTTGTCGCCGAATTTTTCTATCTCTCGTTTGACTTGGATCTTTTAAATGATTAACTAGTGGAACTCTCCAATCATTTAGTTCTAAATTATTTGCATATTCGGTCGTTTGTGACCCATGCACCGAATTTGCACTACATTGTACAGTTAGTTGTTCAACTGTGCTGGGCCCAAGTGCACCCTGTGGCAAAGTATCCATCATTATAGACGTAGCATGCATCGGCTTGTCTAATATAAAAAACATTCCTTTACAAATATGATAACGGGATGCTTGCTGTGCTAAACATTTAGCTCTAGAATTCTCTTCTCTAGGTATATGATGGATGCTGAACGTATCTAGAGACTTAATTATGTCTAAACATCGGTCCAAATAACTATTTAATAACCCATCAAAACATTGAAATTCGCCTTTAATTTGTTGTACTACCAGAAGCGAATCCCCAAAAGCATCTACTACCTCCGTTTCAGTTTACAAGTCCTGCGCGTATACTTAGGTTGCCAATTTTATCACCCTAATATAAACTATATAACACAAAAATTATATCTTTTGAAAGTAGAAACTCCGAAGTTTATGTTGGTATATTTTTGTAATATATGACTTATATTAGGTTGGTCAAATTGACGACCTAGGGGTACGCGCACGCCCTGTAAACTGAGAGAGAGGTAGTACATCCTTTACACCTATACCAACTAAAGTTTGTAAACCAAACAGTAAAGCTTCGTACTCAGCTTGGTTATTAGTGCAAGGATATTCCAAACGGACCGATGTATCATAAACAACATTATTAGGTGAAACTAAAACATTACCGACGCCTTGCCCGTCCCTACAAACCGATCCATCAAAATAAAGCTTCCATGGACACACACTAACATAATTAATACTTTCATCATCTTTAATCCTATGATCAACAATGAAATCGGCGATAACTTGACCCTTCATAGAACGCAACGATTCATATGTTAAATCATATTCTATTAGTGCGTAAGCCCACTTTTCAATCCTGCCACTAAGAATCGGTTGTTGCAACATATACTTAATGACGTCGGCCTGGCAAGCTACTACACACGTGCTAGAAAGAAGATAAGGCCGAAACTTGGTACATGCATAGTATAAAGATAAGCATAACTTTTCAATAAACAGGTATCGACTTTCGGCGTCGAGCAAATGACGGCTTAAGTATGCAATGATGTATTCTTTTCCGCTGATCTCTTGCGCCAACACCGCACCGATCACCCTATCTTCTGCAGCAATGTATAGCCTGAATGGCGCACCGGACTTGGACGCCCGCAATATTGAAGGATTCGACAAGCATCGCTTTATATAATTAAAAGCATCTCGTTGCTCCGCCCCCCAAGTAAATTTGGCCTAATTCTTTAGCCAAAGTAGAGGAACAAACGATTCAATTTTCCCTGCCAGGTTAGATATGAATCGTCTCAAGTAATTAATTTTTCCTAGCAATTTTTGCACATCTCTTTTACACGTGGGTTCCTCCAAATTTCGAATTGCCTCCACGTTCTTGGGGTCAATCTCTATGCCATTTTCATGAATTATGAAGCCTAAAAACTTACCAGCCGACACGCCAAAAGCACATTTGAGTGGGTTCATTTTTAATCCATACCGGCACATCCTTTCAAAAGCTAATCTTAAATCGGCTAAATGATGATCAAACCCATCCGATTTAACAACTATGTCATCAATATATATTTCTAATACAATGCCTAGAAGATCATGAAAAATTAAATTCATAGCTCGTTGGTATGTAGCACCGGCATTTTTTAACCCAAATGTCATAATGACCCACTCAAATAAGACAATAAAACCTGGGCAACGAAAAGCAGTCTTAGACATATCTTGTTCGGCCATAAATATTTGATTGTAACCTGCATTACCATCTAAAAAGCTAATCACTTTATGTCCCGACGCATCATTAATAAGCATGTCGGCTATAGGCATAGGATATTCACCTTTCAGAGTAGCTTTATTCAAATCTCTAAAATCAACACAGATTCTAATATTACCAGTATTTTTCTTCTCCACGGGCACAATATTAGAAACCCAATCTGCATATCTACACGGCCGTATAAACTTAGCTTTTAACAACCGATCAACCTCTTCTTTGATGCGGTCATACAAATTAGGATTGAAACTTCTACGAGGTTGTTTATGCGGCCTAAAACTGGATTTAATAGGTAATCTATGTTCTACTAAATCTCTACTCAAACCGGGCATCTCAGTATAATTCCAAGCAAAGCAATCAACGAATTCTTTAAGTAATAAACATACCTTACTTTTCTGATCGGCTTTCAAGCTAGCTTTGATAAATATAGGCCTCGGGATACTTTCATCACCAATATCAATTTCTTCAAGTGGATCAGCCGATGAGAATCCTTGTCCAAGCTTTTCCATGCCATCAAAATCTTCAATTGTTTCATGCATATCGCTCTTTCCGGAACGATACTCCTCCGTGCGTCTTTGTAGCCACTTAATACTATCGTCTTTGTTCATCATTTATATAGATAAATCATTAAGCCGAGCTATGTCAGCCGGCTGTGCATTTATAGGCACAAAACCATCTCTACCAATATTGATATAATCATAATCCGATAAATCCCTACCGGTCAAACATCGCATGTCACCGTGTTGCCAATCAACCGGCGCCTCCGTCAAAGCAATGCAAGAAGAATTGTCCGCCTCAATCACCTCGACGTCGTCATTAACCGACTGAATTAAGCATTGATAAAGAGTAGAAGGGATACAACAGTTTGCATGAATCCAGTCGTGTCCCAAAAGAATATTATACCGGCCTTTGACATCGACAACAAAAAACGCAGTCGGCAACGTTTTGCTTCCGACTGTGAGCTCCATAGAAATAACACCCTTAGCTTCGGACAATTCTCCTGAGAACCCACTAAGTCCCATGTTGATTTTCATTAACTCGCTCTCTTTTCGATTCAGTTTAGAAAATACCGAAAAAGGGCATAATATTAACACATGCACCGCCATCAACAAGCATGCGACCAATAGGCTTACCATCAATGTGACCTCTGATAAATAATGGCTTTAGGTGTTGCCCATGCTTCTCTGGTTTCTCAAATGTAGCATTCTTTGGGCCAAGAACAAGTTCAGCAATTTTTGCCTCTGGCGCGCGAAATTCAGTAGGCAATGCGAACACCATATTAACATCCATATCAGTTGGTATATCTTTATCATTCTCTGAATTTTTTGCAATAATGGTGTCATCCGTATTTTTATTTTCCTCCGCTGCGATGCGCTTCTCCTTCCAAGTTCTTGTGCGTATCATTGGTTTATCTTGATTGAACCATTTATCGCGCTTCTTCTCAGCTATCTCTTCCTTTATTCCCAATGTCCGCAGTCGCTGTACACGTCGTTTCTGAGTGTACGTAAGTCCCTTTGGGCACCACTGAGGTGCTGGTTCAGTCCCTGGCGCGACTGACTTAATTTTGGTGCCCCCCCCCCCCCCCCCCCGGGTCCTTTGGCCTGTACTGACGTACCGTTCCTCCTAGGATGAATATTTTGTCTTTAGCTGACAAACCTCCTTGCTGATCATATACTTTACTAGCATTAGAATTATGTCCACGTATATTGCTGGAATCCCAACGTGTGCATGTGTTGCTGTTATACTTCAAACCCGCTGGAGGCAAACTCTTGAACGTTCCTGGGCCATAATTTCTCATAACTAAATCAGCATACGAGCTTGCCGATTTATACTGTTGACTAGTACGTGAGGATATAACATATTACTTGTCTGATCGTGTATGTGGGTCATGCCCAGAATTAGTTTTCTCTTCAAATTGATTAGATTGACCGGCTTGCCGCAACTTCACGCCATTACTTTCCTCCTCTATACCAACAACTTCTGCTGAAATACTGCTTGTTTTTGTACAATTGACAACACTTTCATCTAACTAATGTTCTGCTATTTTCAGACCATGAGCAGCATCTAAATCATCTGCACTTTTTCCAGGTTTAGGATCGGTCCGTTTCACCGGCATCCATACGCGCTTGTAATTTCCCTTATAGTTGTTGCGATCTGCACTACGTACTGGTGATCGACGTCCTCGAATCTCGATGGCGTTATGTGATCTAGCCTGCTGATCGAAACGAGCCCTTTTCTCATGTACGTCTGGTCAGAACATAGGCCTCGGCGGGATCCATCCCGGCTGAAAATAACCTGCTGGCCCTGTCGGATATGGCGCCCAAGGATTAAACCCCCATGGAGGAAACTGCGGATACATAGGAGGTGCACAACCCCAATATGTCGGCTCCATTGCAAAATACGGTTGTTGGCCATATGCACTTCCTTGCCATTGCTCATGACTGCGAGGTCCAGAAGGAGATCTTGGACGCTTATTACCTCCGAGCCGATTAAACATATTGCTGGTCTTGCGTGAGGTATATTTTTCCAACAACATGCTAACTGTCGGCTTTGGCCTTGGAGCTTGTCTCCTTGCTCCGTTGACTTTCCACACTCCTATTTCTGGATTTTTTGGTTTGATCATCCTTGGAGGAGCACTGTTATCAACAACATTTTTCTCTCTTGCGGATTCGGTCTGATCCGACCGAATAAGCATTTTTTTACTCTCAAGCTCGACCACATTGATAGGAAAAGGGTCGCTGTCGAGCTTCATCTTAGAACCTTCTGTAAACGTCAATCGTCCTTCATTGATGGCCGATTGCACCTGTCGACGAAACACGTTACAATCATTAGTAGCATGAGAAAAACAATTGTGCCACTTACAATAAGCTCTTCTACCCAATTCTTCCAGAGGTGGAATTACATGACCCTCTCTTACTCTAATTAATTTATTCTGCAATAACATATCAAAAATTCTATCACACTTGCTAACATCAAAAGTGTATTTAATTTCATCTCTTCTAGCAGGTGTAGGTTTCAAAGCAGAACATGCAAATGGTTTTGACTTTGGCGCTTGAACCCATTCGGCTACACATATGTTAACATCATCCTCACTAGCCGAATCACTATCATAATCTAAGGCATTAACCACATAACTAATTGGAGTGAACCCTTTGTCTACATTAAGAAAACAAGCACGCCGTAGCAAACATAATCCTAATTTTTTTTCCTTGTTCCCTGGTAAATGTAAGCTCTGAATTCCTTCAGGACCATCAATCATTTACCATCGTATAAATTCCCAACTAGTTATGATCAGTATACAAACACAATGCAGATCAGATATACTTAATGCACAGCCACACTTTGTCCTCTTCACATTTAGACGACTTTTCCCGTACCTAATGCCAAATCCCTTCTCCCACGAGTAAAGATTGTAAAAGTCGTAAGCCTCGCTTAAAGAATCAAAGCTTGCCAACAATGTTGGCACGATGACATTGTCTCCAGGGTATTATGCAAACCATGGATTGCCTTCTCCAGCGCAATAGTGCGACCCTGGAGCTGCTGCCCCAATCCTCACTCTGCACTCAAAAAACACAAGCTCCAACGCTTTCAGACTTGCAAAAAAAAGTTGAATTTGGTACAGCTGAAACATTGCATTACGATCATGTACACAACAAATCCAACATCGTCCGCATCATACGCAACAAAAACCCAGCACCACGCACATTAAAAACAGAACCCATGACATCCATCTTAATCCAAAATTTTATATGCATTCATAGAATCTCCAATTATCGGTCTATTTAATTATGTTACAGGTCATACTTCCGAAGCCTGTCGAACTGCGAAAGCATTTACAGTCTATAGGTCTGAACGTTTTCGCTTCATGTCACCACAGATTTTACCCCATGCTGCTTATTAAACCATGTCCAAACTGCAAATGTACCTCAAGAACAGACTAATGATCGCTCACATCAAAAACCTAATAAAGGACATCCAACCGAGTACTAATTTGTACTTTAAAATTTACTACACCCACAGAGATTCTCACTATTTTTAAATTATGATGCAGGATGTACTTCTGAACCCTGTCGAATTGTGATAGCATTTACAGTCCATAGTTCTGAACTTTTTCACTGCACCCCACCAATGTTTTCCCCCATTCTGCATTTTAACCCACTGCCCAAATCCAAATGTATCTCTCAACAACAAAATACTGAACTACCGTTCCATGTACTAAGCGATGCGTTCCTCAAAGTGTTACCAATGGTCCACGGAAATCCATTTATCTTGCAATGCAAACAATAAGTTGAGATTTTTTTTTGTTTTTACCCCAGTACACATTTAACCACTAAGAACTGTAAATGCAATGTAGTGCACATAAGAAATTGAATCACTCCAAGCAGAATACTCAGCAGCTCCTAATTTCCACTCTTTTCCGTTGACACTTTTAGTACATCAAACTTACCATCGCACTTGGTATAAAACAAGTTCATACCTGTGCATCCATGAAGGAAATTTTGGGTCTATCTATATGATCAATAGATTGGTCATACCTCCCAGCACGAGCCGCCCCTTGTGCTGCACAGATCTGGCCGTCGTCGCTCGCCCCCGCCATGGGCGGAAGCAGAAGTGCAACCACCGTTACCACAGATCTGGGTAGTGCAGTGGCTCCATGGCAACGTCGTTGTCATTCACCTCTCCCTGCGCCGTACTCCTGCGTCACCAAATGCTTAAATACTGCTAGATCAGAAAGAAGAATGTATACCAAATTAAACAGCCTACAAGGGAGGGACAGAACAGAGGATTCGAACGGCTGCATCAGGAATTCCATCTCCTTCCTTTGATTCGTATTCCACCGCCCTGTAAGCTACAGTCGGCAATGGAAGAGCCGGGGCGAATGGCTCTGATTTTGCCTGGTGACGGCGGCGCTCGTACTTTGCTCTGCTCTGTACTTTGAAACTCTAAAACACAGAACTGCTAGCTAGGGACCGTAACAAAGAAGGAAGCGTTTGTGCAGTCAGTTTCATCCATCCATCTGAACCTGAACCCAGGGATAAGTAAATGGACCGTAACAAAGAATGAAGCTGAGGTGTCTGAATTTTGGCTCCATTTATTTACCTCCTTTTTTGCCCATTCATCTATCCATCGGACCACCCCTTTCCATGCGCCCAAACTGACGAATCTCTATAGGCTGTAGGCTGCTTTGCCACAACGACGGGATCTGGGATGCTGCCCAAACTGACCTTTCGATTCCTGGCGAGCCAAATACCAATCCAGTAAATAAAATAAATTGCAGCAGCAATCGTGCCAACTAACCAAAGGCCATGGATGATTTCGCTTCTCACGTTCGCCGCGGGTGCTGGTTGATGATCAGGTCAACCAAACGAATATGAATTCAGCAGCACATATAATACGTATAACCCAAAATGAGTTCCAACCAAATTCAGAATATGTCATATATATACAGTTGTGCAGCATCGCAGCGAAAAACGGTGAGCTTCTTTCACTCCCATCTACATACTGTCTATGTGAGAAAGAGCAACACAACTACATACTTCAGTATGCTGTCTGGCTGTGTGGTGTGAAAACCAAGCCTCAACTGAAGAACAAATAAATCTATTGAGCAGCAATACTATTCTGCATATTACACTCTCTTTTTGCATTCTTACCTAAGTACTCCCTCTGTCCCATAATATAAGAACACGTTTTTTACACTACACTAGTATAAAAAGTGTTCTTATATTATGGGACGGGGGGAGTATTAAATAATCGAGACGGCCTATGGCGCCTGTCTTAATTACTACAGGTGAAATTGTTCATCTCCTCAGCGCATTCCCAGCTGCTACCTTCCTGGTTATGCCGCTCATCCTCTTGAGTTCGGGGCAATCAGACACTCTTGAGCTCCACAACCCAAGGGAAGTACTCCAAACAATCTAGGATTATACACGGAGATCCCTTATACCTGTGGTAACTAGCAAGGCCGGGGGGAAGGTGTGTCAGCTTGCAGTGCCTGATATCGAGATGCTCCAGGGCTGGCATGGCCATGACTTTGCTCTGCTCCGCCTCCAACCAGTCCCACTCTTTCCACCAACGACAATTTTCTCAGATTTGGGAATGCGACACATCCATCTCCACTTGGATGGGTCTGGAACTCAGGCCTGACATGCTCGATGGCTGGAGCATCTTAAATCACTACTTCTTTCAAACCGCAGATCCTGCACATACGGTTAAATTGTGATCCAAATTCTACCGTATTGGGCTAGACGTAGTAGTACATACGGTGTGGGCTTTGCGTTGGTACCGACGCGTATGAGTACAACTCGTTTACTTGTCCTACAAGTACTCTTATGTGTTGCCCCTCATATATACCCCATGTAGTCGCACGTAAGACGGTATGTTGTCTCGTGCTTGTAATACTCCTTCATCATACTAATTGCGCCTTCGTGCGTCCGTGGTTTTCTCCCGCAAGGATTTCCATGTAAAAATCCGTGTTCTCGTGTCTCGTTTATTTCGTTATTATCTAACAAATGGTATATAGAGCTGAGGTTCATATACGAGATTCGAGACGAGAAGTTAGGGTTGCGGTCGTGAGCCGCCGCACTGTGATTTATCCGATCGCTTTTGATCCAGACTGTTAGCCTTTTAATCTTGATTCACATGTATCTGCATATAAGTTTGCTTGTCCATGTATATAGGTAGTTGTAACAGGTGGAGCCTCGGAGAACATGCAGGAGGTGAGATGCCAGGCGCCGTGAGATATGGCGCATGGCGAGATGCCGAACAATGGCGAGAGGCTGCTGTGTATGCATGTCTGAGGTTGTTAGCTGCTGCTGCATGAGTGGCCGGGTCGTGTGGTTCCTAGAGTGATTCTAGGAGAAGATCAGGTCATTAGTTAGTGGTGTAAGTGGGTGCGTGCATGCAGTTAGTGGGCAAGTGTGTGGCCCGGCTGCATGGGCGTGAGTCTACTTAAGCACCTGTACGTATATTTGCTTTGGAGAGAAAATATAAAGAAGAGAAAAGGGTCGGCTGTGTGATACAGCGGCCACCAAATATTTGTGTTCTTTTGTTCTTCCGTGAGCTCTGCGAGGAAGCTAGAGGAAGAAGAAGAGGAACAAAGACGTTCCGCTGCGCACGGCGCAGAAATCAATCGAAGGCCGGCCTCGTGTTCCGGATCGCTGCAGCGGAGTAGCCGCGTGTCGCCAAGACCGACAGGAGTTCGAAGGAATCGATAGCCGCTTCGATCGGGTACTACTCACCTGATCACGCGGTAGATAAATTGGAGCCATTCCACCGAGTTGCTGGCTTGCTTGCTCCAAGTCCCAAGGGCATCAACCTTTGCTGTTGCTGCATCTCCACGTCAAGGCTCAGGTTCTAGGGGTATTTTACTAGTAGATCAGCCAACTACTACTCCCTTCGTCTAGGTGTGTAAGTCATCTTACGAAAATCAAATAATTTCAAAACACTTAGGCGCGGTGCATTAAATTCTACATCGTTTCTTGTTTCTTAACATATCAATCAATAAGAGATGTGGAGTGTGCATGCTTTTAATGACTTGAGACTACCAAACACGACATGCAGTGGTTAGTTCATTGCATGCAATGCTATTAATTAGCAAATGAACATTAAGTTCTCTCGTTTTCCCCTCCTCCTTGGTCACGGTGCACAACCTAAGATGACTTACTCACCTAGACGGAGGGAGTAGTATTCATTACGTGAAAAGGCAATCCAATTTTTTATTCTTAATCTGCTAAGTTCACATTGGCAAGACAACTAAATCAGCCATGTCCACACGAGAAGACTACCAGGTACTAGCGCTATTTACTCCAGTTATCCGCTCTGCTAATTTAATTTAACAATGAATTTTTCTTCGGCTTGTACTACTTGTGTTCATCGATTTACTACCCTTCCGATGCTGGATTATGACACAAAGTTTACCTTATGGCAAGTGGAGATGCGAGCGTTGTTGGTGCAAGCCAATTATCAGGATGCACCCAGTTTTTTTTTCTTTAATGTGGAGTTTTGGGAATTATGATCCGTCGGGATAATGGATGCAATATTGCTGCGGTTATTTGAAGAACACAATTCAGTTTTCAAGAAAACAAGGGTATGGATGAGGTAATTATTAAGCATGTTGGTAGCCAGCATATACTCTATTCTCTCCATAGTTTTTGTTGGAAATATGAGCAATTTACCGAATGATTTTATTAACAAAAATACTAGATAAAGCATGACTAAAATAGCATATATAAAGCAAGTCATGCAATCTGACAGAGAGAAGGTAAACATCATCTGCATATATGAACTTGAGGTAAACACATCTAGAACAGACACTAGATGAAGTTGTTTATACGAAACAGAACCTAAAATACGTAGGGCAGAAACTAGAGCCAAGAACTGTAGCAGGACTTCTAACAGAAAGGAGAAGAACACGTACGGCACAGCAGCAGCAGAAGCGCTGGACTTGGGGTCGGTGTCCTCGCCTGCCATGTCGTTGAGGAGGTCGTGGATGTCGGGGAAGAAGTCGTCGTCGGGGAAGTAGTCGTCGGCGACCGGATCGTCCGTGATGAAGCGGCCAGTAGTCGCGCTGAGCGCTCCCCAAAAACCTTATCACCCTTCTCCCGTACAGGACTCAAAAGGTGCGGTCTCGGAGGCCTATTGTCCCAACCAGCGGTGCACGCCGCAAGCCGGGATGAGGAAGAACGTAGCAGCAGCGCAGTGCTCAGGAATTTGTGGCGAGAGGAGGAAGAGATTCTGGTGCGTCTCTCTGGGAGGAGCGACCTCCCTTTTATAGGCGCAAGAGAAGAAGGCGAGAGGCTGCGCTGGGAGCTGAAGAGAACGAGGGAGACGAAACGAACAGGCAGCAGGCGAAGAGGTGCGCCGTTCATATTCAATCTCCACTACGGAAAAACGTTTCAGCTTTCGCGTGCCCTTTCGTATACCCGTAGTGCGTGGCAAAAATTTACATCGGCTCGGCTCATTCCCGCAAGGTGCGGCGCGTCGTGACGAGGCGTGGCGAGGCGGGCGGTGGAGGAGGAGCGCGCGTGGATGTCCCTCTTGTTCTCATGCTCGTACGAGTGGGGAAGGAGCCTCCCTTATAAAGAGGTCCAACTCCCTCTAAACTAGCAATGTGGGACTAAACTTTAGTTCCACCTCTTGCCTTGCACAAATGGGCTGCGTGGGCCTCTAGGATTTATTCGGAATTTCTGAAACTGCTATTGGGCTAGGCCCAAATAGGCAAAAATTCCAGCAATCCCCACCAGATCCCAGAGGCACTCAAAATTTGCCTTTGGTTCCAAAACACTGTTTTATATACCGGTACTGCAGTGGAGACTGTTAAGTTGAACTTCCACCTAGAACTCTATGCTACACTAGTGAGCAACTTGAACAGTGGATCTGGGCCTTGAACTGCAAGTTTTCTGCGAATCTAGCTTCACATAAAGCCTTGACCGATACGTGGCTACCGTGGGTCTTCCCCGCGGGTGGAGCTTATGTGTCATACTCCGTGACCTTTCATGAGTTTACTAGAGAGAACCCTACTCTCATAGATTGCGACGTTTAACAATCAGACTCATATAGGTGCATTCTTCAAAAGATGTTCTGCAGGACAACATCTCTGCTTCAAAGAGCCACTTAGAACACATTAAGATATACATCAACCTGCCATGCATATTAGGAGAGTATTGCGTCGTCATGGAGTGGTATTTTAACAGTAGGGATACTCTCCTCCCAGTTGACCAACAGCTTGTCTTCCACATCTAATTCACGGGATCTCCGATCACAAAGAATAGGTTACCACTGTGAACAACTCATATTGTGGGTCTCATACCCATCTCCCTCGATGCATTATCTATCACATTACGTGATAGACCCTTCGTAAAAGGATCTGCCAGATTTTTAGACGTTTGGATATAATCCAATGCAATAACTCCGGAGTTTTTCATTTTTCTGACAGACTTTAACCTTCTCCGAACGTGTCTTGATGACTTCATGTTATCCTTTGAGCTGCTCACTTTAGTGATCACAGTTTGATTGTCACAGTTCATAAGGATACCCGGTACAGGTTTCTCAACTACCGGCAAGTCATTCAAGAGCCGGCGAAGCCAATCTGCTTCGACCGTAGCTGTATCTAGTGTTGTGAGTTCTGCTTCCATTGTTGACCTCGTTAAGATGGTCTGCTTGCAAGACTTCCAAGAAACAGCGCCACCTCCATGAGTGAATACATAACCGCTCGTGGCCTTTATCTCATCAGCATCTGAGATCCAGTTTGAGTCACTATACCCTTCAAGCACCTTTGGATGCCCAAAGTGTAGTGAATTCCATAATTCGAAAGCCTTTCAAATAACGCAAAACTCTCTCTAGAGCTTTCCAATGCACATCTCCTGGTTTTGAAACAAACCGACTCAGTTTGCTAACAGCAAAAGAGATGTCAGGTCTTGTAGCACTTGCTAAGTACATAAGCGAGCCAATAATCTGAGAGTACTTCAATTGATCTCTAGCAATTCTTGATTCTTTCTAAGCAGCACGATAGCATCATATGGTGTTGTAGAGGGCTTGCAGTCACTATAGCCAAAGCGACTCAAGATCTTTTCCACATAGTGAGATTGAAGCAATGTAATCGCACCATCATCATCTCTCAACAACTTGATGTTCGTAATGACATCAACCACTCCTAAATCCTTCATCTCAAAACAGCGAGATAGGAAATCCTTGACCTCTTTAATAACATTCAGATTTGTTCCAAAAATCAGTATGTCATCAACATACAAGCAAAGCATAACTCCCTCGCCCCCACCATGGCGATAGTACACACATTTGTCAGCTTCGTTCACAACAAAGCCCAAGAATTGTTAAAGTTCTTTCAATTTCTCATGCCTTTGTTTGGGTGCTTGCTTGAGTCCATACAAAGACTTGACAACTTACACACTTTCCCTTCTGATCATCTATTACAAACCCATCTGGTTGTTCCATATAAATTTCCTCATCCAACTCTCCATTTAGGAAAGCAGTCTTAACATCCATTTGATGAAGCAGAAGACCATGTGAGACAGCTAGTGAAAGTAGAACTCGAATAGTGGTCAGTCGAGCCACAGGTGAGTAAGTATCAAAGAAGTCTTCACCTTCCTTTTGGGTATAACCCTTTGCCACGAGCCGAGCCTTGTACTTTTCAATAGTACCATCAGGCCTAATGCTAGGGTGGAATCCGGCGAAGCCCTTGCAGAGGTGGGCGAAAAGGGTCGCGCATGCCACCGCATTTGGCGTGAAGTCCGGGAGATGGAACTCGTAGGTGTGCATGATGTCATTGAAGAAATCTGAGAAAGGGGTGTAGAGCCCGCAGGAGAAGTAATCGACAAAGAAAGGATAAATATTCGGGCCAGGCTTGGTGAAGGGAGCGGGGATGACCTTCGTGGCGGGATGCCTCGTCGTCTCCCTCCCCCACAAGCACAGGAACTGGTCCCAGAGCGTGAGCACGTCGATTGCCGGAGGAAAAAGGGCACGCTTCTTCCGCAGCTTCACCAGCTCACTCTTCGGCACCTCCTTCCACGTGGCAGCTTTGGCCGCTCCCTTGCCCTTGCTAGCTTTGGGCGCCATGGCGGCTTAGGAGGAGCAGTGGATCGAGAGGCAATGGAGGCGTGGCGGTGGCAAGCGGGGGCGCAGAGCTCTGGTTCGGTTTTGGGGAAGAAGAGGGGAATTGCGGTTCCAAGATTGGGAGAAGCAGAGAAGGTAAATGAGCAGTGCCCCTGCGGTTTTCCCCTTTTTATGGGGAAGGCGCGGGCCAGCTCTTGCCACATCCATCCCGTGCACGAACCCCACGTCATGCGCTTGACGTGGGTTGTGGGAAGCGCAACTAACAGAAAGATCGTGGCAATCGATCTCTGCCACGCCCGCCCGCACACTGCCTTGGGCCTGGCCCAACTACGCCTTGCGCTTATGTGTGGCCCACGCCCCGGGGCTCCTATCGGTGTACAAAAGTATAGGTACTTCTGTACCCTTACTAGTGCAAGGGCAGTCGCAGCCACCAAGACAGATGCTCGAAGCACGAGGGGCAAGGGGCAAGCTGGACCGCCCCTGGCAAGGGCCTTCCGAGGCAACCTGCACAAACACCAGCAAGTCCATCACCCTTGGGGCTGAGAGCTCTGACACCGTCGACAATGTCGAGACCAAGACCTGGAAAGCGCATGCTCGATAGCATGCAAATCCTCATAAAGATTGACGACCCACGGATCCACGTGGGACTAGAAGACGAAGACCCCCAGCAAGACCCTTGCCGGGGATGACTCCAAGGCCCCCGGCAAGCCTTGTCGGGGACAGCCACTGGGCCGCAGCCGGACCCGCGCCCGGCAAGGTTTCGCCACAACGAACTTTAGCAACGGTGCACAGTTAGGGAGAACACTTTCTTGAAATTGTTATGAGGGATCGTCTTATTTACTACCGTCGTTCTAAGTAAACAAGATGCATAAACATAATAAACATCACATGCAATTATATAGTAGTGACATGATATGGCCAATATCATATAGCTCCTTTGATCTCCATCTTCGGGGCTCCATGATCATCTTGTCACCGGCATGACACCATGATCTCCATCACCATGATCTTCATCATCATGTCTTCATGAAGTTGTCACGCCAACGACTACTTCTACTTCTATGGCTAACGCGTTTAGCAATAAAGTAAATTAATTTACATGGCGTTCTTCAATGACACGCAGGTCATACAAAAAATAAAGACAACTCCTATGGCTCCTGCCGTTTGTCATACTCATCGACATGCAAGTCGTGATTCCTATTACAAGAACATGATCTCATACATCACATATATCATTCATCATTCATCACAACTTTGGCCATATCATATCACAAAACACTTGCTGCAAAAACAAGTTAGACGTCCTCTAATTGTTGTTGCAAGTTTTCTGATGGCTGCAATAGGGTTCTAGCAAGAACGTTTTCTTACCTACGTGAAAGCCACAACGTGATTTGTCAACTTCTATTTACCCTTCATAAGGACCCTTTTCATCGAATCCGCTCCAACTAAAGTGGGAGACAGACACCCGCTAGCCACCTTATGCAACTAGTGCATGTCGGTCGGTGGAACCCGGTATCACGTAAGCGTACGTGTAAGGTCGGTCCGGGCCGCTTCATCCCATAATACCGCTGAAGCAAGATAAGACTAGTAGCGGCAAGAAAGTTGACAACATCTACGCCCACAACAAATTGTGTTCTACTCGTGCAATAGAGAACTACGCATAGACCTAGCTCATGATGCCACTGTTGGGGAACGTTGAAGAAAATTAAAATTTTCCTACGGTTTCACCAAGATCCATCTATGAGTTCATCTAGCAACGAGTCATGGGAGAGTGATTGCATCTACATACCACTTGTAGATCGGCGTGCGAAGCGTTCAATAGAACGGGGATGATGGAGTCGTACTCGCCGTGATTCAGATCACCGATGACCTAGTGCCGAACGGACAGCACCTCCGCGTTCAACACACGTACAGAACGGATGACGTCTCCTCCTTCTTGATCCAGCAAGGGGAAAGGAGAGGTTGATGATGATCCAGCAGCACGACGGTGTGGTGGTGGATGCAGCAGAACTCCGTCAGGGCTTCGCTAAGCGACTACGGGAGGAGGAGGAGGTGTAGCAGGAAGGGGAGGCGCCAAGGGCTTCAGGGTGCGGCCACCCCTCCCTCCCTTTATATAGGTGCAAGAGAGGGGAGGCGCAGCCTTGCCCCTTCCTCCAAGGAAGGGTGCGGCCAAGAGGGGAGGAGTCCATCCTCCCCAAGGCACCTCAGGTGCCTTCCCCTCTTAGGACTCTCCCTCCCCAAGTCTCCTTGGCGCATGGGCCTCTTGGGGCTGGTGCCCTTGGCCCATATAGGCCAAGGCGCACCCCACCAGCCCATGTGGCCCCTCCGGGCAGGTGGACCCCGGTGGACCCCGGACCCCTTCGGCACTCCGGTACAATCTTGATAAAGTCTTGAAACTTTTCCCGGCGACCAAAATAAGACTTCCTATATATAAATCTTTACCTCCGGACCATTCCGAACTCCTCGTGATGTCCGGATCTCATCCGGACTCGAACAACATTCGGTTTGCTGCATACTCATATTCATACAACCCTAAGCGTCACCGAACCTTAAGTGTGTAGACCCTACGGGTTCGGGAGACATGCGCATATGACCGAGACGTTCTCCGGTCAATAACCAACAGCGGGATCTGGATACCCATGTTGGCTCCCACATGTTCCACGATGATCTCATCGGATGAACCACGATGTCAAGGACTCAATCGATCCTGTATACAATTCCCTTTGTCTAGCGGTATTGTACTTGCCCGAGATTCGATCGTCGGTATCCGATACCTTGTTCAATCTCGTTACCGGCAAGTCTCTTTACTCGTTCCGTAACACATCATCCCGTGATCAACTCCTTGATCACATTGTGCACATTATGATGATGTCCTACCGAGTGGGCCCAGAGATACCTCTCCGTTTACACGGAGTGACAAATCCCGGTCTCGATTCGTGCCAACCCAACAGACACTTTCGGAGATACCTGTAATGCACCTTTATAGCCACCCGATTACGTTGTGACGTTTGGTACACCCAAAGCATTCCTACGGTATCCGGGAGTTGCACAATCTCATGGTCTAAGGAAAAGATACTTGACATTAGAAAAGCTTTAGCATACGAACTACACGATCTTTGTGCTAGGCTTAGGATTGGGTCTTGTCCATCACATCATTCTCGCCAATGATGTGATCCCGTTATCAACGACATCCAATGTCCATGGTCAGGAAACCGTAACCATCTATTGATCAATGAGCTAGTTAACTAGAGGCTTACTAGGGACATGGTGTTGTCTATCTACCCACACATGTATCTGAGTTTCCTATCAATACAATTATAGCAAGGATAATAAACGATTATCATGAACAAAGAAATATAATAATAACTAATTTATTATTGCCTCTAGGGCATATTTCCAACAGTCTCCCACTTGCACTAGAATCAATAATCTAGTTCACATCGCCATGTGATTAACATCGATAGGTCACATCGCCATGTGACCAACATCCAAAGAGTTTACTAGTGTCGCTAAACTAGTTCACATCACCATGTGATTAAGACTCAATGAGTTCTGGGGTTTGATCATGTTTTCCTTGTGAGAGAAGTTTTAGTCAACGGGTCTGCAGTATTCAGATCCGTATGTACTTTGCAATTCTCTATGTCATATTGTAAATGTTGCTTCCACGCTCCACTTGAAGCTATTCCAAATGGTTGCTCAACTATACGTATCCGGTTTGCTACTCAGAGTCACTCGGATAGGTGTTAAAGCTTGCATCGACGTAACCCTTTACACCGATCTCTTTATCACCTCCATAATCGAGAAACATGTCCTTATTTACTCCAAGGACAATTTTGACCGCTGTCCAATGATCCCCATTCCTGGATCATTCTTGTACCCCTTAATCCGACTCATGGCAAGGCACACTTCCGGTGCGGTACACAGCATAGCATACTATAGAGCCTACGTCTAAAGCATAGGGGACGACCTTCGTCCGTTCTCTCTTTTCTGCCGTGGTCGAGCTTTAAGTCTTAACTTCATACCTTACATCTCAGGCAAGAACTCCTTCTTTGACTGATCTATCTTGAACACCTTCAAGATCATGTCAAGGTATATGCTCATTTGAAAGTATCATTTAGCGTTTTCGATCTGTTCTCATAGATCTTGATGCTCAATGTTTAAGCAGCTTAATCCAGGTTTTCACTTGAAAAACACTTTTCAAATAACCCGATATGCTTTACGAAAATTCTTCATCATTTCTGATCATCAATATGTCAACGACATATACTCATCAGAAATTCTATAGTGCTCCCACTCACTTCTTTGGAAATACAAGTTTCTCACAAACTTTGTATAAACCCAAAATCTTTGATCATCTCATCAAAGCGCACATTCCAACTCTGAGATGCTTACTCCAGTCCTTAGAAGGATCGCTGGAGCCAGCATAACTTTTAGCATCCTTAGGATCGACAAAAACTTTCTGATTGTATCACATACAACCTTTCCTTACAAAACTGTTAAGGAAACTCGTTTTGACATCCATCTGCCTGATTTCATAAATGCAGCTAATGCTAACATGATTCCGACGGACTTAAGCATCGCTACGGATGAGAAAATCTCATCGTAGTCAACTCCTTGAACTTGTGAAAAACTCTTTGCCACAAGTCGAGCTTCATAGACGGTGACATTACCGTCCACGTCCGTCTTCTTCTTAAAGATCCATTTATCTCAATGGCTTGCCGATCAGCGGGCAAGTCCACCAAAGTCCATGCTTTGTTACGATACATGGATCCTATCTCGGATTTCATGGCTTCTAACCATTTGTTGGAATATGGGCCCACCATTGCTTCTCCATAGCTCGTAGGTTCATTGTTGTCTAGCAACATGACATTCAAGACAGGATCACCGTGCCACTCCGAAGCAGTACGCGTCCTTGTCGTCCTACGAGGTTCGGTAGTGACTTGATCCGAAGTTTCATGATCACTATCATAAGCTTCTGCTTCAATTGGTGTAGGTGCCACAGGAACAACTTCATGTGCCCTGCTACACACTAGTTGAAGTGATGGTTCAATAACCTCATCAAGTCTCCACCATCCTCCCACTCAATTCTTTCGAGAGAAACTTTTCCTCGAGAAAGGACCCGTTCTAGAAACAATCCCTATTGCTTTCGGATCTGAATTAGGAGGTATACCCAACCGTTTTGGGTATCCTATGAAGATGTATTTATCCGTTTTGGGTTCGAGCTTATCACGATGAAACTTTTTCACATAAGCGTCGCAGCCCCAAACCTTTAAGAAATGACAACTTAGGTTTCTCCAAACCATAGTTCAAACGGTGTCGTCTCAACGGAATTACGTGGTGCCCTATTAAAGTGAGTGCGGTTGTCTCTAATGCCTAACCCATGAACGATAGTGGTAATTCGATAAGAGACATCATGGTATGCACCATATCCAATAGGGTGCAACTATGATGTTCGGACACACCATCACACTATGGTGTTCCAGGCGGTATTAATTGCGAAACAATTTCCACGGTGTCTTAATTTCGTGCCAAAGCTCGTTACTCAGATACTCATCTCTATGATCATATCATAGACATTTTATCCTCTTGTCACAATGATCTTTAACTTCACTCTGAAATTACTTGAACCATTCAATAATTCAGACTTTGTGTTTCATCAAGTAAATATACTCAACATCTACTCGAATCATCTGTGAAGTCGTAACATAACGATATTCACTGCATGCCTCGGCACTCATTGGACTGCACACATCAAAATGTGTTACTTCCAACAGGTTGCTACCTTGTTCCATCTTCTTTGAAACCGAGGCTTTTCAGTCATCTTGCCCATGTGGTATGATTTGCATATCTCAAGTGATTCAAAATCAAGTGAGTCCAAACGATCCATCTGCATGGAGTTTCTTCATGCGTATACACCAATAGACATGGTTTGCATGTCTCAAACTTTTCAAAAACGAGTGAGTCCAAAGATCCATCAACATGGAGCTTCTTCATGCGTTTAATACCAATATGACTTACATGGCGATTGCCACAAGTACGTGGTACTATCATTACTATCTTATATCTTTTGGCATGAAAATGTGTATCACTACGATCGAGATTCAATAAACCATTCCTTTTAGGTGCTAGACCATTGAAGGTATTATTCAAATTAACAGAGTAACCATTATTCTCCTTAAATGAATAACCGTGTATTACGTGAGACATAATCCAATCATGTCTATGCTCAACGCAAACACCAAATAACAATTATTTAGGTTTAACACCAATCTCGATGGTAGAGGGAGCGTGCGATGCTTGATCATATCAACCTTGGAAACACTTCCAACACGTATCGTCAGCTCACCTTTAGTTAGTCTCCGTTTATTCTGTAGCTTTTGTTTCGAGTTACTAACACTTAGCAACCGAACCGGTATCTAATACCCTGGTGCTACTAGTAGTACTAGTAAAGTACACATTAAACTAATGTATATCCAATATACTTTTATCGACCTTGCCAGCCTTCTTATCTACCAAGTATCTAGGGTAATTCTGCTCCAGTGGCTGTTCCCCTTATTACAGAAGCACTTAGTCTCGGGTTTGGGTTCAACCTTGGGTTTCGGAGCAGCAACTGATTTGCCGTTTCATGAAGTGTCCCTTCTTGCCCTTGCCCTTCTTGAAACTAGTGGTTTCACCAACCATCAACAATTGATGCTCCTTCTTGATTTCTACTTTCGCGGTGTCAAACATCGTGAATACCTCAAGGATCATCATATCTATCCCTGACATGTTATAGTTCATCACGAAGCTCTAGCAGCTTGGTGGCAATGACTTTGGAGAAACATCACTATCTCATCCGGAAGATCAACTCCACTCGATTCAAGTGATTGTTGCACTCGGACAATCTGAGCACAAGCTCAACGATTGAGCTTTTCTCGCTTAGTTTGCAGGCTAAGAAAATCGTCGGAGGTCTTATACCTCTTGGCGTGAGCACGAGCCCGAAATCCCAATTTCAGCCCTCGAAACATCTCATATGTTCCATGACGTTCCGAAAAACGTCTTTGGTGCCTCAACTCTAAACCGTTTAACTGAACTATCACGTAGTTATCAAAACGTGTATGTCCGATGTTCGTAACATCCACAAATGACGTTTGGGGTTCAGCACACCGAGCGGTGCATTAAGGACATAAGCTTTCTACTGACCGCATAATTGCTACTGTCAACTTTCAACTATATTTTCTCTAGGAACATATCTAAACAGTAGAACTAAAGCGCGAGCTTACGACATAATTTGCAAAGATCTTTTGACTATGTTCAGGATAATTAAGTTCATCTCATGAACTCCCACTTAGATAGACATCCCTCTAGTCATCTAAGTGATTACATGATCCGAATCAACTAGGCCGTGTCCGATCATCACGTGAGACGGACTAGTCATCATCGATGAACATCTTCATGTTGATCGTATCTACTATACGACTCATGCTCGACCTTTCGGTCTCTTGTGTTCCGAGGCCATGTCTGTACATGCTAGGCTCGTCAAGTTAACCTAAGTGTTCTGCGTGTGTAAATCTGGCTTACACCCGTTGTATGTGAACGTAAGAATCTATCACACCCGATCATCACATGGTGCTTCAAAACAACGAACTTTAGCAACGGTGCACAGTTAGGGAGAACACTTTCTTGAAATTGTTATGAGGGATCGTCTTATTTACTACCGTCGTTCTAAGTAAACAAGATGCATAAACATAATAAACATCACATGCAATTATATAGTAGTGACATGATATGGCCAATATCATATAGCTCCTTTGATCTCCATCTTCGGGGCTCCATGATCATCTTGTCACCGGCATGACACCATGATCTCCATCACCATGATCTTCATCATCATGTCTTCATGAAGTTGTCACGCCATGTGACTACTTCTACTTCTATGGCTAACGCGTTTAGCAATAAAGTAAATTAATTTACATGGCGTTCTTCAATGACACGCAGGTCATACAAAAAATAAAGACAACTCCTATGGCTCCTGCCGTTTGTCATACTCATCGACATGCAAGTCGTGATTCCTATTACAAGAACATGATCTCATACATCACATATATCATTCATCATTCATCACAACTTTGGCCATATCATATCACAAAACACTTGCTGCAAAAACAAGTTAGGCGTCCTCTAATTGTTGTTGCAAGTTTTACGTGGCTGCAATAGGGTTCTAGCAAGAACGTTTTCTTACCTACGTGAAAGCCACAACGTGATTTGTCAACTTCTATTTACCCTTCATAAGGACCCTTTTCATCGAATCCGCTCCAACTAAAGTGGGAGAGACAGACACCCGCTAGCCACCTTATGCAACTAGTGCATGTCGGTCGGTGGAACCAGTCTCACGTGAGCGTACGTGTAAAGTCGGTCCGGGCCGCTTCATCCCACAATACCGCTGAAGCAAGATAAGACTAGTAGCGGCAAGAAAGTTGACAACATCTACGCCCACAACAAATTGTGTTCTACTCGTGCAATAGAGAACTACGCATAGACCTAGCTCATGATGCCACTGTTGGGGAACGTTGCAGAAAATTAAAATTTTCCTACGGTTTCACCAAGATCCATCTATGAGTTCATCTAGCAACGAGTCATGGGAGAGTGATTGCATCTACATACCACTTGTAGATCGCGTGCGGAAGCGTTCAATAGAACGGGATGATGGAGTCGTACTGCGTGATTCAGATCACCGATGACCTAGTGCCGAACGGACATCACCTCCGCGTTCAACACACGTACGGAGCGGATGATGTCTCCTCCTTCTTGATCCAGCAAGGGGAAAGGAGAGGTTGATGATGATCCAGCAGCACGATGGCATGGTGGTGGATGCAGCAGAACTCCGACAGGGCTTCGCTAAGCGACTACGGGAGGAGGAGGAGGTGTAGCAGGAAGGGGAGGCGCCAAGGGCTTCAGGGTGCGGCCACCCCTCCCTCCCCTCCCTTTATATAGGTGCAAGAGAGGGGGGGAGGGCGCAGCCTTGCCCCTTCCTCCAAGGAAGGGTGCGGCCAAGAGAGAGGAGTCCATCCTCCCCAAGGCACCTCGGAGGTGCCTTCCTCTTAGGACTCTCCTCCCCAAGTCTCCTTGGCGCATGGGCCTCTTGGGGCTGGTGCCCTTGGCCCATATAGGCCAAGCGCCACGCCCACCAGCCCATGTGGCCCCCGGGCAGGTGGACCCCGGTGGACCCCGGACCCCTTCGGCACTCCGGTACAATACCGATAAAGTGCGAAACTTTTCCGGCGACAAAATAAGACTTCCTATATATAAATCTTTACCTCCGGACCATTCCGGAACTCCTCGTGATGTCCGGGATCTCATCCGGGACTCGAACAACATTCGGTTTGCTGCATACTCATATTCATACAACCCTAAGCGTCCGAACCTTAAGTGTGTAGACCCTACGGGTTCGGAGACATGCGAACATGACCGAGACGTTCTCCGGTCAATAACCAACAGCGGGATCTGGATACCCATGTTGGCTCCCACATGTTCCACGATGATCTCATCGGATGAACCACGATGTCAAGGACTCAATCGATCCCGTATACAATTCCCTTTGTCTAGCGGTATTGTACTTGCCCGAGATTCGATCGTCGGTATCCGATACCTTGTTCAATCTCGTTACCGGCAAGTCTCTTTACTTGTTCCGTAACACATCATCCCGTGATCAACTCCTTGATCACATTGTGCACATTATGATGATGTCCTACCGAGTGGGCCAGAGATACCTCTCCGTTTACAAGGAGTGACAAATCCCAGTCTCGATTCGTGCCAACCCAACAGACACTTTCGGAGATACCTGTAATGCACCTTTATAGCCACCCAGTTTCGTTGTGACGTTTGGTACACCCAAAGCATTCCTACGGTATCCGGGAGTTGCACAATCTCATGGTCTAAGGAAAAGATACTTGACATTAGAAAAGCTTTAGCATACGAACTACACGATCTTTGTGCTAGGCTTAGGATTGGGTCTTGTCCATCACATCATTCTGCCAATGATGTGATCCCGTTATCAACGACATCCAATGTCCATGGTCAAGAAACCGTAACCATCTATTGATCAACGAGCTAGTTAACTAGAGGCTTACTAGGGACATGGTGTTGTCTATGTACCCACACATGTATCTGAGTTTCCTATCAATACAATTATAGCATGGATAATAAACGATTATCATGAACAGAGAAATATAATAATAACTAATTTATTATTGCCTCTAGGGCATATTTCCAACACAACATCCATTCTCTCCTGCCCCTCCATAGCCGACACTTTCGGACATGCCGCCATCGCCGCCGCCTCCTACTTCCGGTTGCTTGAATGTTGCCCAAGATGCCACCCACATCCGCACACTTCCCCCACCGCCACGCCGCATCTTATGCCTGCTCTTGCCGGTGTTGGTGGCCTCTTTTCGCTGCCGTCATAGCACCTCCATGGCCTAGCCACCCGCTCACCTCCTCCGCCGCCTGCCTAGCTCCAAGCCCACCATCCCCGCTCGACGGCTGCCTCCACTTTGACAGGTCTGCTTCCTGTAGGGGCAGAGGAGCAGGCCTCTTCACCGGAAGATTTCTTCGCCACGCCCTCAAGGTGTTCGATGTTTCACCCGCAAGGTACCATTGATAGTGAGGATGAGTTCTTTCTAATTAACTTCATGTGTTCATCGGACGATTCATCGTCGTACGATGATGATTTTGTTGTTGCGACTATAGTCGTCAGTGACCACATTGCTAGGCATCAACTAAGGTTTAGGCAATCGTTCACAGGCCATGCTCGGGCGTCGAATCGCAGTGGGGAGACCAAACATTTTCTACTCTTCCCCGGTTACTTTCAGTGCATGTCTGCACTCTTTAATCCGAGGCTTTTCCGATGCCGCTTCCGGTTGGCTAGACATGTGTTCAACCGTATTCTGCAGGGAGTGATGACATATGATGATTATTTCATATGATTATTTCGTTGGCTTCTCCTCTTAACAGAAATGCACTACAACTATTCAGGTAGTTGCATATGGAATTTTCGGTGATCTTGTTGATGAGTATATCCGCATGAGTGAGTCCACATGTCTTGCATCATTGTACAAGTTATTCAAGGCTGTGGTAGCAGTCTTTGACCCGTAGTACTTGAGAGTGTCAAATGTTGTGGATATAGCCCGGTTGTGGGCGATCAATGTAGACAGGAGTTTCCCGGGAATGCTTGATAACATAGATTGTATGCACGGGAAGTGGAAGATTTGCTTGGCAAAGGCAATATAAGGGGCCAAAGGTTGAACTATCATGCTTGAAGTTGTGGCTTCACAAGATCTCTGAATTTAGCACTCTTTTTCGTCATGGCTAGTTCTCACAATGACATCAACGTGCTTCAGCGCTCTTCATTGTTCGGAAGGCTGGCAGAAGCAAACTACCTAGAGGTCAACTATAAGATCAATGACCACCACTTCAACAAGGGATACTACCTAGCTGATGGTATCTACCCTTAGGGGTCAACTCTTGTGAAGACAATCTCCAATCTATTGGAGAGAAGAGGGCTAGGTTTGCTAAAGCACAAGAGAGTGCTAGGAAGGATGTGGAGCGTGTTTTTTGTGTACTTCAACCTTGATGGGTGATCCTTCGGTATCCTGCTAGAACTGGAAGCACCAAGAAGTTATGTGAGGTGGTGACTACTTGTGTGATCATGCATGACATGGTTGTAAAGGATGAGCATGAGGATCAAATCTTCGACCAAGTTTTTCAATTTCAGGGTGAAAATGTTGTGAGTGAGTATGGACCGGCAACGTTTGCACAGTAGTTCAACCAATTTCATCATGAAATGTGTGATTGGGCAACTCATATTTAACTCCAGAATGATTTGGTTGAGCATATGTGGACTCATGTAGGCAACCAATAGACATATCGGTTCTTTTTCTTTGCATGCGTTTGTAACCATTTAAATTTCATTTGGTTTGTAAACTATGAAATTTTTATTTGGTGATAAACTATTTATTATTGTGGTACTATGTTATTTATTTGGTTGTAACTAAAATATGTACAATGTTGCTTTTTTAAATATATGCATGCAAGCTTGTGCACATTGGGCCATTGACGGCAGGCGGACCAAATGGGTCGGCAGATTAGGCGCACCGCAGAGCATAAAGACGTGCATGGACGCCGCCCCTTTGGCCGACCGAAATGGACAAAACCTTTTGCGTCGGCCCGTTGGAGTTGCTCTTAGGCTTCCCTCTGTGAAGCAAATTACTTCTTTCTTCAAAATTACCAAAATTCTAGATCATGAGTATGTACATATAATGCATGGAGGATGTTTTACTTGAAAGGGAGGATAACCCCCGACCTCAGCATCAGGACGATGCATGGAAGATGTGCGATACAGACATTCATCTTTGCATGTGTGTGTGATTTCTGTGTGACTACCTTGGCGTTCTCTGCAGAACTAGGCTTTTGTCAAGTCAGTCTAGATCCCTCTGTGTATTTTTTAAAAAGTATATTCGACAGTAGACGATTTCCCTATATTTTACATTATTCTTCTTTCTTTATTTACTGTGGGGATTGTTTGTGGTAAAGAAAGAAACAAAATCCTCCACCTATAGTGGTCACGTACAATTTATTTTTAAAAGAGTTCTCTCTTGTTATTTGGTGTCGCAGGATAGTGGCATGTCAAAGAAAAGGTTGATAGAGAGCCTAAGGAAGATAGAAGACATAATAAGTGAAGCACATCAAATTTTGGATAAGCTTAGCTTGTCAAGCATAAGTAATGGCAATAGAAGGCAGACAATGGTTGTTAATAATCCAACCACTGCAGTTTCTCCACATAAAGTATTTGGTCGAGATAATGATTGTGACAAGATCATAGCAATGCTTCATGAAAAGAAGAATGATCTTCACCCGAGCACCAGCAACGGTCTATGCTTTTCTGTAATTGGCATACATGGAGTTGGTGGGTCAGGGAAATCTACCCTTGCACAATTAGTTTATGCCCATGAGGAAAAAGACAAGAAAGACAACAAGGAAGGTCACTTCGACCTGGTTATGTGGGTCCATGTCTCTCAGAGTTTTAGGTTGCTCGACATCCTCAAGGAGTTGTATGAGGCAGCTTCAGAGCCTAAGGTTCCATGCCATCAATTCCATAACCCGACTGCTTTGGTAAAAGAATTGGAGAGAAAACTAAATGGAAAGCGATTCCTTCTGATACTAGATGATGTATGGTGCAATAATGATGTCAGTGATCAAAATCTACCAGAGTTACTTTCTCCACTTAAGGTTGGAAAGAGAGGAAGCAAGATCCTAGTGACGACTCGAAGGAAATATGCATTACCAGATCTATGTCCTGGTGTGAGGTATACTGCCATACCAGTACCTGAGTTTGATGACACCGCCTTCTTTGAATTATGCCCTCGAAGATGGCCAAGATCAAAGCATGCATGTTCCATAAAATTGGGGTTGAGATTGCAAAAAAGCTGAAGGGGTCACCTCTAGCAGCTAGAACAGATGTCGACCATTGAAGAAGAGTCAGAGATCAAGACCTTTTCAAGGTATGGGGAGGGCCTCTGTGGTGGAGCTACTATCAGCTTGGTGAGCAGGCTAGGCGTTGCTTTGCTTACTGCAGTATTTTCCCTAGGAGACATCGATTGCACCGTGATGACTTAGTTAGACTGTGGGTGGCAGAAGGGTTCATAAGAAGCACGGATGAAGGGAAATCTTTAATGAACTGTTGTCGATCTCATTTATTCAACCAGGAGTCCGTGACAGGTTTTATGACAAGGAATACTATTTAGTTCATGATCTGCTGCATGATTTAGCAGAGGCAGTAGCTGGCAGTGACTGCTTCAGAATTGACAATAACACAGGCCAGAAAGGAGGAGGATGGACAGGAGATGTTCCCCGAGACGTTCGCCATCTTTTTGTTCAGAGTTATGATGCAGCATTGATTACTGAGAAGATTCTTGAATTGGGCAAGTTACGCACTCTCATCATTTATAGTGTTGGAGGGGATACACCAGTTGAGGAAATAGTCATTAAGAAAGTACTCAAGAGTCTGCCGAAACTGCGGGTACTAGCAGTTGCTTCCAGTCTGGCGTTGGATGCATTTATTCGAAAACCAAATACATTATCTGCCCCAGAATCTGTTGGTCAATTAAAACATCTGCGCTATCTTGCTCTCCGAACAGATGATGAATGCAAAGTAGTTTTACCAAGCAGTCTAAACCAGCTTTACCAGATGCACCTGCTAGATTTTGGTCAATGCTATGATTTGGTATTTTCCTGTGGTGATCTTATCAACTTGCGGCATGTATGCAGCGGTCATGGATTGGAAATTTCAAACATCAGTAGGCTTGTCTCACTCCAAACAATCCCAGCATTCGAAGTAAGTCCTGAACAAGGGCAGGAGGCAAAGCAGTTGAGGTACCTAAACAGGCTCAGCGGCAAACTGATTATCTCTGGTCTCGGAAGTGTTGAAAGCAGAGAGGAAGCTCTTGAAGTCGATCTAGCTGCCAAGAAACGGCTCACAGATCTATCACTGTCATTCTTTGGAAGTTCAGAAGTTGCAGCAGAGGTACTTGAGGGCCTTTGTCCTCCCGTGGGGCTTGAAAAGCTGACAATCAGTGGCTACCAAGGTTCTGTATACCCAAACTGGATGGTGGGCAGGCAAAATGGTGGACCAGAGAAGCTGCAGAAACTTATACTCAGGAGCTGCTCCTGAACTGGTGGAGGCTTTCATTCATCTTCGTCAGTTCTTTCTGTGGGACTGCAGTTGGAACGCCTTGCCACGCAATATGGAGCACCTCAGCTCGCTCGAGAAACTATGGATCCAAGGTTGTTTGAATGTTCGTTTGCTTCCAGCGCTACCAGAGTCTCTTGAGGATTTCACACTCCGTGACTGCAACGATGGGTTCATGAAGTCTTGTCAAACAGATGGACATCCAAACTGGCAAAAGATTCAACACGTTGGTAGGAAAAGATTTTGGTGACCCCGCAAGTAAGAAGAGAGTCCCCTTTATTTTGTTGCCTTAATTTTTTCCGTTTGGAGCGTTGCTTCAGGAAGTAGAAGTAGTTATGTTGGCTAATACCTTTACTATATGTTTGCCTGGCAGACTAGAATTGGATTTGGTCTGACGAGGGCTTGGAAGGACGGTATTATGAGTTGCTTGATGTATTTTGTGCTCGCCTCGCTTTCTTCACCACAACTCCTCTCCACACTGGACTCTCTTGTGCCATCTGCCTCTGCTTGGATTTGGCAGCTTTTCAAAGTTATTCTGTCCCATTTCCGTTTCTGTATTTTGTATGTTATATAAACAGTGTGATTCTTTTTTACAATCCAAACAATACTGTCTTCCTGAACATATCGATGCCTTGTTGGAGTCTTGAGGATGCGTTCGTTGATAGACCTACTTATACTTTATTATTACTGTCTTCCTTTCTGGCGGACCCAAACTGATGATGCATTCCAACAATCCGTGTCCTTAATTTCAGTGCCAAAACATGTGATAAGTACAAATGGTAATACAAAAGGAGTATTGTGCTCCTTGAAGAATTCCAATCAAGTACAGTACCATCTTCAACATTTCACCACAATATATAAAGACCTGACATGAGCCTTCAATTTTTTATTTTTATTTTGAAAAGGAGGATTTCCCCTGGCCTCTGCATCAAAATTATGCATGCAGGCAAAGTCTCAAGTTCAAAAAAGCTCACAGACATGAGCCTTGAAGGTTCAGAGTTTTTCATTTTGGTACATGTTTCTCTCTGCTTCTTGCTTCTGCACACAAGAAATCGCTTCAGATCAGTGCATCATCATTTTAGGCAACAAGGGCGTTTCCAGCCACAGATGGAGGCGAAACGATTTAATATAGCTTATGGTAGTGCCATCACACATACTATCCATCCATGTGCATAGCATATTGGAGATGAACTGAAAGATGCTCTGCTTTTCATCAACAACCAATCGATCGGTTGAGCTCCACCTCCCAATCAGGCTATGAAATATACTCTGGCCAAAATTGTGTTATAAACATTAGATTAGAAAGGATATAATATGGTTCTCGTGTACTTATTTGGGAAGAAATTATTGAACATGTCATATGTTGGGTCGGGCTAGCTTGCCTTGTGCGCCACACTAGATAGATAGAGATAGATATGATCTCCTCTGTTTAAGTTGTACTAGTCTCTATCTTAACCTCATGTAATCTCTTTCCTCCTCTCTCTCGGTTATTCTCCTAACCGAGTACTTTTGTAAACCTATCGAGAGGATCTCCCTCATCACGTAATATAACTCACGCGGGCTCCCTCCTAGGGAGTTGAGACGCTTCATTATTCTTTACATGGTCTCAGAGCAGGCCCTTCCCATCGCATCTTGCTTTTCCACCTTGCGATCGTCATCTTCAACCTCCGTCGATCATCTCTACCACAACCATGTCCACCTCCGCTGCTGTTTCCACCACCGGCCTCAACTACAATATCCTCGAGCCTCTCAATAGGACGAACTACGTCCTTTGGCGAGCTCAAGCCCAATCCCAAATAATGGGCGCCGGCTTGTATGGCTATATTGACAAAACCATTGAGGAGCCTCCCAAGAACATCGTCGCAAAGGATAAAGAGGGCAAGGATCAGGTGATGCCAAACCCTTCCTACGCCCCCTGGCTAGTCCGGGACCAGCAAATCGTCGCCTATCTCCTTCAAAACCTCTCCAAAGAGGTCCTCGTTCAGGTGGCGTCGCTGGAGACATCGCATGCGATCTGGACGACGCTGTCCAACATGTTTGCAGCGGTATCCCTTTCTCGAGTCAACAATCTGCCGCCGCCCTCACCAACACCCAGAAGAGCACACAATCTGCATCAACATACTTCGGCTACATGCTTTCCCTCTCCGGCGAGCTCGCGGCGGCGGGGAGACCACTTGGAGAGCCAGAACTCCTCTCGTTCTTCGTTGCCGGTCTGGACATGGACTATCAACCACTTATCGTTGCGCTTGATGTCCGCACCGAGCCCATCATGGTGGATCTTCTCTTCCCCTGGTGGCCAACTTCGACCAGCAGGTCGAGCTATATCATGGCAATGGTTCTGGTGGCTTCAAGTCTTCAGCAAACTCGGCCTCGCGAGTACGACAGGGAGGTAGAGGTGGCTACCACAACCAGAAAAACGGGGGCGCTGGTGGACCCCATGGCGGCGGCGGCCATGCTGGTGGCGGCGGTGGCTACCAAGGAGGCAGTGCTGCTGGCGGCTACCAAAACAATGGAGGCTATAGTGGCGGCGGCCATCAGGGTGGTGGTGGTGGCGGCTACCATCACCCCAACAATAGCGGCGGCAACAACAATCGAAGGCCCTCCAAAAATAACCGGCGTCCCTTCCAAGGCTATGAGGGCTATGAAGGCAAGTGTCAAATATGCAGGAAAACAAATCATATCGCTAAGGATTGTGATTGGCGTCATGCTGATGACAATTCCCCAAAAAAGAAAGTTGCCGCTGCAGCGGACGGGTCATATGGTGTTGACACCAATTGGTACATGGACACGAGTGCGACCAACCATATCACTATAGAACTGGAGAAGATAACTATGTGATACGTCTCCGTCGTATCTATAATTTTTGATTATTTCATGCCAATATTATTCAACTTTTACATACTTTTGGCAACTTTTATATGATTTATTTAGACTAACTTACTTATCCAGTGCCCAGTGCCAGTTCCTGTTTGTTGCGTATTTTTAAATTGCAGAAAATCCATATCAAACATAGTCCAAACGTGATGCAACTCCATGAAGAATTATTTTGGAATATTTGTGATTTTTGGGAGTTGGAATCACCACAAACGGAGGCCCACACGGACCAGGATACACCAGGGCGCGCCCCAGGCCGCTGGCGCGTGGTGCTGGGTTGGGCTCACCTCATACATCGGTTGGAGCTCTACTTCGGGCACAAGGAAGCTTATATTAGGAAAAAAGTCGTGTAAAAAGATCAGCGCAATCGGAGTTACGGATCTCCAGGAATATAAGAAACGGTTTTCGACAGATCTGGGGAGCGCGAAACAGAAGAGAACACAGAGGGAGATCCAATCTCGGAAGGGCTCCCGCCCCTCCGCCACCATGGAGACCAAGGACCAGAAGGGGAACTCTCCTCCCATATAGGGGTAGGCCAAGGAAGAAGAAGAAGTAGGGGGGGGCTTTCTCCCCCTCGCTTCCGGTGGCACCGGAGTGCCGCCGGGGCAACGATCGGGACGACAATCTTCATCAGCAATCTTGCTAGTGTCAACGCCAAATCTCTCCCCCTTTATGCAGCGGTGTAACACCCCTTCTCCCCTCTGTAATCTCCACTTAAACATGGTGCTCAACTCCATATATTATTTCCCAATGATCTATGGTTATCCTATGATGTTTGAGTAGATCCGTTTTGTCCTATGGGTTAATCGTGATCTTGGTTGGTATGATTGTATATTTTATTTAGGGTGTTGTCCTATGGTGACCTCCGTTCTCGTGCAAACATGAGGGGCCCCCGCTGTAGAGTGTTGCAATATGTTCATGGTTTGCTTATTGTCAGTGTTGCGAAGGTGACAACAGCCTAAACGCGGATAAGTGGGTCATGGCGTACGGGAGTAAAGAGGACTTGATACTTAATGCTATGGTTGGGTTTCACGACCTTTATGATCTTTAGTAGTTGCAGATGCTTGCTTGATTTCCAATCATAAGTGCATATGATCCAAGTAGAGAAAGTATATTAGCTCATGCCTCTCCCTCATACAAAATTACAAGAATGATTGCCGGTACTTGTTATTGATTTCCTAGGGACAAATAACTTTCTTGTTGACACAAACCCTTTTACTAATCACCTAACTTTTATTATCTTGCAAAGTACTTCTAGTTTTATTCTTGCAAAGTAGTTCTAGCATCACACCTACAAAATAGTTTCCTACTTGTTTCCGGTAAAGGAAACGTCAAGTGTGCGTAGAGTTGTATCGGTGGTCGATAGAACTTGGGGGAATATTTGTTCTGCCTTTAGCTCCTCGTTGGGTTCGACACTCTTATTAATCGAAGAAGGCTACAAACGATCCCCTATACTTGTGGATTATCAAGACCTTTTTCTGGCGCCGTTGCCGGGGAGTTATAGCGTGGGGTGAATATTCTCGTGTGTGCTTGTTGGCTTTATCACTAAGTAATTTTTATTTTGTGCTCTTGTTTTCTATCTCTAGTTATGGGTAAGAAATGCAAAATACCAAAAAAATTAGTTATACCTACTAAACCAATGGTTGAAGAACCACCCAAAATCTATCATACTACTAAAGCTTTCTACTTCGATCATCTTCGATTCATTTGTGCTCGTGCTGAAAACCCAACTAGCTTAGTTGAGGGAAAATCATTAGATGAGCATGCTTGTTTTGTGCGACACCGTTTATCTCAAAAAGGGAAACTTTTACAACATCAAATTAATACTATGCAATGCTATGCTTGGAATTTATGTGAATTATATGATTTTACTTATTGTTCTGAAGACCCTAAGAAACACCTTCCCTATCAATGTGAGTTTATTGATAATGGAATCGTATCTTCTTATGCCAAAGGTATTTATAATTACTTTGATATTGAACAAATTGAAGAATTTGTTTCTTTTAAGGGTGCTTATGAAATTGCTTCTTTGATTTAAAAGTATGATGCTACTCTTTACAAATCTGAAAATCTTGCCATACTTAAATATTGGTATGATAATTATGCTTCTAATGCCTATGTTAAGCCATATATTGAGGACTCCTCCGCTGTCCAAGAAGAGACTTACATTTTGCAGGAGTCTATGGAAGAAGGAAATGATGAAACTGTGAGCTCATTGGATGAAAAAGATGATGAGGAGAGCGAAGAACAAAAGGAGGAAGAGCGAACTAGCTACCCGTGCCCACCTTCTAATGAGAGTAACTCTTCAACTCATACGTTGTTTAAATTCCCTTCGTTCTTACCGAAGGATGAATGCTATGATAATTGCTATGATCCCGTTGATTCGTTTGAAAGATCCGTTTTTGATGATGCTTGCTATGATTGTGGCCAAGATGCCAATATGAATTATGCTTATGGAGATGAACTTGCTATTGTTCCTTATGTTAAACATGAAATTGTTGCTATTGCACCCACACATGATAGTCCTACTATCTTTTTGAATTCTCCAAACTACACTATATCGGAGAAGTTTGCACTTGTTAAGGATTATATTGATGGGTTGCCTTTTACCGTTGCACATGATGATTTTGATGAATATAATATGCATGTGCTTGCTGCTCCTACTTGCAATTACTATGAGAGAGGAACTACATCTCCACCTCTTTCTGTTTCCAACACGATAAAATTGCAAGAAACTACTTATGTTATGTATTGGCCATTACCTGATGTGCATGAATTGTTCTTGTATGACATGCCGATGCATAGTAAGAGTGTTAGACTTCATCATTGCTTGACATATGTTGCTTTTTTCTCACTTCTAAATGTGAAATCATTGCTAATTAAAATTGTCTTTGATATACCTTGGGATCCGGGTGGATCCATTACTTGAGCACTTTATGCCTAGCTTAATGGCTTTAAAGAAAGCGCTGCTAGGGAGACAACCTGGAAGTTTTAGAGAGTCATTTATTTCTGCTGAGTGCTTTTATAAAGTTTAAAAACAAAAAAATATAGAGGGGAACCCAAAACTTTTCAAAAAGGAAAGTGAAAGTGAGAGAGACGAGCATTGTTGAAGTGGGAGAGCTCCTTGAACTTTGTTCATGCTCACGGAAACTTTGTGAATATTAATTACAAAAACTTTTCAACAAAAATAATTACAGAAACTTTTCCTACCAATCTACCCCCTAGGGGCATGCGTACTAGTATCGAGGGCTAATAAACTTTTGCAATAAGTATATGAGTTCTTTATGACTAATGTGAGTCATGGATTATACGCACTCTTATCTTTCCTCAATTTGCTAGCCTCTACGGTACCGTGCATTGCCCTTTCTCACCTCGAGACTCGGTGCAAACTTCGCAGGTGCATCTAAACCCCGTGATATGATACGCTCTATCACACATAAGCCTTATTATATCTTCCTCAAAACAGCCACCATACCTACCTCTTATGGCTTTTCTATGGTCATTCCGAGATATATTTCCATGCAACTTCCACCGCTTCCGTTTGATGACTTGAGCATTCATTGTTATATTGCTTTGCATGATCATATAGCTGACATAGTAGTTGTGGCTCAGCCACCGTTCATCATTTTTCATACATGTTACGCTAGATCATCTGTCAGAGGCATTCATATAGAGTCATATTTTGTTATAGGTATCGAGTTGTAATTGTTATTCCTTTTGAGTTATAAGTAAATAGAAGTGTGATGATCATCATTTTTAGAGCAGTGCCCCAGTGAGGAAAGGATGATGGAGACTATGATTCCCCCACAAGTCGGGATGAGACTCCGGACAGTGAGAGAAAAAAAGGAGAAAGAGAAAAAAAAGAAAAATAAAAAATAAAGAAAAAGGAAAGAAAAAGAAAAAAAAATAAAGAGAGAAGGGGCATTGTTAGTATCCTTTACCACACTTGTGATTCAAAGTAGCACCATATTTTTCATATGGAGAGTCTCATATGTTGTCACCTTCATATACTAGTGAAAATTCTTCATTATAGGATTAGATGCACACCCACTTAGTTTTCATATGGAGCTTTCATGCACTTATAGCTCTTAGTGCATTCGTTGCATGGAAATCCCTACTCCTCACATTGATATCAATTGATGGGCATCTCCATAGCCCGTTGGTTAGCCGCATTGATGTGAGACTTTCTTACTTTTTTGTCTTCTTTATATTTACCCCTATCATCATACTCTATTCCACCCATAGTGCTATATCCATGGCTTGCGCTCATGTATTGCGTGAGGGTTGAAAAAGCTGAAGCGCGTTAAAAAGTATGAACCAATTGCTCGGCTTGTCATCGGGGTTGTACACGATTTATACTTTGTGTTAAGAAGACAGAGCGTGAGAAGACTATATGATTTTATAGGGACAGATTTCTTTAGCGTTGATATTCTGAAAGACATGATTGTTATTGGGATGCCTGAGTATTGATGTCTTTATGTCAAATTGTAAACTATTGCTTTGAATCACTTATGTCTTAATATTCATGCCATGACTAGACATATGATCGAGTTTATGTTAGGTAGCATTCCACATCAAAAATTATCTTTTTTATCATTTACCTACTCAAGGACGAGCATGAATTAAGGTTGGGGATGCTGATACGTCTCCGTCGTATCTATAATTTTTTATTATTTCATGCCAATATTATTCAACTTTTACATACTTTTGGCAACTTTTTATATAATTTATTTGGACTAACTTACTTATCCAGTGCCCAGTGCCAGTTCCTGTTTGTTCCTTGTTTTTGTATCGCAGAAAATCCATATCAAACAAAGTCCAAACGTGATGCAACTCCAGGAGAATTATTTTGGAATAATTTTGATTTTTGGGAGTTGGAATCACCGCAAACGGAGGCCCACACGGACCAGGATACACCAGGGCGCGCCCCAGGCCCCTGGCGCGTGGTGGTGGGTTGTGCTCTCCTCGTACGTCGGTTGGAGCTCTACTTCGGGTGCAAGGAAGCTTATATCAGGAAAAAAATCGTGTAAGAAGATTAGCGCAATCGGAGTTACAGATCTCCAGGAATATAAGAAACGGATTTCGGCCAGATCTGGGGAGCGCGAAACAGAAGAGAACAGAGAGGGAGATCCAATCTCGGAGGGGCTCCCACGCCTCCGCCGCCATGGAGACCAAGGACCAGAAGGGGAACTCTCCTCCCATCTAGGGGGGAGGCCAAGGAAGAAGAAGAAGGAGGGGGGCTTTCTCCCCCTCGCTTCCGGTGGCGCTGGAGTGCCGTCGGGGCAACGATCGAGACGGCGATCTTCATCAACAATCTTGCTACCGTCCACACCAACTCTCTCCCCCTCTATGAAGCGGGGTAACACCCATTCTCCCCTCTGTAATCTCTACTTAAACATAGTGCTTGATACGTCTCCATCGTATCTATAATTTTTGATTGTTCCATGCCAATATTATTCAACTTTCATATACTTTTGGCAACTTTTTATATACTATTTTTGGGACTAACATATTGATCCAGTGCCCAGTGCCAGTTCTTGTTTGTTGCATGTTTTATGTTTCGCAGGAAACCCATATGAAACGGAATCCAAACGGGATAAAAACGGGAGAATATTTTTGGAATATTTGGGATTTTTCGGAGGAAGAATCAACGCGAAACGGTGCCCGAGGTGGCCAGGAGATAGGGGGCGCGCCCACCCCCCTGGGCGCGCCTGGCACTCTCCTGGGCCACCCGTAAATAGTTTGACGCTCTTCTTTTGCCGCAAGAAAGCTAACTTTACAAGAAAAATCTGGGCGAAAGATTCACCTCAATCGGAGTTACGGATCTCCGGATATAAAAGAAACGGTGAAGGGGCAGAATCAGGGAATGCAGAAACAGAGAGAGACAGAGAGATAGATCCAATCTCGGAGGGGCTCTCGCCCCTCCCACGCCATGGTAGCCAAGGACCAAAGGGGAAACCCTTCTCCCATCTAGGAAGGAGGTCAAGGAAGAAGAAGAAGAAGGGGGGCTCTCTCCCCCTTGCTTTCGGTGGCGCCTGAACGCTACCGGGGGCCATCATCATCACCGCGATCTTCACCAACACCTCCGCCATCTTCACCAACATCTCCATCACCTTCCCCCTTCTATCTACAACGGTCCACTCTCCCGTAACCCGCTGTACCCTCTACTTGAACATGGTGCTTTATGCTTCATATTATTATCCAATGATGTGTTGCCATCCTATGATGTCTGAGTAGATTTTCGTTGTCCAATCGGTGATTGATGAATTGCTATGATTGGTTTGAGTTGCATGTTTTATTATTGGTGTTGTCCTATGGTGCTCTCCGTGTCGCGCAAGCGTGAGGGATCCCCGCTGTAGGGTTTGCAATATGTTCATGATTTGCTTATGGTGGGTGGCGTGAGTGACAGAAGCACAGACCCGAGTAAGTAGGTTTTTTGCGTATGGGATAAAGGGGACTTGATGCTTTAATGCTATGGTTGGGTTTTACCTTAATGATCTTTAGTAGTTGTGGATGCTTGCTAGAGTTCCAATCATAAGTGCATATGATCCAAGAAGAGAAAGTATGTTAGCTTATGCCTCTCCCTCAAATAGAATTGCAATAGTGATTACCGGTCTAGTAAGTTAGTCAATTGCTTAGGGACAATTTCACAACTCCTACTACCACTTTTCCACACTTGCTATATTTACTTTATTGCTTCTTTATCTAAACAGCCCCTACTTTTTATTTACGTCTTCTTTATTATCTTGCAAACCTATCCAACAACGCCTACAAAGTACTTCTAGTTTCATACTTGTTCTAGGTAAAGCAAACACTAAGCGTGCGTAGAGTCGTATCAGTGGCAGATAGGGCTTGAGAGAATATTTGTTCTACCTTTAGCTCCTCGTTGGGTTCGACACTCTTACTTATCGAAAGAGGCTACAACTATCCCGTATACTTGCGGGTTATCAAGACCTTTTTCTGGCGCCGTTGCCGGGGAGTCGTAGCGTGGGCTGAATATTCTCATGTGTGCTTGTTTGCTTTATCACTAAGTAATTTTGATTTGTTGTTCTTAGATGTTTTCTATCTTTATTTATGGGTAGGAAACACAAAATACCAGAAAAAATAGTTGTACCTACTACACCAATGGTTGAAGAACCACTCAAAATCTATCACACTCCTGAAGCCTTTTACTTGGATCATCTTCGATCCCTTTGTGCTCGTGCTGAAACCCCAACTAGCTTAGTTGAGCGAAAATCTTTAGATGAGCATGCTTGTTATGTGCGACACCGTATATCTGAAAAAGGGAAACTATTATGGGATCAAATTCAATGTTTGCAATGTTATGCTTGGACTATATGTGAATTATATGATGTTACTTGTTGTTCTGAAAACCCTAAGAAACACCTTCCCTACCAGTGCTTGTTTAGTGATAATGGAATCATATCTTCATATGCTAAGGGTGTTTATAATTACTATGATGTTCAACAAATTGAAGAATTTGTTGCTTTTAAGGGTGCTTATGAAATTGCTTCTTTGATTGAAAAGTATGATGCTACTCTCTACAAATCTGAAAATTTTGCCGTACTTGAATATTGCTATGATAATTATGCTTCTAACGCCTATGTTAAACTATATATTGAGGCCTACCCCGCTGTCCAAGAAGAGACTAATATTTTGCAGGAAGCTATGGAAGAAGAAATTGATGAAACTGTGAGCTCATTGGATGAAAAAGATGATGAGGAGAGCGAAGAACAAAAGGAGGAAGAGCGGATTGATCACCCGTGCCAACCTTCTAATGAGAGTAACTCTTAAACTCATACATTGTTTAATTCCCCTTCGTGCTTATCGAAGGATGATTGCTATGATGATTGCTATGATCCCGTTGATTCTCTTGAAATATCCCTTTTTGATGATGTTTGCTATGCTTGTGGCCAAGATGCCAATATGAATTATTCTTATGGAGATGAACTTGCTATAGTTCCTTATGTTAAACATAAAATTGTTGCTATTGCACCCCCGCATGATAGTCCTATTATCTTTTTGAATTCTCCCGACTACACTATATCGAAGAAATTTGTGCTTATTAAGGATTATATTGATGGGTTGCCTTTTACCTTTGCACATGATGATTTTGATGAATGTAATATGCATGTTCTTGCTGCTCCTACTTGCAATTATTATGAAAGAGGAACTATATCTCCGCCTCTTTATGTTTCCAACACGATAGAATTGCAAGAAACTGCTTATACTATGCATTGGCCTTTACTTGGTGTGCATGAATTGTTCTTTTATGACATGCCTATGCATAGGAAGAGAGTTAGACTTCGTTGTTTCTTGATATATGTTAATTTGTTCTCACTACTAAATTACAAATCATTGTTAATTAAAATTGGCTTTGATATACCTTGGGATCCGGGTGGATTCATTACTTGAGCACTTTATGCCTAGCTTAATGGCTTTAAAGAAAGCGCTGCCAGGGAGACAACCCGGAAGTTTTAGAGAGTCATTTATTTCTGTTGAGTGCTTTTATATAGTCTAAAAACAAAAAAAAATAAAGCGGGGAACCGAAAACTTTTCGAAAAGGGAAGTCAAAGTGAGAAAGACAAGCATTGTTGAAGTGGGAGCTAGCCTTGAACTTCGTTCATGCTCACGGAAACTTTGTGAATCTTGATTACAGAAACCTTTCATCAAAAATAATTATCCCCTTGTACAATTCCATTGTATTATAAAAATAATGTGCCAAGGTTTGCCTTTAGGATGTTTACAATGCTTGTTGGTTTGTGCGGTGCAGGACAGAAACTTTGGCTGTAGTGCTCGATTTTACATTTTTAACTGGAAAGTCAAACGGTTCTGATTCTTTTTGAAATGTCTTTCTGTACAAATTGTTTATTGTTACTAATTTTGGTAGAATTTTTGGAGTAACATAAGTATGGTGAATGTTCATATTGCTACAGACTGTTATGTTTTTGACAGATTCTGTTTTTGATGCATAGTTTGCTTGTTTTGATGAATCTATCAATTTATGTCAGTGATTAAGCCATGGAAAAGCTATATTACAGTATACACAATGCAAAAACAAAATATGAATTGGTTTGGAACAGTACCTAGAGTAGTGATTTGCTTTATTATACTAACGGATCTTACCGAGTTTTCTGTTGAAGTTTTGTGTGGATGAAGTGTCTAATCGAGGAGGTTTCGATATGAGGAAAAGGAAGAGAGGCAAGAGATAAAGCTTGGGGATGGCCAAGGCACCCCAAGTAAATATTCAAGGATACTCAAGCGCCTACGCTTGGGGATGCCCCGGAAGGCGTCCCCTCTTTCTTCAACAAGTATCGGTATGTTTTGGGATTCGTTTCGTTCATGCGATATGTGCAAGTCTTGGAGCGTCTTTTGCATTTAGTTTTCGCTTTTCTTTTATGTGCCATGCTGGTATGAGATAGTCCTTGGTTGATTTATAGAATGCTAATTGCACTTCACTTATATCTTTTGAGTATGGCTTTATAGAATGCTTCATGTGCTTCACTTATATCATTTGAAGTTTGAATTGCATGTTTCTCTTCACATAGAAAACCGCCATTTGTAGAATGCTCTTTTGCTTCACTTATAATTGTTAGAGCGCGGGCATATCTTTTGTAGAAAGAAATAAACTCTCTTGCTTCACTTATATCTATTTAGAGAGATGACAGGAATTGGTCATTCACATGGTTAGTCATAAAATCCTACATAAACTTGTAGATCGCTGAATATGATATGTTTGATTCCTCGCAATAGTTTTGCGATATAAAGATGGTGATATTAGAGTCATGCTAGTGGGTGGTTGTGGATTGTAGAGACACTAGTGTTGAGGTTTGCAAGTCCCGTAGCATGCACGTATCGAAACCGATGTCTGACAAATATGAAGCATGGGGAGATTCTTTGATTGTCTTCCTTATGAGTGGCGGTCGGGGGAATGGCGATGGTCTTTTCCTACCAATCTATCCCCCTAGGGGCATGCGTAGTAGTACTTTGCTTCGAGGGCTAATAAATTTTTGCAATAAGTATATGAGTTCTTTAGGACTAATGCGAGTCCATGGATTATACGCACTTTTATGTTTCCATCATTGCTAGCCTCTTCGGTACCGTGCATTGCGCCCTTTCTCACCTCGAGAGTTGGTGTAAACTTTGCTGGTGCATCCAAACCCCGTGATATGATACGCTCTATCACACATAAGCCTCATTATATCTTCCTCAAAGAGCCACCATACCTACCTATCATGGCATTTCCATAGCCATTCCAAGATATATTGCCATGCAACTTCCATCATAATCATATACATGACTTGAGCATTTATTGTCATATTGCTTTGCATGATTGTAAGATAGCTAGCATGATGTTTTCATGGCTTGTCCGTTTTTTGATGTCATTGCTATGCTAGATCATTGCACATCCCGGTACACCGCCGGAGGCATTCATATAGAGTAATATCTTTGTTCCAGTATCGAGTTGTAATATTGGGTTGTAGGTAAATAAAAGTGTGATGATCATCATTATAGAGCATTGCCCCATGAAAAAAAGAAAAAAAAAGAAAAAAAGGAAAGGCCAAAGAAGCCTAAATAAAAAAGGGGGCCAAAGAAGCCCACCCAAAAAAAGAAAAAAAAGAAAAATAAAAGGGGCAATGTTACTATCCTTTTACCACACTTATGCTTCAGAGTAGCACCATGTTCTTCATATAGGGAGTCTCCTATGTTGTCACTTTCATATACTAGTGGGAATTTTTCATTATAGAACTTGGCTTGTATATTCCAACGATGGGCTTCCTCAAATGCCCTAGGTCTTCATGAGCAAGCAAGTTGGATGCACACCCACTTAGTTTTCAGTATGAGCTTTCATACGCTTATAGCTCTTAGTGCATCCGTTGCATGGCAATCCCTACTCCTCGCATTGACATCAATTGATGGACATCTCCATAGCCCGTTGATTAGCCGCGTCGATGCGAGACTTTCTCCCTTTTTTTCTTCTCCATATAAACCTCCACCATCATATTCTATTCCACCTATAGTGCTATATCCATGGCTTGCGCTCATGTATTGCATGAAGGTTGAAAAAGCTAAAGCGCGTTAAAAAGTATGAACTAATTGCTCGGCTTGTCATCGGGGTTGTGCATGATGGGAGCATTTTTGTGTGACAAAAATGAAACATGGCCAAACTATATGATTTTGTAGGGATAAGCTTGCTTTGGCCTTGTTGTTTTGAAAAGACATGATTGCTTTATTGGTACGCTCGAAGTATTATCGCTTTTTATGTCAAATGATAGACTATTGCTTTGAATCACTCGTGTCTTAATATTCATGCCATGATTAGACATATGATCAAGATTATGCTAGGTAGCATTCCACATCAAAATTATCTTTTTATCATTTACCTACTCGAGGACAAGCAGGAATTAAGATTGGGGATGCTGATACGTCTCCGTCAGATCTATAATTTTTATTGTTCCATGCCAATATTCTTCAACTTTCATATACTTTTGGCAACTTTTTATATACTATTTTTGGGACTAACATATTGATCCAGTGCCCAGTGCCAGTTCCTGTTTGTTGCATGTTTTATGTTTCGCAGGAAACCCATATCAAACGGGATAAAAACAGACAGAGAATACTTTTTGGAATATTTGGGTTTTTCCGGAGGAAGAATCAACGCAAAACGGTGCCCGAGGTGACCAAGAGATAGGGGCGCCCACCCCCTGGGCGCGCCTGGCACTCTCCTGGGCCACCCGTAAGGCAGTTGACGCTCTTCTTTTGCCACATGAAAGCTAATTTTACAAGAAAAATCTGGGCGAAAGATTCACCCCAATCGGAGTTACGGATCTCCGGATATAAAAGAAACGGTGAAGGGGCAGAATCAGGGAACGCAGAAATAGAGAGAGACAGAGAGATAGATCCAATCTCGGAGGGGCTCTCGCCCCTCCCACGCCATGGGAGCCAAGGACCAGAGGGGAAACCCTTCTCCCATCCAGGGATGAGGTCAAGGAAGAAGAAGAAGAAGGGGGGCTCTCTCCCCCTTGCTTCCAGTGGCACCGGAACGCTGCCGGGGGCCATCATCATCACCGCGATCTTCACCAACACCTTCGCCATCTTCACCAACATCTCCATCACCTTCCCCCTTCTATCTACAACGGTCCACTCTCCCGCAACCCGCTGTACCTTCTACTTGAACATGGTGATTTATGCTTCATATTATTATCTAATGATATGTTGCCATCCTATGATGTCTGAGTAGATTTTCATTGTCCTATCGGTGATTGATGAATTGCTATGATTGGTTTGAGTTGCATGTTTTATTATTGGTGCTGTCCTATGGTGCTCTCCGCGTCGCACAAGCGTGAGGGATCCCCGCTGTAGGTTTTGCAATATGTTCATGATTTGCTTATGGTGGGTGGCGTGAGTGATAGAAGCACAAACCCGAGTAAATAGGTTGTTTGCGTATGGGATAAAGGGGACTTGATGCTTTAATGCTATGGTTGGGTTTTACCTTAATCATCTTTAGTAGTTGCGGATGCTTGCTATAGTTCCAATCATAAGTGCATATGATCCAAGAAGAGGAAGTATGTTAGCTTATGCCTCTCCCTCAAATAGAATTGCAATAGTGATTACTGGTCTAGTAACGTAGTCAATTGCTTAGGGACAATTTCACAACTCCTACCACCACTTTTCCACACTCGCTATATTTACTTTATTGCTTCTTTATCTAAACAGCCCCTACTTTTTATTTACGTGTTCTTTATTATCTTGCAAACCTATCCAACAACACCTACAAAGTACTTCTAGTTTCATACTTGTTCTAGGTAAAGCAAACACTAAGCATCGTGAAATCGTGTCGATGGCGAGATAGGGCGTGAGAGAATATTTGTTGTACCTTTAGCTCCTCGTTGGGTTCGACACTCTTACTTATCGAAAGAGGCTACAACTATCCTGTATACTTGCGGGTTATCAGTGCTCAACTCCATATATTATTTCCCAATGGTCTATGGTTATCCTATGATGTTTGAGTAGATCCGTTTTGCCCTATGGGTTAATCGTGATCTTGGTTGGTATGATTTTATATTTTATTTATGGTGTTGTCCTACGGTGCCCTCCATTCTTGCGCAAACGTGAGGGGCCCCCGCTGTAGGGTGTTGCAATATGTTCATAGTTTGCTTATTGTCAGTGTTGCGGGGGTGACAGCAGCCTAAACGCGATAAGTGGGTCATGGCGTATGGGAGTAAAGAGGACTTGATACTTAATGATATGGTTGGGTTTCACGACCTTAATGATCTTTAGTAGTTGCAGATGCTTGCTAGAATTCTAGTCATAAGTGCACACTACTAGGGAAGAGCATAGCAGTAGCGCTCGTTTTTTGGCATACCAGTAGCACGGTTACCCACGCTACTGATACGGCGCTACAGCTAAAGCTTAGCAGCAGCGCCTGCTGGCACGCGCTACTGCACTACTACTTAGTAGTAGCGCTTTCTCAAACAACCACTACTGATAATTACTACTAGTAGCGCTTCTCTCCGCCCGTGCTGCTACTATTATTCCGTATTCTATTTCTTTTAAATTTTAGTTCATATTCATAGACCTTTATACAATTTTTCATACAGTAGCAATTTAGAGATTGTTTTTTACATTATAATGAGTTATTAAATCACTAGGTGAAAGAACCGCGGATTAGTTTCAAATGGATGGATCCTAAGTGACCAAGTCATGGATTATCACGATAATCCATGACTTGATCACTTAGGATCCATCCACTTAAAACTAATCCGCGGTTCTTTCACCTAATGATACAATAACGTACTCATCATCATCATCATCATCATCACATTATATAAAAACTCTTGCATCATATCATCACCAATAACACTAGCTAATAATCATCATAGTTATTACCATAGACACTATTTAATCATCATAGTCATAGCTAATCACCACCAACACTAGCTAATATTAATCATCATAGTCATCACCACCAACTCTCATTCTAGCTAGCTAATCACTCCTACTGCTCTCTCTCAGGTAAATTAGCACAGAACATGAGGAGTGCTCCTGATTCATCATATTGAAGCATGCAGATGAACATGTCTCCAAATTATGGGTTGCGCTTCTGATTGCTGCCCCCTAGTACTTCTCTGTGATCCTTCACAATTTTGTTCTAGTATTTGACTATTAAGACTCGCTCGCTTCTAGAAATCCTGAATGCACTCATGTGCAATGTAGAAAGTCTTGGCCGTATGCTAACCATGGACATGTAACCTTTAGCTTCGATCCACTGAGGCACAACTATCATCGGCAGTCCCTGTTGAAGAACATCGTAGTAACATACTTAGCAATGAAGTTTAGCTTAAAAAATAATGTATGCAAAAGATGCACTGAGGACAAATATTAAAAATCTTACCATCTTTCCTAAATAGATGTGACCGTAGTTTAGTATGAACACTATTGGTCGCACGTTTTGAGTACTAAGATTTCTAAGTGCAGGAAAATAATTTGTCTTGACAGTATGAAGATTCTCAAGTCATGAAACATAATGACTTGTCTCCTCACAGTTTAGTTCAGCCCCGGGACAGTAGTAGGTCCTGTCTACCAAGTGCTGGACATGTTTGCTTTAATGGAAATAAGCTGTCAATAGAAATTAGTTGTCAAATATTTTTGAATAAACAATATACAAGACATTAATATGGTTGAGAAATTTACATAATGGTAGAACTGGAGGCGTCTGCAAATCGACCCAGATGTCGATATTATCTTCAATATCATCTTCTGGACGAATATCAAAGGTGATAAGCATATCAGGCTCAAATGCATAAGGCATAGTGCTCTCCATTGTTTGCATTCAAAATGGGTGTAGGTGTTTGTATTGTATAATTTTGCGGGAAAACTATAACCATGCTCGGTCCTCAAGTTAACTCTTTTTACCTCCATAGTTTCCATAGTACTGAAACCAACCTTATCCAAGACATATATTCTTGCATGGCTGGGGATACTCTAGTTGAATAGTAAATCGATTTTTGGACAGCCATGTATGGAGCCCTGACAGACTTAAAGTCAACTTGAAATGTTGTTTAATTCTCTTTCTAGAAAATTCGGGGCACTCGATATTTCCTACATATTCTAGCACAAGTCATGCTTAAATTCATGAAAAAAAATCCGGCATGACCTTTGCTAAAATAGGACATATCAAGATCCCGAAATTTGCCGGAACGGAAATGAATCAACACTCCGGCAAAACATAGGTCACTAGGAAATGAATGAACACTTCGCACATGAGCATAAACTGGTGCTCATTGCATTTCAATGGTTCAATATTGACAAAAATATTTCAATATATCTTATAATCCGAACATTTCATTTGATTAAGAATCATAACTAAATACCCTAGTTTGGATGTAGAGGAAGGTGGAGAAAGAAGAGTTGGACTTTTAGCTCACCGACTCGGGTGTAGAGGAAGTGGAGGTAGCTCGGATGACGATCACTCCAAGGAGACACGACTAAGCCTGCGTATTCCAACGAGTAAAATTTTAATTAGATCATCAAATCTGATATAGCCTTCTTTGATGACAAAGTGATAATGACATAAAAAAATAAACTAGTTTTATTAATTTTCTTACTAAAAATAATCTAGTTCTATAGTAAATTTTTATTAGATCATCAAATCTCATATACCTAAATTTCCTTACTAAAAATAAACTAGCTATATTAATTCAACTAGTTCAACTTAACACTTACTATAAATAAAAATAAACTAGTTCTTACTAAAAATAAATCAGTTCTTACTAAAATAAACTAGTTCTATTAATTTAACTAGTTCAACTAAGCATTTACCATAAATAAAAATAAACTAATTCTTACTAAAAAAACTAGTTCAACTAGTTCTATTAATTTTCTTACTAATTCAATTAAACACTTACTAAAACAGTAAAAAAAATTACATTATACAAGAATAGTGGGCGGCCGGAGGAGGAGGGAGGAGGGGGAGGCCGGTGGAGGAGGGAGGAGGGGGGCGGCTGAGGAGGGCGGAGGGGCGCCCGGTGGAGGAGGGAGGAGGGAAGGAGGGAGGAGGAGGGAGGAGGGACTACCTCAGTGGAGGAGGAACGGCGGCTGCGGGCGACGGCGGCGGACGACGGGGGCGCGGGAGAGAGAGTGAGTGAGAGGTAGAATGAGAGGGTCGGTCGCGCATGGACGATAAGGTAAGGTTAGCAGTAGCGCGTGTCGAAGAAAAGCGCTACTACTACGGAGCATAGCAGTAGCGCGGTACCTGGATACGCGCTGCTACTAAGTGGGGCTAGCCATTATGCCCTAGTTCAAACTTAGCAGCAGCGCGTTTCGGTAAAAAGCGCTGCTGCTAAAAGGATAGCAGTAGCGCATCTTACTGACACGCGCTACTACTAAGTAGCAGCAGCGCCTCATTTTACCCAGCGCTACTACTAACATTCTGTGTATAACCTTTTCCCTAGTAGTGGCATAAGATCCAAGTAGAGAAAGTATGTTAGCTCATGCCTCTCCCTCATATAAAATTACAAGAATGATTACCAGTACTTGTTATCGATTGCCTAGGGACAAATAATGTTCTTGTTGACACAAACCCTTTTACTAATCACCTAACTTTTATTATCTTGCAAAGTACTTCTAGTTTTATTCTTGCAAAGTAGTTCTAGCATCACACCTACAAAATAGTTTCATACTTGTTTCCCGTAAAGCAAATGTCAACTTTGCTCCGACTGAAATAGATGATCACCCACTAGGCATTGCTATATATGGATTTCCCAGTCCGTTGATGCGGGACAATGTGGTGGGCACTACATTTGACATTGATGCTGAGGAAGAAGGGGCTGTAAACACTGTAGTTTCTTTTGTTCCGCATGATGAGGCACTCAATATGAGGCTCACTACTTTTGGGCCGGATGTATGGATTCTTTACATTGGTTTTCCGCAAGATTACCAAACATATCATTACCTGCATAGATCTGTTGATGGGTTTGGTAGTCTGAAACATTGGCACAATCCGAGGGGATACAGAAAACTAGTTCTTCTCCGTGTCAAAGTCATTCACCTAAGGCTGGTGCCAAAGAGCTTGGTGATCTGCCAGCTGGGTGAAAATCGCCGGTGCTGGACAGTCTGTGTCACAATGCTGAGAAGCTCTGATTGGAACGCCCATTTGCCTGAAGTTCCTCCTACTGGAGAAGATCCACCACCTGCAGATGGCATCCCTCACCCTCTCTATGGGGAAGGCCTCAATGCTGAGCAGCTCTACCAAATGCAACTCAACAATTGGATGGCGCAACAAGGTGCTGGCAACAATGTTGCAGAAGATGTGGGGGAAAATGCTGCAGGCCAGGTTGACATTGAAATACATCCTCAATGGGGTGAATGGCCAGCTTCCCCCCCCCCCCACCTGCACCACCTGCACTCTATAACTTCCAAGGGTGGTTGGCCAATGAAGGACTGCAAGTTCAGGATGGAATCTTGCCAAGCAACAATCTGCAAGACAGCCCATATGCAGCTTGGAATGATTCCATTTCTTATAGCAGCTCCACTTCAAATTCATACTCTGATGCTTTGGTGCTGGTTCCAGGTAGTATTCTGCAGGCTCTGCAAAGGAATGGCTCTCTCAACTTTTCTAATACTGCTGTTGCTCCATCAGTGCAGCACAATGAACTGATGATTCCCAGAGAGGAGATCCAGACCCCACAGATTCAGCTCAGTATTTCTGTCACTAATGCCGGTATGAACATTAGTTTCTCTGCTGACAATGAGCTCATGAATGGGATGCTAATTGCAGAACCTCTGTCATATGTGCCCATCACTACTTTTTTCTCAAGATCCATTATGCCAACTCTGGCCACTATTGGCCCTTGGGCACATGGATATGGAATTAGGCCAACTAGGCTGGATATTCAACTGTCCCTCTCTGATTTTGAAGGTTCAGTTCAGGTTACTTCTTGCATTTCTCAGGGTGAAGCTGATGGCACAGTTACTTCGACTGTCCAGATTTTGTCTATTGACAGAGAGGAGGTGCAGGCTCTTCCTGATGAGAACCAGATAGTGATACTCCCTGCAGATAATCAGGATGTTACTTTCTCTGAAACTTCTGAAGATACTGTTGCAGGGGATACAACTGAAGTTCAGGCTGGCTCTTCAAGGGTAGGGGCCCAAGGCAAACATAGTAAGAATAAAGCTCCAGTCTCTGTTGCCAGTGTGCGTAGAAGCTCTTGTTCCAACAAGTATGACTGTTTAGAGGTGCCTGCACTAACTGACAGCAGGGCCAAAACTTCCAAGGTGAAGCCCAAAATCATACCAAATGCTGTATCTGATGTGGTCATCTCTGAGATCATTGAAGATCAGATTGAAGAGGGTGAAATACCACCTCCCATGATAGTTGATCAAATTCAGAACATTGTTGTGCAGAAATGTGCTGTGCCGCCGGAGGAAGTAACTGAAGAAGTGCTCATGGCAGACAAGGGGGCTGGCCCTTCTTCCTCTTCATCTTAATTTAACCTTTATTTCCTTGCTTTTATGGCCTTACTTTCGAACTGGAATGTATTATGCTGGAATATTCGGGGCATGAACTCAGACCCTAAACTTTTGGCTCTATCAAATACTATTGCTACTAGTGGTTGTTCAGTCGTTTGTTTACAGGAAACTAAAAAGTCTGCTTTTGATAATTCTTATATTAAGTCCTGTTGCCCCAAACGCTTTGACAAGTTTGCTTTCATCCCTTCAAGGGGTGCATCAGGTGGTATTGTAACTATATGGAATAGTGCTATCTTTACTGGCACAAGGCTGATTGAGGAAGACTTTGCCCTAGTAATTCACTTCAAATCCACCCAAACTGCCCAAATGTGGACCCTGGTTAACATATATGGTCCCTATCAAGGTGATGCCAGAATTGACTACACAAACTGTTTACTCAACCTTAATATACCCAACAATGAAGACTGGCTTCTAGCGGGAGATTTCAACTACATCCGCAACCCCACTAACAGAAGTAAACCTGGTGGAAACATTAATGATATGATCACCTTCAATGATTTCATCCGTACATAGGGCCTGATTGAACTTCCTCTAAAAGGAAGAACTTTTACTTGGAGTAACATGCATGATGATCCCTTACTTGGACAGTTAGACTGGTTTTTTACTTCAACCAATTGGACCACATCATACCCCAACACCATTGTAAAACCACTCTCTAAACCAGTCTCAGATCACATACCTTGTGTGATTTCCATAGAAACAGACATTCCTAGAAGTAATCTCTTTAGGTTTGAGTCTTACTGGATCCAGCACCCTGGTTTTATGGATTTGGTTGCTTCTTCTTGGAACAAAAATGTACACTCAGATAACTATGCCACAATTGTCTCCAGGAAATTCAAAGCACTCAGATATGAGCTAAAAAGATGGAGTAAGCACATTTCCAAGCTTGCTACTGCCATAGCTAACTCTAATATCACACTTACTGAACTGGATTCATTGGAAAATAAACGACTTCTTACAATACCAGAGAGGAACTTCAGAAGAATTCTCAAAAATCATTTACTCCGTCTATTAGATTACCAAAAACAATACTGGAGGAAAAGATGTACCATAAGATGGGCTAAGTTTGGTGATGAGGATCCAAAAATTTTCAAGGCAATGGCATCTGAGAGGTATCGAAGGAATATTATTCCCTCTCTTAAGTTGGATAATGGCACTATTGTAGAAGACCACATTGGAAAAGAAGTTGTAATCTACCAAAGTTTCAAACAGAGATTGGGAACCTCAGAAGCTTTTCAAATGAATTTCAACCTAGCAAACATAATCAAAAAAAAGGAATGACCTAGACCAATTGACAATTCCTTTCTCTAGGGAGGAAATTGATAATGTCATTAAAGAAATGCCTGCAAACTGAGCTCTTGGACCTGATGGTTTTACAGGTATATTTCTTAAGACCTGCTGGCACATTATTAAAGAGGACTTCTACAATCTATGTGATCAATTCCATGCTGGTACCTTAAACCTGGAAAGCATCAATGAAGGATATATTACCTTGATTTCTAAAATTTCCTCACCGGCTACAGTAAATGATTTCAGACCTATTACACTCCTTAACTGCTGTCTCAAAGTGATTACAAAACTACTTGCCAATCATCTACAAAAGATTATTCTGAAGATTATATACAGGAATCAATATGGTTTCATTAAGGGAAGAGCAATCCAAGACTGCCTCGCTTGGGCCTTTGAATACATACACCAATGCCAGAACTCCAGGAATAAGATTGCACTCCTCAAATTAGACTTTGCCAAAGCATTTGACACTATTGACCATGATGCAATGTTAGAAATAATGAAACACATGGGATTCAATGATAAATGGCTTTTATGGATCAAATCTTTATTTTCTTCTGGCAAATCTTCTGTTCTCCTGAATGGTGTACCGGGCAGACAATTCATCTGTAAAAGTGGTGTTCGACAGGGTGATCCACTCTCTCCCCTCATTTTTGTTCTTGCTGCTGATCTCTTACAAGCAGCCATTAATGATGCTTTCAGACATGGTCTGCTACAATTACCTTTCCCTAGACAACACCAAATTGATTACCCGGTCATTCAATACGCTGACGACACTATTATCGTTATGCCGGCATGCCCTGATCAAGCACAAACAATGAAGAATATTCTCACTGACTATGCCACTTCTATTGGTCTAAAAATCAACTTCCATAAATCAACATTGATACCAATAAATTGTGATGAGGTATTAAGTAAAGATATAGCTCAAATCTTTGGATGTATAATCGGCAAAATGTCATTCACATACATTGGACTACCTTTGGGACATCCAAACCTTCAGTCCAGGATCTAATGCCTATTGTCTGTAACATGGAAAGAAGGCTCACATCCACATTAGCCTTGATGTCATATGGCTCCAAACTTTCCTTACTAAACACAGTCATCACCTCACTTACTATTTTTGCTCTATGCATTCTGAGATTTCCACCTAAAATCCTTGAGTTGTTGGATAAACTAAGAAGGAGATGCCTCTGGAAAAAGAAGACAGAACAAGGTGAAAAATGCAACTCACTAGCTGCGTGGGATAGAGTGTGCAGACCTAAGAAGAGTGGGGGGCTTGGAATCATAAATCTCAAGATACAAAGTGATGCTCTCCTACTTAAATATTTACACAAGTTTTACAATCGCCATGACCTTCCTTGGGTGGAACTGCTTTGGACCACCTACTATACCAATAAAATTCCACATGCCTCGGACCCATGTGGATGATTCTGGTGGAGGGACATCCTCAAGCTAACTCCTATTTTTAGAGGAATTTCAAAGGTGGAAATGAGATGTGGGGACAATTTACTAATGTGGAAAGACCTGTGGTTGGAAGAAGTCCTATCTGACACACAACCTAGGGCATTTTCTTTTGTCAGAAATGAAGACTGCTCAGTCAAAAGATTTCTTGACCATAAACTCGCTGGAAGAAGCATTCATTCTACCACTCTCTACACAAGCCCTGGGAGAACTACAAGATATGCAAAACTTGGTGACAAACATTACACTAGACAATACCCAGAATGCAAAAGATATCTGGACTTACCCTTGGAGAGGAAGAGAATTTTCAGCCAGCAAATACTACAAATTCTACTTTAGGGATATGAAGGCCCACAAGACTTACCACTGGCTGTGGAAATCAAAGGTCAATGCTAAACTCAAGGACTTTGGGTGGCTCATGCTATCTGATAGAGTGAACACAAGAAACATGTTGAGGAGAAGGCATTATAACATTGGTACTAAGCTCAAGTGCCTGCTTTGTGGCCAAAAACAAGAAGACATTGATCACATGATCCTCACTTGCCCATTTAGCAGAAATTGCTGGGCAACCTTTGGGCTAGACCCTGGTGATCAAGCCACTAGACTGTCCTGGCGAGAACAAGCTAAAATCAATTGGGGCAGGCCTTTGTTCATGGAGATCATCCTTCAAGCATCCTGGAGCATCTGGAAGGAAAGGAACAATAAACTTTTCAGAGATATAAATCCATCCTACCACTCTTGGCTGAGCAGATTTAAGGAGGATTTTAGCCTCCTTCAATATAGGGTTAAAGATAATAAGAAAGAGTTTATCTTCTTACTTTTAGACTCCCTACCCTCTGATTAATTACACCCTTTAGTTAGTCCTGACCCCACTACAAAGGTAGTTGGGATGAAACTTGTACATGATGTAATTGCAGCCTTGTAATTTTGTGCAATATATAATATATATGATAGTGGGAGCCTCTCCCACTGTCCTAGTTCCTCAAAAAAAAGTGTGCGTAGAGTTGTATCGGTGGTCGATATAACTTGAGGGAATATTTGTTCTTTCCTTAGCTCCTCATTGGGTTCGACACTCTTATTTATCGAAGAAGGCTAGAAACGATCCCCTATACTTGTGGGTTATCACTATGCATGACAAATATCATGGCTATGATCAGATCTAGACCGCATCAAATGGTGCAGGTATGGAGATTAGTCGTATTGGTCAATCAATTATCAGAACCCCACATAAAGATCTTGTCTTAAAAGAAATCTTGCATGTTCCTAATGCTTTCAAAACACTTCTCTCAGTTCATCGTGTTGCCCTTGATAATATTGTTTTTCTAGAGTTTCACCCGTATTTCTTATTGATCAAGGACCTGGCCACGAAGAGAGTTCTCCATAGGGGTGTCTGTATTCAACGACAATATGTGTTGCTTCCTCAATACTGCAAGTTTAATAAACAACTCTATGGTGCCATCAAAATTTCAGCTGAAAGGTGGCACAGTCGTTTAGGTCATCCGTCGTTTGCTACTGTTCATCAAATTCTTAGTAGAAATAAGCTCCCAGTTGTTGGTGAGCAAAACTCAGAAACTATTTCTGATTCATGTCAAAGAGCAAAAAGTCATCAATTACCTTATCCTGTGTCCATAGTGTTTCTACCAAGCCTTTGCAACTCATTTTTTCTGATGTATGGGGTCCTGCACCCACTTCTGTTGGTAGACACTCTTATTATGTGAGAAGATCTACATATCCGTATCGCCAAGCTTGCCTTCCACGCCAAGGAAAGTCCCACCCGGACACGGGACGAAGTCTTCAATCTTGTATCTTCATAGTCCAGGAGTCCGGCCAACGGTGATAGTTCGGCTATCCGGACACCCCCTAATCCAGGACTCCCTCACTTGGTATTGTCAGAATCGGCATATTTAACCAAGGCTACCATAAGTGTTCCCATGTCATTGCAGTGGCGCTTCAGCCGTCCCAACTTCATCTTCAGTGATTTAAACCGGCAATTACGCTCCAATGTGATGATTGCCGAGCCAGCATTAATACGGTCCAACGAATGCAAGACTTCTGAAACCCGGCGCAGCCAATGAGTTGTTGACTCATTCTCTCCTTGAACACAGGCATCTAGATCTACAATGGACATAGGTTGCTTGCATGTATCCTTGAAGTTCAATATAAACTGGGCCTTCAACTGGTCCCATGACTCGATGGAGTTGGCGGGCAGGTTTTTTAACCAAGTGCGGGTTGTCCCTTCTAACATCATGGTGATGTATTTTGCACATGCCGCTTCATCCACATCTAGCATCTCCATCACCATCTCATAACTTTCAACCCACGCCTCGGAAGGTTGATCGGCGGTGTAATTAGGCACCTTAGGCGGACCCTTGAAATCCTTGGGCAGTCGCACATTACGGAGAGCCGGAATGAGACACGATACTCCCCAGGAGCTGAAGGCAAGCCCGGTGCCTCGGTCTACTGACGCTGCTGGCTGAACCGGGGTGGGTTGATGACGACTCGCGTATTGTGCTGCTAAAGCGGCCTCCCTTCATGCTCTGCCATTATCCACCACGTCCTAAGCATTCGCCTCACCGCGCACCGGGTTGGGCCCTTGAGGGGCATTATGGCGTCGCGCACTGCTGGACACCTCCGGTTCATCTATGTGCCTGCTATAACTTTTGCTCGGATGAGGGGTCGAGTGAATCCTGTCTCGGCTGTATGAATAAGCCTGCTGCTGCACCATAGCAGTCTGAAGAAGATCCCTGGCCTGCCGCGTCTCAACTGCTGCTAGCGACTCGCCCTCCATCGGAATAGCTGCCAGCCGGGATGCTGCAGCTATCATGTTGTCCAAAGAAGTGGAGAAGTGACCCGGCGGGGGTGTTGTGTATTGCGGCGGGTTGTCTGTTCGTCGAGGTGGGCCCATCACCTGAGGTTGATCCAGTGCTCCGGTCCTTGGCACGATAGTCCGGTTTACTGCCGCTGGGTTACTGATTCCTGCTCCTGGCGTATTAAAGAGATTCATCGCATTGTAATCCGCCGGCAAGCGAGACTGATGTCTCCTCCTCAATACGTCATTCGAAGCGTTCTGATCCAGCAAAAGTCGATAATTCTCGGCCTGAATCCTCTGTGACTGGGCATCTAAAGCGGCCCATTCCTCAGCCATCCTGATTTCCTCAGCCGCCAAGTCCTCCTTGGCCTGAGTTATCTGATCCCGTAGCTTTGTGACTTCCGCATTGTGCTGATCTTGAGTCTCTGAGGTAACTGCTGTGTCCAATAATGTTGTCCATGCGTCCAACAAAACGGACAGAACCTGAGCCGGCCGGCGCGCGGGGCCTCCTACCCCGGCTGTTGATCCGGAACCCAATGCCGTTGCAGTTGAGTTTTGCAAAGCTGGCTATGTACCAGCCATGAAGATTGCGACCCGATTTGGCGGTTTAAGAAATTCTGGAATACTGCTGCCGCCGGATTACCCTTCGAATAAGCCGCCTTGAACTTGGTACAAGGACTCGGTTTCACCGGTGGATGACTCGCCATCGGAATAAGCGGCCGTCTCACCTTCGGACACTGGTTCAGATCTGATCCCATGGACACATCCTACGAACGCACGCTTCATGGCGGGCTGAATCCGGGCAGGACTCGCACGCTGAGCCGTTTCGACGAGGTCGGTGCAGATGTCCGGCTCAGGGCCCGATTCGCCGATCTTGCCGATGAAGACGTGAATTCTTCCGAAGGGGACCCGGTACCCGTACTCGATTGAGCCAGCATCGGGGCCCCAGCCTGCTTCATCGATGTAGAGTTTGTCGCGATGACTCTTGGTCATCTGGCCCACTACGTATCCCTTGAGCCCTTCGAACTTGCCCTCTTAGAACTTGAAACCATCGTGCGATAGCCCCACGGTGTGCGCCAACTGTCGTGGAATTAACACGTCGGATGTCCTCGTGAAAGGACTTAGTCGTGGAGCCATCGCGACGGGTTAGCTTAGAGGGGTTAAACCGGAAAAAGGACACGAGAGTTTTATACTAGTTCGGCCCCTTACGATGAAGGTAAAAGCCTATGTCTAGTTGGGATGGAATTATTGGGGTCTCGATTGCCAGGGAGCAAACACGCTATGCCTGGCTCTCGAGTTGTTGTTTCTTGTTCTTGAACCACCGCCGAGTCGTCCCTATATATACACAGGTTGACGCCCGGCCGGTTTACAGAGTCCCTTCCTAACTTACAATACAAGTTATACAACTATGGCGGTTTACCAATATGGGCCCTAATCCACCTTTGGGCTTTGGGCCTCTATGCTTTATCAGTAAAGCACCATCTTCTTTGTCTTCATGGCCTTTAGTATGGTTGAGCGTGAACCGGCCCCTCCTGGGCGGTTTACACTCAGTAGTTATATCCCCAACAGTTTCCGCTCCGGCGTCTTCGTCGGGGTACTTCCTTCCCTCTTCAGCACGAGCGCACCGGTCGGCCAAAACATAAAGCTCGACCACATCCTTGACCTTGTTCATCGCCAGCTCCTCGCATATCTTCCGATTGCGCACATTCTGATCGAATGCACTGATCACAGCGGCAGGATGGACGTTGGGGATGTTGTATTGCACTCGGCTGAACCTTTGGATGTACTTACACAAGTTTTCTCCATCCTTCTGGGGAATGATGTGCAAGTCGCTCGCCTGGCCATGAGCTTGCTGGCCTCCACTAAAGGCGCCAACAAACTCATGACACAGATCCTCCCAAGAAGAAATGGAGTCCATTGGCAAGTGCATCAACCATGACATAACATTGGGCTTGAGTGCCAACGGGAAGTAATTGGCAAGCACCTTATCGTCGCGAGTCCCAGCAGCTTGCATCGCGATGGTGTAGATGCTGAGGAACTCGCAGGGTGAGTCTTGCCGTTGTACTTCTCGCTAACGTCGGGTTTCAACGTGGGGTTGGAGGGCCACTGGAACTGCCGCAACTCACGGGTGAAGGCCGGACAACCCACCTCATAGGGTAGGACACCGTAGCCTCCCGGTGCCGAGTGGTCCGTAGTTGGCCCTGCCCACCTGTCCGACTGGTGGCGCGCGTCACGTCGGAGCTTGATGGTGGTTCGAGTGTCTTCACGAACTCTCTCCCGAAGAACTTGACGCTGGTCGCGGTGGGTGCGTGGGTCGGACGATGCTATGGAGATATCATCATGAGCATCGCCACGGCGGGTCGACACTCGCGGCGGCTGGTATGGAGGAGGGGAGTGCACCGTGGCCGCACCGCCCCCGGCCCAACCACCGCCGGCATGCGGTGGCTCGACGGAGCGACGGCCTATGGGTCCCGCCGGTCGCAAATCGTTGTTGTTAGCAATGCTGACGAGGCTCCGGACGGTGGCCCTCCACTCGTCAAGCTTCTCCGCAGCGGGAGGAAAGTCGAGGAGCAGCTGCGCACGTGCTAAGGCTTGTGCTGGTGTGGGCGGCGGCAAAAGCTGTGTGGACCGCGATGCGCTTCGACTTCCAACCGCGTTAGAAGGAGCCCCATCACGGCCCCGTAGCCGTACGCCACCATCGTCAGCACCTCGGCGTGTATGCTGGCCCTCCTCATCATGTGATGGGTGAGGGAGTCCTGGATAAGGGGGTATCCAGACAGCCGAACTATATACTTTGGCCAGACTGTTGGACTATGAAGATACAAGATAGAAGACTTCGTCCCGTGTACAGATGGGAATCTCCTTGGCGTGGAAGGCAAGCTTGGCGATTCGGATGTAGATCTCCTCCTCTGTAAACCGACTCTGTGTAACCCTAGCCCCCTCCGGTGTCTATATAAACAATCATACCATAGGCTAGCTTCTAGGGTTTAGCCTCTCTGAACTCGTGGTAGATCAACTCTTGTAATACTCATATCATCAAGATCAATCAAGCAGCCCGAACCTGGGTAAACATCGTGTCCCCAGCCTCCTGTTACCATTAGCCTTAGACGCACAATTCGGGACCCCCTACCCGAGATCCGCCGGTTTTGACACCGACATTGGTGCTTTCATTAAGAGTTCCTCTGTGTCGTCGCGGTAAGGCTTGATGGCTCGTCTCATTATCAAAAACAACATCACCTCCGGGGGAGCCCTGGGTTTAGGCCAAACTCTCGGGCTGGGCGGCTTCGTTATGACCGCCCGATTGGCTGTTGCCCCGACGATGACTCCTCAGGTCATTAAAAATAGCCTCCACGTTGATTCGGAATTTGCCGAACAGATGGATCCAATGGAGCTCCTCTCCCTCAATGAGCTCTTGGATCGCATCGCCGCCCTGGGCGTCGCTACGGACTATGACCGGATCGGGCTTAAACTTGATCAAAGGGAGATTCACTCTCGACCGGTCACCCATGAGATAGCAGTAGTGGAAGAGCATCATCCTAATTCTCCCTCCACTTTGAGGATGAACTATGTCCGGATTTCCGAGCTCTCCGAGCCGGACACCCGCTCACGGGAGGACATGACCCCGGTCCCGGACTTAGGATCGGGGGGCGGGCCGAAGAAATCGGGCAACGCCCCAGAACCCGAGCCGTTAAGCTCGGAAGCTTCTTTACCCCTGGGTCCCAGATCGGGTCGGGATTCGGATTCAAATCCGCCCAACCACCAAGATTTATCCAAGCTTTCCCATATCAAACAAGAGCTCCAAGAAACAGTACATCACTACTGGGCCAGATTCCTCCTTGTGATAAACAGGGTCAAGGACTGTCGCGAGGCAGACGCAATCTCCCTCTTTTGCAAAAATTGCACGGACAAAGGGATTCTCAACGCTATAAGTCGCCGTGACATAGTACACTTCGCTGACTTAGTGGCCATAGTACAAAAGTATCTTGCGATGGAAAGCGCTGGAAAACCCAAACAAGTTTCTGGGACAATCCGCTCTAGCCAAATCCTCTGTCTCAACTAAAAGGGTAAACTCTGGCAAGTCACCCGATTCAAGTACCAAAAAAATAAAGCCCGCCGCAAGGCGCGGAACCGTATTGGAAGAATGGCTAAACGGGCCGTGCAAGATTCACAGCACACCGGATACTACGCCAACGCATAGCCTTAGAGTATGTTGGATACTCCGGTAGGTAGCAAAGAGCAGCGAGGATCTCCTCACAAAACATCCCGGCGGAGACAACAATACGGTGTAACGTTGTGTCAACAGCAGTTGGATCGCCTTTCACCATTATTGGATAGTTTTGTCCAAGGGAGAGCGAGTTTTCTCCAAGACTATCAATTCTGTACCAGGGAGAAGGAGTTGGCGCTAGCACACTAGTATCCATCCCGAATACCATGCAACTGATGTTGGAATAGGTCCGGAGAGTGCGACCATGGGAGACTACACCTGCTTCCTTAGTAGTAACATCATCAGTGGGCTGTATACACACAAGAAGAGGTGATCCATCAGAATTAGTTGCCAGGCGCCACAAAGTATATGGGCGCTACTCGTCCTCATGCTTGTGATCATCACCATCGTCATCTCCCCCTTGGTTATAAATTTTTTGAAGTATGGGTTGTGGAATGTTCACAGGACCTTGGAAAATACAAGAAGAAGGTTAATTAGTAAAGGGAAACTTGATAACCCGCATGCATGTGGATGAAACAATTATAATTACGGTGGAAGACAAACGTACCAAAAGCATAAGGATTCCATGCAAAAACAGTGCCACGAGTGGTGGCAGCAAACACAAGGCCCTCGTATTGAATTACATCACAGTACTCATCCGTGTACAGAAACTGATTTTTGAGCAATATCCATCCAGTCAAACCACAAAGGATTGCAACAAGCTTGTCGAAGATAGCAACAACTTCATAGTTGTTGTAATTCCAAGAGCGGTTGGGAACTCAACAAATTGCTATCTTCCATAGAAGACAGTCACCATGATCGTATTTGAACGTGCGTACAATACCGGTGTGCTCAACTTCTGGGCAATCTGCTGAAATTTTTGGAAGTGGAACCCGGTCACGAGTGTACACATTCACAAGTTCCCACTCGCAGTTGGACCCAATGTAAACAACCCAATCTCCATTTGCGCCTGCCCTAGCCTTGCCCTTAAGCGATGGCATCTTAACATCATACGTATCATTATCAAGCGGCATCAACTTGCACAGGGCGAGGCCTCCGTCGTCCTGGCGCCAGTCATCAGGGTCACGGCGGAGAAGATAGGGGAGATCAAACCGCTCCTTGACTCTTGGGTTCCTTGTAATGATGTTATTAGTTGAGTCGAGAATGGGCTTGAACGAACCTGCCATGCTAGCCGAGGTGATGACGTGGCACTGATCAATGAGTTCCTACACCACGTCATCTTTCAGATCGGGGCAAGAATAACAGGGTTGTTTCCGGCATGTTCCCTCCATGGAGAAGACGATCGAACAATGACAGAAGGAAGGGTGAAGGGCTGAAGGAAAATGGAGGAGGGAGAGGAAGAGCTTGCGACAGCAGTTCCAAATCGAGACGGAAAGGCGAAGAGTCGGTGGACGGTTGCCAGTTTGCCACGGTTCACGAAGAGGCGCCCCGGCCTACACGTCTGTTTGGACATACTACTACTCTCCGTCGTCTCACTGATATGTTGGAACGGGACCACATGTCAACGAAACATGGTGTGTAATTTCTCGTGCACAATGCGATCTGGCCGCGTTGGCCCGAGGTGCCGCATTAGTTATCGACCTTTATTTTTTTAATGGCGTGCCGTTCATTTTTGAAGCACGACTAACAGTGCATCAGACGCAGAGAAAATATAAACTACTCTTCCACTACTCCACCTCCAGTACTAGTAGTATAAAAAAGATATATAGGCTGGAGCTTCAGCGCTTTCTTGCTAAGGGCTGGCCACTTGCTTCTCACACTACCACCCTCTCTCCAGATCTAAAAAAGACGGCCTCTCTCCCCTCCTAACCGGTGGTCACAGATCCGCCGGGGAAGAAAAGGACGTGCAGCATTGACGCACTCGTCGTCAGCGAGCGAGGTCATGCACTGACGACAAGGCCGTCCTCTCAGACCTAGCGCCCGCGCAGGATGGCCTCCGTCCCCAAGCTCGCTGTCGTAGTGTGTGCGGAGGACGACGACCACGAGCGAAGCCACTTCCCGCCGACCCTCAGGTATGCTACCTCTTTTCGAACCATACCCTTGTTCTATTGCCCCATCTGCCACGTCGTTGCATGTGGATCTTTTTCCACTCCACCATCTTCCCAATTTGCTATCCTCTGCTCTGCTGGCCACGCAGACGAAAACCATAATTTGCACTATTAAAGGAAACCCTACTTCATGCAGACTAATCCATGTCTGGGTTGAATAAGGAAAGGAAGGAAGACTGTACTGTCCAAGAGAGTAGGCATCAAACCGGCATCTAGGTTGAAAAGGGGAAAATCAGTAGCTAAGGAACGAGTCTCGTGTCTCTTGGTTGAAGAAGGGTAGAAAGGCATGACAACGCAATAGATAATGACCAGGTCGATCGGTTTGTTGTCCTCACATAGGAAAAAGGTGGCTAAAGAGAACAAAAATGGGACGTAATCCACATATTGTAACGCCCCCGATGCGGCTATATCTCCCACGTGTCGAGGCACGACTTAGAGGCATAACCGCATTGAAAGCAATGTCGCAAATGAGGTAATCTTCACACAACCCATGTAATAAATAAGGGAAAGAGATACATAGTTGGCTTACAGTCGCCACTTCACACAGTACATAAATAAACATCCATCATTCAGAATACACTCAAGGTCCGACTACGGAACCAAAATAAAAGAAGATACCCCAAATGCTAACACAGATCCCCGAATCGTCCCAACTGGGCACCACTACTGATCATCTGGGAAAGACACATAGTAACGACCACGTTCCTCGTCGAACTCCCACTTGAGCTCGGTGGAATCATCTGCACTGGCATCGTCGGAACCTGCAACTGTTTTTGGAAGTATCTGTGAGCCACGGGGACTCAGCAATCTCACACCCGCGAGATCAAGACTATTTAAGCTAATAGGAAGGACAAGGTAATAAAGTGGAGCTGCAGCAAGCGACTAGCATATATGGTGGCTATTTCGCAAAAGAGAGCGAGAAGAGAAACAATGCACGGTCGTGAAACTAGTATTGATCAAGAAGTGATCCTGAACTACTTACGTCAGACATAACTCCAACACCGTGTTCACTTCCCGGACTCCGCCGAGAAGAGACCATCACGGTAACACACGCGGTTGATGTGTGTTTTTATTTGAGGTCAACTTTGGGTTATCTACAACCGGACATTAACAAATTCCCATCTGCCTCATAACCGCGGGCACGGCTTTCGAAAGATATTACCCTGCAGGGGTGTCCCAACTTAGCCCATTATAAGCTCTCACGGTCAACGAAGGATTATTCCTTCTACCGGGAAGACCCGATCAATCTCGAATCCCGGACTACAAGACATTTCGACAAAGAATAAAACAAGACCAGCAAGACCACCCGATCTGTCGACAAATCCCGATAGGAGCTGCACATATCTCGCTCTCGTGGCACACCGGATAAGCTAAGCGTCAGGAACCGGCGTAATCCATGTTGCCAAGGAATGGTCCCGACGGTGCTCTAGTTTGGACCAACACTCGTGAGGAGCATTGGCGGGGTTTAAAATAAGATGACCCTCGGGCTCGCGAAAACCCGGGGAAAAGGCTTAGGTGGCAAATGGTAAAACCAATGTTGGGCCTTCTTTGGACGAGTCTTATTCAAAGCGAACCGTCAAGGGGTCCCATAAATCACCCAACCGTAAGGAACGCAAACTCAAGGAACATAACACCGGTATGACGGAAACTAGGGTGGCAAGAGTGGAACAAAACACCAGGCATAAGGCCGAGCCTTCCACCCTTTACCAAGTATATAGATGTGTTAAACATAGCAGATATATTTATACATTGTGATATCCCCAACAAGTAAACCTGTTCCAAAGAGGAACAACATCTCCATGTTCCAACAAGGAACAAACCTCAGCTTCACCTGCAACTAACAACGCTATAAAAGGGCTGAGCAAAGCGGTAACATAGCCAAACAACGGTTTGCTAGGAAAGGATGGTTAGGGGCTGACATGGCAATATGGGTGGCATGATATAGCAAGTGGTAGGCATCGCAGCATAGGCATAGCAAAAGAGCGAGCAACTAGCATAGCAAAAGAGCGAGCAACTAGCATAGCAAAGATAGAAGTGATTTCGAGGGTATGATCATCTTGCCTGCAATGTTCTCAGAGTTGTCGAAAGCCTGATCCTCGAAAGCGTTCTCAACAGGTTCCTCGTAAGCGTTCTCGTCTCCCGGCTCTACCCAAAGCAACAACAAAACAAGGAACCACAATAAATCACGGTGCAATGCACAATCAACATGATGCAAAACAAGACATGAATATGCGGGATGTGATATGCAAAGCGTATGTGCGCTCCGGAAGGTAAATAGAAAACCAGGCATCATCTTGGCAAACCAAGCATGCCATCGGAAAGATGAGATGATTTCGGTAGAAATCAATATAGAGATCACCGGAAACGGATGCACGGGTTGGACATGACGGGCAAAACAAGAATGGTGAGAACCCTACGATAACAGCATGATGAACAAAGCCATGCATGTGTGCAAAACTACCTCAAAGCATGATTCAAATAAATATGCCCATGAAAGACAACACATAAAACATGATGCAAAAAGACATGATCATGAACTTGCTCAAATGCAAAAACTAATGCCACCACTGAGTTGGTGGGATTTTTCTACCCCAAAAACATATATAATATGTTAGGGTTGCAGTAGAGAAATCATCACAAAAGCATTAAGTTAAAACCTGCCTAAAAAGGAAGTTGACAGAAATGGCAATTTCCAGATTTGGAAATGTCCAGATTTGGACTTGCCTAAAACAGCAAAGGAATCAAAGCTGGAAAAGGAAACGTGGGGTAAAAGAAAAAAATATGCATGGAGGAGGGCGCTGAGAGGCTGACATGGGGGGCCCTACTGTCATAGAGACAGTGGCGAAGTGGTATAAAAAAGGGGGGAAGAAAACAGCCTCGGGGGGAATCGAACCCGGGTCTCCCCGTTGGAAACCTGCACCTGCTACCACTGGGCTAGGCGGCGTCGACTGACAGAGAAGGGGCCTCGGCCCTTATCTACTGCTGCTGCAGAGGAGACGCACCGAAGAAAAGAGCGAAAAACTGAAATAAAAAGGGGGTAGGCGCGCCTGGGGTTCGAACCCAGGTCGCCGCGGTGAGAGAGCGGGGGGTCAACCAGCTCGGCTAGGCTAGGGGAGTCGGTAGGATCGGGGATGCTGCCTACTTGACCAAAACTGCCAGGCCCTACTCGAGGCAGAGACAACGAACGACGACGCCGGCGAGGCAACGGCGGCTACAGGGGCTCTGCGCCCTCGTACAAACTGGGTACGCACGAGAGGGCACCACAGGAGCATGAAGGGACAAGCCCGAGCGGGGATAGCGGCATACACGCGCGGCCAAAACAACTCTGAACCCAACAACTACGGACATGCCGGAGCACGCCGAGCGCGATAAGACCACGGGCCGGAAACTGCGCTATGGTGAACTAACGGCGACAGGGAGGAGCAGGGAGGAAGTAGTGTATACCTCCTTACCCTAGGACAAGAAATCGGCGACGGAGACGGGCTGACGGCGAAGGCGTCGTGCTCTGAACTTCGCCGGGAACCTGACCGATAAGAAGACCGAAGCAGGGCGTCGACGAACTTGGCGATCCGGGCCCCCGTAGTCGACGTCGTGGTCGAAGTCGACGACGAGGAAGACGATGGACACGGGCCGCAGGGTTGGGGTGGCCGGAGAGCACGCCGAGCGGCGAGGCGCGCTCCCAGATGCGCTCGGGACGGAGCGGGGCGGCGAATCCGGTGGCTCTCTTACCTGGCGGCGGCGGCGAGAGGGAGAGGGAAACCCTAGGGTTCGGCTTGACGCGGAGAGGGGATAAGTAGGGGGCTAGGCGACGGGGCGAGCTCACGCTCCCCGTGCTCGGGGTCCCCATGGCGATGGCGAGAGGAGAGGGAAAAGGCGGGTGAGAAGCACAGGGCGGTCGCTGCCAGGCGGGGCCGGCGCGTCCACGTGGACGGGATCTAGCGGGGGTAAGCGCGAGCGTGGGTGCGCGAAGGCAGGAGGAGAGGCGAGCGGGCTGGCGCGCTCGCTCTCTGGGTTGCGGGGCTAAGGGGAAGCTGGGCCGGCTCGGAGTGGCCGGGGCCCAGGTGGAGAGGGACTCGCTGGGCTGCCCTGCTGCTGCTACCTCCTTTTCTTTTTCCTTTTTAAAAAATCAAAAGGAAGAGAAAAGAAAGTACAGAAATAAATGAAAAGAGTTTGAGTGAAAGGAAAATATCCCCAAACTCCTGGAATTCTCCACTATTTAAATAAATTGTAATGGACATTTTTAGAGGTAGAAAAATAATGCAAGTTTGGAAATATTTCAAACTTGTGTCATTTTTGAACCTGACCATAACAACTTCAAATGAGGAGATATTTGGCAGAGAGGTTTAGTGCAAAGAGCAAGATTAGCAGGGAGAAGATGAACATTAATTGAGAAAGGAAAAATATAGCTCTTGAAAAGGAAAGAAGTAGAGGGAAGGAGGAGATGGTAATGCAAATAGAAATGGCACATGCAACCACATGACATGCAAGAGAACACCACACCCACATGATAAGGAGGGAAAGCAAGATGACAAGAGACACAAATGCAATAAGGCAAAAGGAGCAAAACAAGAAAAGAGAAAAACCCAACATAACCAAACCAAAGAGGCCAAGCATGACAAAAAACCCACAAGACTTGGATGAGGTCAAATTGATATATTGCCCAAAAGGGGAAGTTTACATCCAGGGTGTTACACATATGCTGCCTGGATATTTGTTGCTCTGGGCAACCATACCTCCCTCACCACTCTGCGTCCGTGGAGGTACATCGTACTGGTGCGCCCACTGTCCAAATGGGCCTCCCATGCTCTTATTGCCACTTTTTTGGTTGTTAGTATAACGCCAATAGTCAAGTCAAGCAATGCTACTGCTAAAGTGATGCCACATTTAACTAATGCCGCTCTCAGTCTAATGCCACCGATAAATTTAAGCAATGCCATTTAATGTCACTGGATTATTTCAGGGTTAGCTGTTGATTGTGGATGTATTAAAGATTTTTCAGCTAAGGCATTCTAATGCTATTGCACAGCCAGTATACCAACGATGAAACTTGTTACTACCTTCAGATTTTTGCACTGTTAATGCTTATAGATTACATACCTCACTTTCATGAGATAAGTTAATTTTTTTTGTACAGTGTCACCAAAATGCCAAGGCGCTGATGTCATTTTATTTTGGTTAAACTGCACAGACAATTATGAAGACAAGAGGAAAGGTCAAGAGTGGGCACTTCCTCCTTCGGCTGTTCTCTTGATACGTTCGATCAAGTTTTTATGTTTGATCGATTATCAAGATTGGGATAGCAATTTTTAAGGTCTCCCCGAGTTTGAAATGATATTTACCTTGGAGGTACATGGTTTGCAATTTTTTTTATACTGTCACTAGTTAATAATGCTAGTTACCTTCAGACTTTTGTATTTGGTTTAATGCTCATGCACAGCTAGTATACCAATGCTGAAACTTGTTACCTTTACATTTTGTATTGTTAATTCTTATAGAAACCTTCCAGTGCTAGAGTTTATTGAAATCTGTTCAGTAAAACCATTGTACTGTACCCTGTAATAAACTAACTACTCTACTGTTGCACTAGCCACTGGATTAGTGTATATTTGTAGTATTCGAATGGTGTTGCATTAGCGTATGGACATAAATAAAGTGTGGCAAGCTTTCCCAGATATGTGCTCAAGAAAACTACTACCTATTTTTCTAAATACTAGACGCTTGGGTACTTTAAATTGAACCGCAAAAACATCTTATATTAAGGAACAGAGGGTGTAGAGTTCACTCAAATTATCCCGGTAAAGCTAGTCACACCTTTGTTAAAATTAATGTTCATTATGTTATCGGAGGAGGTCTGTATGTTTGTCTCTAATGCCTGTCGACTACATACCTGACATCATGATGTAATGTTAAGTCATTTCCTTTTGTACAGTGTCACTGAATTGTCAAGGCGGTGATGGCATTTTATTTTAGTAGAACTGCACAAAATTTGCTTAAAAGAAGAGGAAAGGTCAGGAATGGCTCAGTTTTCAGAAAAAACTATGTATGCCTTCCTGACATCAGCCGATGTTGCTTTATTTATTCCTTCAAACAGGTGGTTAGAAACAGTCTTGCTACCTTTTCCTATTAAGAAATTGGAATGCTTATATTTGTGAGTCTATGCTTCAACTAGTGCCACTTTTATAGTAATCACACTTTCAATATCTATGCAAACAGGGATGCTCGATTTTAGTGGAACTGCACAAAAGTCCCACCGGTTCAACATTAGGAGCATGTTTTTTCCAAACCTTTATATCCAATTGGTGGCACTATGAGCTGTTCATTACGAAGGTACATGGTTTGCTACTATCTTGCTACTCTTTTTGTACTGTCATTAGATTGTAATACTAGTGGTTTGCATGTGAATTTATTGGCAGGGTGGACCTATATTGGAGGTGCAGGACATGATTCAATGATTGGATGCTCAATTTCGGTTGTATCGATTTCACCTCTTCCATCACTGCGAACATGGATATCCTTGGTCTGATGAAGAATAGGCGCTATATTTCTGCTCTGAACCAGCAAATCAATTCAGTATGAAATTTTCCAGGGCAAAACATAACTGTATCAGATTGTCCAGTGCAGAACATGACAGATGCTAAGCGGAAGAGACATGTTTAAACCAAAAATACATGGTGTGGTATATGTCTACTAAGCTGCTTGATATTTGTGCAGACAGAGATGTCTGCCCGTTGCTATTTGGCAAACAAACAAAGTGTCCGCAATTTTGGTTGAACTGCACAAGAGAATAGTATAGTCACTGCATGCAGTGCCATTTGAAAATAGACACAGAAAGATTGGATAGTCACTTCATGGACTGCAGAAAAGTAGTACTGTACTATTTATTGGCCAACACTAGGTGCTTCATTGCTTTGGTCTGATTATACAATGGGCATCATTTTGCCTAAGTTAAAGTTTGTATTCCGAAAATAGTTTCACGGTGTGATCGAGAGAAGACGAAATCATATTGCAGTGGATGTTCCTCCATCATGTGTGGTTCATTCTTATGGTTCCAACTGTTGGTGGAACCACTTACGTTTGCAATAGGAATTGTAGACTTCACAAACAAATTTGTCTTTCAGTCTGTACTGAATGTTGGCCAAGAGAAGCATCCATGTTAGTAGGAAGAACAGATGTTTTTTCTAGATCTTTGCTTTTGGAGCTACATATTTGTATATGATCTGTGAATCATTGAGATGCATTAACATGTTGATCTTATGTATGGGAATCGTACTAGTTAGTTTTAGTTGTGACGCAAGATTTGAGGTGGCTGATCTTTGCTTTTGGAGCTACATATTTGTATATGATCTGTGAATCATTGAGATGCATTAACAGTTACTTATTTCTGTTTGCTCAGTGTTTACAAGTTACTGATCGATCACTAGCTAGCCTAAAAATGCACTCCTGGCAGTTTTATTTGGGACGCAGGATGTGAAGTGGCAGTTTTTTGAATAAAAATGCCTACCTCCGAAGAAACTGACAAGCTACACTATCGATCCTACACGGATAAATAACAGATCACGCACGTACTACCTCCTTTCCGGTTTGCATGGCTCAATTCAAGAAACGACCTACTCGATCCTACACGAATAAATAGCGGATCACGCACGTACTAGTACCTCCTTTCCGGTTTGCAGGGCTTAATTCAAACCTCTCACCAACCAAGGTACTCCCTCCGTCCAGGTTTATTAGTCCCGTGAGCAAAGCAGCAAGACCAAGGCATGGCAATAATTAACGGCATGCAGAAATTTAAGCCTAATTAATTCCAACGATTTAAGTGGCTGCATGCGTGCCCTCGGCTGGGACTCGTTGCATGCTGCTCCGCGTATTGGCTACGAGCGATTCTGAATGCCTGCATGTAGCCGGCCGTAATTAAGGCAGCTAACTGATGCGAAAAAAGAGGCGCTTTAATTGTTGTGGGCTTTTTAAATCTGTGGAATCATTATTGACAAGGAGGGAGATGATTCGAGTGCACTCATTTGACCGCCATGCCGGCGTGCGACCCAGACGGGACGGGACGGCACAGTCATAATTTCAGTTTCTCTAGTTTTCCACGGCAAGCTGGCGCGCTAAGCCATTATGCATTGAATTCCGATGACCGTCGCGCTACCTTCCGCCTATAAGTACTGTTTCCCGGCCTTCTCCGGTGCCACCGTGACCCAACTCGCCATATCCTCATAAGCCCCCACCGGCCCTACATCACTCGCCACGTCCGCCATGACCCCGCCCGTCCGTGGTAGGCGAGCCGGAGGCGGTCACCGCCGGAACTAGTGTTTGGTTTTTCACCGGAAGGCAGATGGAGGGAGGAGGCATTCTATCTGTCTTTAGATGGCAATGCGGAGATCGAGGAGTTGTTGGAGCACGATCGCCTGGCGGAGGAGCAGGAGTTGTTGGAGCGCGACCGCCTGGCGGAGGAGCAGCATATCGCTGATTTGCGCCGCCAGCGGGACATGGAGCAGCAGCGCGCACCGCCTGAAGTCGCAAGCGAGCGCCCGCAATCGGGCCGACTACATGGAGGCGGCGCTCAAATAGCCCTAGAGGTTGTCGAACGCGCCGCAGCGTTCATGACGCCGATTTTTACTACCAGCTCGTCAAGTGGGTTTCCGATTGGAAGCCAAAGCTTCGTGGACCACGCCAAGATGGAAATGGCCAGCACGCGAGCAACGCGCTTCTATCGCACCTCTTGCAAGTCCGAGGCGAGGCAGGACGTCGGTGCCGGCGTTTAGCGTGTACCACAGATGGCGGCTGGCATCGTCTAGTTAGCTAAGAGTAAGTTAGTACTTGTATGCTACTAGAGTATTAGTGGGAGTAGATAGTTAACTTGGCTATGATGGTTGTCAACGTGGAAGTTCAGTACTCTATATGTGGATCAGACCTGTTACTTTGCTCTGAATGTTGAACTTTCCGTTTGAACGTATGGAATGGGCTGTTTATTTTTAAATGGGTTGTATTTGTCCTCCATGGGTTTAGAGGCTGACTTGTGGGCCTACCAAGTTGACGCGTACACAATCAGGAGATGATTGTACGTGGAGAGGATGACAGCAGGGACCCACCAAGGTCATGGCAGTACGCAAGCAAGTGCCTCCTTATTTCAAGCCAATAAAAAAATGGCTCCTCCTAGTGGATTTCTGACATCTGGGTCCCATGCCATTGTCAACGTAGTCAATAAACGAGAGAATTGCACAACGAGCGGCTGACACCAGGGACCCAGCAGCTCGCCCAGTTTTTTTTGTTTTGGGTTAATTTGATAAATGCCACTCCAAAACTGGTGTATCCGAGAAATGCCACTGCAATTTCCAAACTTTTCAAAATGCCATTTCAAGCCATTTCTAGTTGCATTTTTTGAAGTCTGGAGTGGCGTTTTTCAAAGTTTGCAAACTGCAGTGGCGTTTTTCAAAGTTTGCAAAAATTGCAGTGGCATTTTTTAAAGTTTGGAAATTGCAGTGGCATTTTTATGAATCGCCATAATTGGAGTGGCATTTATCTAATTTGTTTTTGAGACGGAAGCAGGGTGTCAACTGGGCTGTGCGGGACACTCTGGCCTATCTAGACAGCCTTTTCTTTTATGTTTACCACAGACCAGCCCAGTAGTTTTTTTTCTTTCTGAAAATGGCTAGCCCAGTTTTTTTGTGATTTGTCAAGTAAGTCGCTTTATCAGGCCTGTTGGGCTGCAAATATTTCAAGACGAGGAGAGCTTCATTCGGCTGGCCGAGAAAATGGCCTATCAGTAATGAGAAATGGGTTGTACATTTTTAAAACACATCAAACCGACAATTAGTTTCAAATATCTTTTTTTCATTTCGAGATTTTAAATTGCATTGATTTTTATGCATGGACAATTAATTGGATTTTATATTGATATACATTTATTTTTAAAATCAGTTTGAATGCAACTCGAAATTTCAGGATTAAAAACAGTTCAGAACGCACCGACATATGCAAAATTTCGTATAATTTTTTAACCGTGGCCACAATATGGGCTGTAATGCTAACAAAAAGAATTTGGGCTCTAAAAAACCCGTAAGAATTGGCAAATGGGCTGTAAATTATTTGAAATAATGGCAGATGGCCTGTATGCTATTTTCCACAGATTTGAGGCTTTCTACAGATGGCCTGTATACTGTTGGATGTCCATCCAATGGCCTTCGTGCTTCTTCAATCTTTGCTCTTCCTGCTCCAGCCGCTCAAACAAGCGCCGGCAGGAATGCCTGCTCCCTCCTCCCCGCGGCCGGCTGTGCTGCCGCGCACGCCTCACCGCCCAACCGTACTCCCGTCGCTGGCCTAGCCATCCCTCTACTCACCCACAGTCCCACACCTGCTGTTATTCTCTGGCGACGGCAGACGAACCAGTAAACCCTCATACAGTCGTACTCCCCTCCGCGTGGGAGACAACTGCCGAGTCTTCCTGCCTCCATGTCTTTCCCTTCCTAGGCCTCGCCGTCGTCCACCGCCCTAGTGCTCTCGGCGTGGTGTGGTCAACGTGGTCATCGACCGACATGCATCTGAAGTGGACTGTACGTGGAGAGGCTGACAGCTGGGACCACGGCCACACGAAAGGAAATGCCTCCTTATTACGCGCAAAAAAATGATTCCTCCACCTGACATCTGGGACCCACCGAAAGGGCCTGTGTATTTCGCGAAAAAAACGTTACCGCCGCTGACAGCTCGGACCCACCAGCTATATCTTTGCATGGAAGGAAGTGCCTCCTTATTACGCACAAAAAAATGAATACTCCCCCTGCTAGCTGGGACCTAGTATAGTGGGCCTACTAAGTTGACGGGGACGAAGGGCATTGTCAACTTAGTCAATATGCACGATTCTAGCTCGACTGATCGTATGATGTCCATCCAACGGCCGTAGTGCTTCTTCAACCTCTGGTCTTCTTGCTCCAGCCGCCCAAAGTAGCTACATCTTCGCACGCAAGGAAGTGCGTCCGGGCAAAAAAAACGATTCGCCCCCCTGACTGCTGGGACCCACCAGCTACATCTTCGCATGCAAGGAAGTGCGTCCGGGCAAAAAAAAACGATTCGCCCCCCTGACTGCTGGGACCCAACAACTACATCTCCGCACGCAAGGAAGTGTGTCCGGGAAAAAAAATGATCCGCCCCCCTGACTGTTGGGACCCACCAGCTACATCTTCGCACGCAAGGAAGTGCGTTCGGAAAAAAACGATTCACCCCCCTAACTGGTGGGACCCACCAGCTACATTTTCACACGCAAGGAAGTGCCTGACAGTCGGGACCCACCTGGTCGAAGCATACGTAGCGTTGTCGTTCTGGTCGCGAACATGTACGTACATATATACTGGTCGATGTAGAGGCGAGCACGTATCGTAGTAGAGGCGCGCACGTAGCATGTACACGTACGTACAGAGGCCAGGGTGCAAGAAAGAAAATACGGCCACGTATGTGTACATACGGGCGGGGTCTCGAACGCCAATTGGCGCATACGTACGGCCAGGGCTCGTGTACATGGCTGGGTTGGAACGGAGAAACAACGTCGTCGTCGTGTTCATGGGGAGCCAACCGACTGGGTCAGAACGGAATGCGTCGTCGTGTTCATCGGGAGGGCTTGGACGGAACAGGCGACGGAAACGAGGCCTGGCCTACCGCAGAACGGAGGAAACGGCCTTGTGTTCGACCGGCCATGTTCGAAACGGGATCCTGTTCATCGGGAGGGGTGTGGCGTACCGCAAAACGGAGGAAACGGACCTCCTACAAAGCAACGGGGTCCTGTTGATTGGGAGGGGTGTGGCGTACCGCAAAACGGACGAAACGGACTTGTGTTGGAGCACTATGGTCAAAACAGGGGTCCTGTTCATCGGGAGGGGTGTGGCGTACCGCAAAACGGGACTCCACGGGATATTGTTCATCTCCACCGTCGACCTCCTCCAGCCTCTACGGGCTACCGTCGACCTCCTTCAGCCTCCACGGGCTCCTGTTCATCCAGCCTCCACCGCGCGCTACTCCACCGGCTGTTGTTCAACCACCCCTCCATGGGCACCCCTCCACCGTCTACTGTTCATCCAGCCCTCCACACCACGGGGTCCTGTTCATCCAGAGGCAATGCCACCGCTCACTGTTCATCCACCCCCCCCCCCCCCACAATGCTCACTGTTCAACCAGAGAGGCAGCATCGATTGGCTTCAGTTAGCAGCGATCGGCGAATCGCTCGATCGGGTTCGATTAACGACCATCGATCGATCGCTCGGGTTCGATAACGCCAGAGTTCGCAGCGGTAATCGCTCGGGTTTAGTTAGAGCCCAATGCCTCGCTCGGGTTCAGTTAGAGCCAACGCCTCACACCCATGCGCGTACGTGCACGAGAGAAACGTGCATCGCTCGGCCCCGACCGCCCACCGTAACCGGGAACTCCCCGACATTTTTCTCGCCCTCGATTCTACCACAGTTTTTTCCGTCATGGACGGCCCAAAGAATGTTATGCAGCTGCATCTCCGGCCCGCCCAGGACGAAAAGCCCATTTTCTGTCAAGATTTTTTGTCATAGAAGTGTCATATGTATGACAGAAAAAAAATTCGTCATATGTATGACAGAAAAAAATTCGTCAAATGTTATGCACCACGTACTCGTCGCTTGTCATACGAACGGCGCCGCTCACCGGGACTGGACCGCCAGGGTGATGTGGATGTTCGCGGGCCGCGCCGCGGGTTCTCTCCGCGACTGGCCCGCTACTGGTCCGCACCGGTACTGGCAGTCCGGTCCCGGACGAACCAATCGTTGTGGTCATCTTCTTCTTAGGAGCCATGGCGATGATGCACTGCTGGGCCAACTACTAGACCAGATCCTCACAATTGCGCCCCCTACCTGGCGCGCCAAAGATGTCGGTGGAAAACGACACCTATGGAATCACGAGGATCCCTTCTACGGTTCACTACTAGGAAAATGCCTACTAGTGGCGCACCAGTTTTGCCTACTAATGGCGCACTACTGGTGCGCCACTACTACCACGCCATTAGTATTTTTTTTACTAATGGCGCACCACTGGGTGCGCCATTAGTATACCAGATACTAATGGCGCACTGGTAGTGCACCATTAGTATAGTAATGGCGCACCACATAGAAGTGCGCCATTAGTAACAATTTTAAAAAAAAATCAGAATTTTTTTTAAATTTTTTTTTTGCTTTTTTCTTAATCTCGGGTCACTATGGCTTAATCTCTGGTCAATATGCTTAATCTTAGTTCAAATCGCACTCCATGGTCAAATCGCACCCATCCTCACACTACTCCAGCCCAAGCACGCTTAACTTCAGAGTTCTATCCAACCCCAGCACCAGCTCACTTCACATGTACTTGTTGATATATCTAGCATATCAATCATATTAAACTTGTTGATGTTTAGGACTTTGTTCATGTTCATGAGTGTGATGAATTTTTGAAAAAATATTTCAAACTTCCGTTCATATTATGTATCATATTTTTAAAAAATCTCGAAAAAAAATTCAAAACTAATTTTTTTTCTATTACTAGTGGTGCACCTAGCAAACGATGCGCCACTAGTAAGTTTGAGATTTTTTGAATTTTTTTGCCTCTAGATCTTAAAAGCCCCGTAACTTTTTTTCTGTTAGGTTTTTGAGGATTTTGAAAATGTTTAACGGGGTTATTTTTCATATAAAAAACTTTTCGAGTAGATGATTTTTCATATAAAAAACTTTTTAATTGCCCATTTTACAAATTCCAGAGAGATTTTGCAAATAAAGTCGAAATTTATATTTCTAAATTTTCCCAACAACTAGACCACATATCACATGAGAAACTTATTTCTTTTTATTTTTTTGACATTTCCATCATTTTCTTTTATTTTTTTAAACTGAAAAGGCGGTCCAAGGGGGGGTGCATTCGGTGGAATTTTTGAGCCAAGTTAGTAATGGCGCATCGTGGGAGTGGTGCGTCATTACTAGTTCAACTAGTAATGGCGCACCACACACACGGTGCGCCATTACTAGTTTTGAAAAAAACAAAAAACTGAAAACAAATTTGAAAAAAATTACTAGTGGCGCACCGTGGGCGTGGTGCGACTAGTAATGGCGCACCACTCCTTGGTGCACCATTACTAGTTTTGAAAAAAAATTGAAAAATATTACTAGTGGCGCACCGTGGATGTGGTGCGCCATTACTAGTTTAACTAGTAATGGCGCACCACACCCTGGTGCGCCATTACTAGTTTTGAAAAAAAAATGTTACTAATGGCGCACCGTGTATGTGGTGCGCCATTAGTATTAGGACCCTAATGGCGCACCAACACATGGTGCACCATTAGTATATAGTAGTGGCACACCACTTGTCTGGTGCGCCATTCGTGTCCATATCATTTATAGCCCTTTTCCTAGTAGTGGTTGCCGGGGCGCGGGGTTGTGAGGAGAGCAGGATTAGTAACCAGCACAAGGGTCGTTTACACAGGTTCGGGCCGCGAGGATGCGTAAAACCCTAGTCCTGCTTTGGTGTATGTATTGAGTGTTCTTGAGCTCTTGAACTAGCTACGGTGGCTGCATGGCTCCAAAGAGCCGAATCCCCCTCCAGTATGCCATGGGCCTCCTTTTATAGTCGAAAGGGGCTGCCACTGTGACACACAGGAGGTGGAAGGGCCTACAGTGCTATGAGCTTATCGCTCGCATTACAGGACAGGACGCATTTAATGCGTAGCTTAGGTGTCCTCTTACTTTATTGGGGATAGGGGCGAGGCCCGTCCCATCCGTCGCCGCTGCTCCTCGCTTCGACACGCGCCCTGGCCAGCGATGCATGCGGCGCCATGTAGGCAGGCAGGCAGCTGAGGTGGCGCGGTGGTGGAGCCTTCACGAAGATCTACATGCTGTCACGCAGGTGTATGCTGAGTTGGCCTAGAAGCCGCATGTTGCCACACAGGTGCCTGCCCAGCTGATTGGGCTGGCAGCTGCATGTGGAGGGCGGTGGAGATTTGGTTGGTGCGGGCCTGACTGTGGCCCTGCTGACGCCCTTGGCAAGAGCCTTGTCGGGTGGCTCGGCAAGGGTCTTGCCGTGGCACGCTGCTGTCCCCGACAAGGATCTTGCCGGGGGTCTTGTGGGTTTCCTTGGCTAAGGTTTGGCCGAGGATCGCCGTCTTCTGATCCTTATCTGATCTCATATGCTCTTTGTTTTCACAGAGATCTGCATGCCACCAAGGAAGGTGCCTCCTGAGCCCTGGCCCAACGTGGTTGATGATGTTGGAGGCCGTGGGTTAAAGGGTGGCTCACTCCGCTGGTGTGGGCAAGCCGCCCCGGCAAGGGTCTTGCCGGGGCTGTCGGGGCTGCCCCGACAAGGGTCTTGCCGGGGGAACCTGCTTCGCCCATCTGCTCTTTGTGGTCTTGGCCCTTGGCATTGTCTTGTTTGCCTTGGACTTTGGTTTTGCCTCGGTTTACCTCCCCTGCCTTGCCGCTCATGGTCGTAGCGCGTGGCTCTAACTGCCCGTGCACAAGTAAAGGGGTACAAAATATGTGCCCCTATTTTTGTACACCGACAAATAAGATTACAAAAAATGCAGGGTTAATTTTTTATACTCGTAACATATTGTGTGTGTGCCCACGCATGTGTGCGTGTGTGTGCCCACGCATATGTTGATAGAGGTGTCCAATGCGCAGTCTCAAAAATATCATCACAATAGTTTCTAGTATATGATAGGTATACATAATAAAAAAATTGGAGTAAAAAATCTTAGTGAGAACTTGTCAAGAAATCATTATCAAAAGCTGGATATTCTTCCAGAAGCTACTACTCAATCATGCATTCCCACTTGCCCATAGTTAAACCTGGTTTTTGGCTCTCGAGGAGCTCTTGCACCATGAAAAATCAAGGTATTTGGCTGGTTATTATTCTATGATCGTTTAAACACCAGGAAAATGTTGCTTCGAAGACACTAGAGATCAAACCAGGAGGAAAAAAAATTTGTCCTATGCCCAACGCAGATCCGTGAGGATCGGATGTACCTCTTTCCTAAAGAGGTACATCCGATCCTCACGGATCTGAGTTGGGCATAGGACACGGATCCTCACGGGTCAGTAGCAACTTTAGGAACTACCTTCAGATTGACCGGGCTAGTAGTGATGACATTTCCAGTTGCATATTTCTTGCCAGGAAATATTTTGGCCATCGTTTTTTCTTGGACAACACTAACATCCACATGTATGGTGGGAGTCAAAACCCGCCCACACGTCCTATAACATACAGACTGCGCCACATCACCGCATGCATGCATGTGGAAATCTTTTTGGATTTTCAGTTTTTAAAATGTTTTATCTCTTAAATGAAAAATCTGATTGAAGATCCATTTTCATCATTAAATCCCTCGCGACGAGATCTTTGAAACTAGATCTCATATTAATATATTTCAATGAATTTTTTTGTTAAAAGTTGTCATGTCTGTTACATATGAATTGTCATTATGTTTGCACAATTACACTGAAGTTGTCATGATATGTTTCACTATTTTCTTCTACATTTAAAAGTAATTTTTGACATATTATAAAACGGGAAATTAAGAAACTAGACTTGTCATGAACCATAAACTAAAATTTCCATGATACATGCACTTAAAATTGCCATGGTTCATACAAAAATAATTTTCATGGTCAAAGTACTGGAATTGCCATCATCAAAAAACTAAAATTGTCATGCTCTACAAACTAAAATTACCACATGACAACTTTAGTTTAAGCACTATGGCAACTATAGTGTAAACATCATGGCAACTTTTGGGTAAAAAAAATTTCTTCTGGGCAAGTAGAGAGGAGAGTGAGAGTGTGAGTGAGCTCACCTTGCAATCTGCGGCAAGAGAGGAGGGGCTTCCGTTTCACTTTCACTTTCACGCGGAGGAGGCTGGACGACCCCGGCGACGGATGCATCGGTGCAGAGGGGGGAGGACGGGCGGGACATGAGGACACAGAGAGCAGCATGGTCGCGCTGACGGCGGCCAGAGAGCAGAGGTTTCTCTTGGGGGAGAAACGGGACCAAAAGAAGAGGTAGGCCCAGCCCATTAGACCCACTGAGCCAGCCCACTTCCACACTAGTCCTCGCGTTCAAATCATTTAACCTCTAGTGTTTGCCTCAAAAAGAAAAATCTATCCTCTGGTGTTTCTCAAAAAAAACTGTCATCTAGTAATCCTAAAAAGAAATTCTCTAGTTCAAAGAAATCATCTAGTTTCTCAAAAAAACAAAATCCATACATACCCTCTTTAATTTCCAGCTTCCTTTCTCTCCTTTCCAGATCATTTTTATTCACCTCTTATATCCTATATATATGGCTAACCTATTTTTTGGCTGTTGCACCTGGATGTCACCAACATTCAATGTTGCCCGACTTACATAGTAATCCCCTGTCTGCATCATTTGTTCTTGAATCTAGGCCTTCATTTGTTCTTGAAGATGCAGGGTGGCGTTTGCAGTCCTGTGGAAGAGCGCCGGTGTGCATTGAGTTTCACAACCTGAAACTGACCCGACTGACTGAGGTGTCATTCAATTTTCATCTTCGCACGTGAAAAATATTTTGGTAGAGTATCTACATCAAAACATAACAAACAACACAAGGCAAGCTTTCGACCAGTCAGTTTAGTGAAGCTTTTGATCGTTCTTTTATTTTACTTGAGTTTTTTGCTGGTTTTTTGTTTGTTTTTTTCTTACTCTACTTCTTTTAATATTTGTCCCTATTTTGTTTTTATTTTTTAAATTTTTATTTTGATTTTCATGAATTTATTTCAAATTTCTGTACTTTTGAAAATTTTGAGAAAATTTCAAATTCATGATATTTCCTCAATTCAATTAACATTTTCCAAATATGTCAGAAAAATTTCAAACTCTGACAGGTTTTGTGAAGCTTTTGATTGATTTTCTATTTCATTCCCGCTTCTTTAATTCCTCTGCTCTGGACTCAAGTAAATCCACTCAAGTAAATCACATGGAGAGTTTTTACCATACCTTATACTGCTATAATAACGATGGGCAGTATAGATCTAATCTGGCTGTTGATTTAATTACAGTTTTGAGGTATTTTAGTCTTGGGTGTGACTATGTCATATCTAGATGTGAGATAATACCTCACATCTAATGTGACATCATTATGTAATGTGGCCCCTTCCTATTGGCAAACAACAAACCAACAGATCCTCCCGATCCCAATGTAGTCGTTGGTTGTTTGTCTTGGCCCCGTGTCTCTTATCTAGCCCGTATGCTCTCTGCCTTGTTTTTGAAGGTGTAATTCTTAGACTTCTGGGGGATTTTTTGCAAAATGTTGCATCATTCCTTTGAGCCATCCTATATGAAAACCCGATGGCCCAGCAGCCCGTATCACGGTAGCACATGTGCCTTGGTAGCAACAGATATTTTCCCCTAGTTGTTGTTGAAGAGCGGACCAAATTCTGGACAGTTCATCTGACCCGGGCCTTGGTAGCACCAAATATTTTCCGACCTGGTCTAGTCCAAATTCCGGACAGTCCAATCATCCAAAATTTTGCACTACCATTGCACTGTATTGGTGATGATTCATGCATACAATCTCGGATTGTGGTGATTCAAATTTCAGAAGTGATCGCCTCGACGAGATATAGACATTCTATGTGGAACAATTTCTCATATGAGGTGTTTTTGAAGGTGTAATCGGCCGAACAGTACTCTGAATATCAAATCTCAGCACTCCAAACACATCATCTGGAAGCGGTCCAACCATTGCGGGAGTGTTGGCGGAAGACCGATTCCTCGATTACTTTCCAACAGAGATGAGATGCAAGAAAGAGACGATTGTACCTCGCCTCAATCGATCCTTGACGGTCGCCGGTCGGTGCCTTTTGCCGAGGGAGACATCACGTACCAAGCTTTTTTTCTTTTTGAAAAGGAGGTTATCCCCCGGCCTCTGCATCAGAACGATGCATCGGCCATCTTATTATAAGCAAATAGTTCACCAAAGTCTCCAAATCTCAAGAAAGTAAAAAAAATGCTTACATGGAGCTAAAAACAAGAAAACGGGATAGCCACAACCGGCGGCATAAAGATTGATAGGAAACTAAACACCTATCCCATTACATGACCGCCATCCAAACCGGTTGAAGATAGCCTGAGCTACCTTCTCCGAACGGATTGATCCAGTAACCATATGCTCCCTGGCATCCATCGGAGTTAGTAGCGATCACATACGGATCAACGTAGTGGCCCGAAAGATAACCTGCAAGAAATGAATATTTGTTGTTCTGTTAAAAACCAAATCGTTCATGCAGTTTCATATAGCCCATAATAAAGCACATACGCCTACACGGATGTGTCTCGCTGTTTCTATCTCAACCCCATTTAGTCACGTCCCAAATAACGTGTGGATGCTAGTAGGAGGAGCAATGTTAAACGCTGTATGGACAGATCGCCATAAAATTTTGGCCATTGGACAATCAAGAAATAGTTATTTGATAGATTCATCATGATCACAGAAGCTACATCTCCGCGATCCTGCCCAGTTACGTTTTGCCAAATTGTCCTTAGGAAGAATGACATTAGTCCGTGATTAGATCAACATTAGTCAGATATATATATGATGAGCAGCCTATAGATCCCGGCGATCACGCGTGGCATACGTATACAAGTCGGCCGCTGCACACAAGCAACACATGCACACAATGCAATCGAATCTCACCGATGGACGAACAACGATTGATAGCAGCACCACAGGAGGAGCAAGCACCCATCTAATCAACGTCTGAGATTATTTAACACTACTAGGTCTTAGAAGGAGTACGATGTACCATAAGAGATCTCTTGCCCTCTTGTTCCGTTTATGGTGGCGGTGCTGCTGTCGTCACGTGCTCCGGTTTAGAATTGTTTGTTCGCTGGGTCGGAAATACCACACAAATATACTCCCTCCGTTCCTAAATGTTTGTCTTTTTAGATATTTCAAATGGACTACCACACACGAAAGTGTATATAAACATATTTATAGTGTAGATTCACTCATTTTACTCCGTATGTAGTCACTTATTGAAATATCTAGAAAGACAAATATTTAGGAACGGAGAGAGTAGGTCAGAATGTAAATGAGAAAGCCTTGCTACTGATTGAATAGTGTCTTTTGCACAGAGGCTCCAATAATCTCTAGTCGTAAGAGCGGGTGGGTTAGTGATCTGGATCTATGCATGCATGTGTGAATGAAATTTGCAACAACTAACTAAAGTGCAGATTACTTTTGATTAAGTATGGTTAGAGGCTCAAAAGAACCTCAAAAGCTGTTTCTGAAAGGTGTTGTTTCCTCGTGCGTAGATTCCTCCGTAGCAGCTTTCGCTTAATCTAACCCAAAGCATGTTTTGCCAAATACACTAGTACATTATTTGTCCGAGCCTAGCAGCTTTCCAACTACTTGTCGTGGCATTCCAACGGCTTTGCTCATTGTTGTTTGCACTTGGTATGTGCGCTAATGCAACTCCAGATTGTCTTCGTGCCACCATCGCCCTGTCACATGATCAGCGTCATGAATATGCTGGGTAAAAACTTGAAAATCCAGTGACCCATAATTTGTTGGTTGGTTCTTGCATGACCTGAACAATTACAGATGCTAATAACAGTATGGCAGGATGCTCCAATGGATGATGTGCATTCAAGAAATGATTTTCGATTGCAACTGCCCTAAATTCTGGCTATTATGCCATCAGGTTTTTTTATCATTTTTGAAACATCATAATTAGTGTACTCAACACTGAAATTTCATTACCTAGGTCAACGGTTAAGCAAGAAACGAACAGGTAAATAGTGCGAACTAGTGTAGATTATATGTCTGCTCTAATCCATAACCTATCTTGACGATTTACATGAGAAACCTATATAATGGGTTTCTCTAGGCGAATAATGTAGGTCCCAGGTGGTTATGTGTATTGCACTTTGACTCTCTATTTTCTTTTTTTTTCTTTTTTTTTTTGATAATGAAGGTCGATTTTATGAACTCGCTAGCTTATAAGGAACTCTCCCTCGCCACGCTGGCAGGTCTGAGCCAATCACCATCTTGCGTCTCGTCATCGCTTGCCAGGTTGTCTTCTTGAGTGGGGTTGGTAGTTGCGGTGGTGCAGTCCTAACAGCGCCACCAGGAAAAAAGTGCTGCATAAGGCGCCGACAAGGAGGACTCGCTTGTCAGACCCAACGAGGCGCTTTAAGCCCACCGTTAGACCCAGTTAACCGACCCACACTGACGACCCCCACTAGTCCACTACTCTTGCCTTAAATGTTAAAAATCTAGAAAAGAACCTTTCAAAAAAAATCTAGAAAAGAAACTAGTGCACTACTCGCGCAGCGATTCGTTGCCTAGACTCATCTGCATCCGAAAAAGAAATCACAAAAAATTCAAACAAATTCTTTTTTTTTTTGCACAGAGTAAGTGAGAAAGCCTTGCTACTGATTGAATAGTGTCTTTTGCACAGAGGCTCCAATAATCTCTAGTCGTAAGAGCGGGTGGGTTAGTGATCTGGATCTATGCATGCATGTGTGAATGAAATTTGCAACAACTAACTAAAGTGCAGATTACTTTTGATTAAGTATGGTTAGAGGCTCAAAAGAACCTCAAAAGCTGTTTCTGAAAGGTGTTGTTTCCTCGTGCGTAGATTCCTCCGTAGCAGCTTTCGCTTAATCTAACCCAAAGCATGTTTTGCCAAATACACTAGTACATTATTTGTCCGAGCCTAGCAGCTTTCCAACTACTTGTCGTGGCATTCCAACGGCTTTGCTCATTGTTGTTTGCACTTGGTATGTGCGCTAATGCAACTCCAGATTGTCTTCGTGCCACCATCGCCCTGTCACATGATCAGCGTCATGAATATGCTGGGTAAAACTTGAAAATCCAGTGACCCATAATTTGTTGGTTGGTTCTTGCATGACCTGAACAATTACAGATGCTAATAACAGTATGGCAGGATGCTCCAATGGATGATGTGCATTCAAGAAATGATTTTTCGATTGCAACTGCCCTAAATTCTGGCTATTATGCCATCAGGTTTTTTATCATTTTTGAAACATCATAATTAGTGTACTCAACACTGAAATTTCATTACCTAGGTCAACGGTTAAGCAAGAAACGAACAGGTAAATAGTGCGAACTAGTGTAGATTATATGTCTGCTCTAATCCATAACCTATCTTGACGATTTACATGAGAAACCTATATAATGGGTTTCTCTAGGCGAATAATGTAGGTCCCAGGTGGTTATGTGTATTGCACTTTGACTCTCTATTTTCTTTTTTTTTCTTTTTTTTTTTGATAATGAAGGTCGATTTTATGAACTCGCTAGCTTATAAGGAACTCTCCTCGCCACGCTGGCAGGTCTGAGCCAATCACCATCTTGCGTCTCGTCATCGCTTGCCAGGTTGTCTTCTTGAGTGGGGTTGGTAGTTGCGGTGGTGCAGTCCTAACAGCGCCACCAGGAAAAAAGTGCTGCATAAGGCGCCGACAAGGAGGACTCGCTTGTCAGACCCAACGAGGCGCTTTAAGCCCACCGTTAGACCCAGTTAACCGACCCACACTGACGACCCCCACTAGTCCACTACTCTTGCCTTAAATGTTAAAAAATCTAGAAAAGAACCTTTCAAAAAAAATCTAGAAAAGAAACTAGTGCACTACTCGCGCAGCGATTCGTTGCCTAGACTCATCTGCATCCGAAAAAGAAATCACAAAAAATTCAAACAAATTCTTTTTTTTTTGCACAGAGTAAGTGAGAAAGCCTTGCTACTGATTGAATAGTGTCTTTTGCACAGAGGCTCCAATAATCTCTAGTCGTAAGAGCGGGTGGGTTAGTGATCTGGATCTATGCATGCATGTGTGAATGAAATTTGCAACAACTAACTAAAGTGCAGATTACTTTTGATTAAGTATGGTTAGAGGCTCAAAAGAACCTCAAAAGCTGTTTCTGAAAGGTGTTGTTTCCTCGTGCGTAGATTCCTCCGTAGCAGCTTTCGCTTAATCTAACCCAAAGCATGTTTTGCCAAATACACTAGTACATTATTTGTCCGAGCCTAGCAGCTTTCCAACTACTTGTCGTGGCATTCCAACGGCTTTGCTCATTGTTGTTTGCACTTGGTATGTGCGCTAATGCAACTCCAGATTGTCTTCGTGCCACCATCGCCCTGTCACATGATCAGCGTCATGAATATGCTGGGTAAAAACTTGAAAATCCAGTGACCCATAATTTGTTGGTTGGTTCTTGCATGACCTGAACAATTACAGATGCTAATAACAGTATGGCAGGATGCTCCAATGGATGATGTGCATTCAAGAAATGATTTTCGATTGCAACTGCCCTAAATTCTGGCTATTATGCCATCAGGTTTTTTTTATCATTTTTGAAACATCATAATTAGTGTACTCAACACTGAAATTTCATTACCTAGGTCAACGGTTAAGCAAGAAACGAACAGGTAAATAGTGCGAACTAGTGTAGATTATATGTCTGCTCTAATCCATAACCTATCTTGACGATTTACATGAGAAACCTATATAATGGGTTTCTCTAGGCGAATAATGTAGGTCCCAGGTGGTTATGTGTATTGCACTTTGACTCTCTATTTTCTTTTTTTTTCTTTTTTTTGATAATGAAGGTCGATTTTATGAACTCGCTAGCTTATAAGGAACTCTCCTCGCCACGCTGGCAGGTCTGAGCCAATCACCATCTTGCGTCTCGTCATCGCTTGCCAGGTTGTCTTCTTGAGTGGGGTTGGTAGTTGCGGTGGTGCAGTCCTAACAGCGCCACCAGGAAAAAAGTGCTGCATAAGGCGCCGACAAGGAGGACTCGCTTGTCAGACCCAACGAGGCGCTTTAAGCCCACCGTTAGACCCAGTTAACCGACCCACACTGACGACCCCCACTAGTCCACTACTCTTGCCTTAAATGTTAAAAAATCTAGAAAAGAACCTTTCAAAAAAAATCTAGAAAAGAAACTAGTGCACTACTCGCGCAGCGATTCGTTGCCTAGACTCATCTGCATCCGAAAAAGAAATCACAAAAAATTCAAACAAATTCTTTTTTTTTTGCACAGAGTAAGTGAGAAAGCCTTGCTACTGATTGAATAGTGTCTTTTGCACAGAGGCTCCAATAATCTCTAGTCGTAAGAGCGGGTGGGTTAGTGATCTGGATCTATGCATGCATGTGTGAATGAAATTTGCAACAACTAACTAAAGTGCAGATTACTTTTGATTAAGTATGGTTAGAGGCTCAAAAGAACCTCAAAAGCTGTTTCTGAAAGGTGTTGTTTCCTCGTGCGTAGATTCCTCCGTAGCAGCTTTCGCTTAATCTAACCCAAAGCATGTTTTGCCAAATACACTAGTACATTATTTGTCCGAGCCTAGCAGCTTTCCAACTACTTGTCGTGGCATTCCAACGGCTTTGCTCATTGTTGTTTGCACTTGGTATGTGCGCTAATGCAACTCCAGATTGTCTTCGTGCCACCATCGCCCTGTCACATGATCAGCGTCATGAATATGCTGGGTAAAAACTTGAAAATCCAGTGACCCATAATTTGTTGGTTGGTTCTTGCATGACCTGAACAATTACAGATGCTAATAACAGTATGGCAGGATGCTCCAACGGATGATGTGCATTCAAGAAATGATTTTCGATGGCAACTGCCCTAAATTCTGGCCATTATGCCATCAGGTTTTGTGAAGCTTCTGATTGATTTTTTATTTCCTTTTGCCGCTTCTTTAATTCCCGTGCTCTGGACTCAAGTAAATCACATGGAGAGTTTTTACCGTACCTTCTACTGCCAATATAACGACGAGCAGTATAGATCTAATCTGGCTGTTGATTTAATTACAGTTTTGAGGTATTTTAGTCTTGGGTGTGACTACCTCACATCTAATGTGACATCATTATGTAATGTGGCCCCTTCCTATTGGCAAACAACAAACCCACACATCCTCCCGATCCCAACGTAGTCGTTGGTTGTTTATCTGGGCCTAAACCCTAATTCTAGTATTTGTTTTAATTTTTTTTATTCAACAGAAGTGGATTACCCTACTCTGCACACAATAAATAGAAAAAATAGGGCGCCCGATGATTCCCCACCGCCACCATGGTTATTGGGCAGGCCAGCGCAAACCGGCAGTCCCACTTGTCCACTAATAAGACTATATCGGAGATGGAGACCCCACCGCCACCGGAGCTGCCGGGCGAGATACCCCACCTCGGAGCGGAAGCCGCCATCGTCGGGCTGATTCTCCGGCAGGCCAGCGCAAAACGGCAACCACGGTGTGTTAAAGCCGTGTAAATGAGCACGCTAGTACAGTAGTAAACTACTAATATTGGAGTATTATGCATGTTGATTACAAAATTATTAAGCCACAAGTTGTTGTCAGTTCATATATAGCTGTCAATGAAACAAACACCGATTGATTCTTTCTTGCTTATGGATTAACTACTACGAGTACATATAAAGGGGAGATGATTGGACAATTTTAAATTACGAGCTAGATAATTGAGCTCCGGTCTCATCATGGTCACTTATAAACTAATAGCACACTTGACATATATTTTGGCCACTTTCACATGGTCTCATCATGCCTTCTCGTGCTGCCTCTTACTACTAACTCATTGCAACTTGAGCTATGTATATCTAGAACCTGCAGCATGGCCTTCTTCCCCATCTATGATAGCCAATTCTAGTGATGGATCCAGTTGCCATCGCTGCTGTAGGATGGAGCATGGCCATGGTTGGTTGGGTCGCCTCCGCCACCATCTCTAGGCTCCTCACCAAAGGCTTTGATTACCTCGACTATGACACAACAAAGAAGCTGGCACAACTTGAGCCCAAAATCTTGGTGCTGGAACGGGTCATGCAAGTTGTCGAGACGAGCCCATACAGGCCTCGCCTAGAGCAGCTGTTCAAGGAGCTTAAAACTGCTTACTATGAAGCCGAAGAAATCTTGGATGCTGTCGAGTATCACTGTCTTGAGAGGCAGATCAAAGACGGCAAACTACAGCCCGGCGGTACCGCACCTCCACCAAAGAAAGATCACCTCAAGAAGATAAGGTCTGCCATGGCCAAGATCTCGCTCCTAACAAATAAGGTACTTTCGTTGCTTCGATTTGTTTTGATTTCTCTCAGCCCCTCCAACTTTGTTGTTCCATGTACATATATGTTTCTAGAAAAGCCTTGTAGTATGTTATATGTCTTCGCCTTTCCATCGGTTTTAGTACATTTTTTTAGTAATTAACTGGGCAACGATCTTCTTCTTGATTAATGAACGAGCAAAGCTTTTGCCTCGAATTTTGAAGAAAAAAAAAACTATATGCTCTCGTACGAGATGCCTCGCATTTGTTTCAGTACGGTTGTCTTGCATTTGTTTTCCTGGGTAAACGGAGATCTCTTTGATTCTTGATGCTGCTTCGAGGCGATACAAACATAAAGAGGTCACACCCGGCCTCCGGATAACGAGAAGCATGCAGACTATACAGGACCATTGAATAGTACCTTTGCTTGTCTTAGTTATCTGAGATCAGGCAGCCAGCCATATAGAAGGGGGTTCAGTAGGAGTCCCCATTCTCATGATAAAAAATGCTGTGTTGGTCAAGCGATTATTTGGAGATAATTAAGCAATTAGAAACACATCCGTGGTAAGTCAAGATTTGGCATACCTATGGATTTTTAGTCACATCCTGTATTTTGTGCCAATTCACTGGCCAAATTTGATGTGACCTAAACCTTCACCAAAATGCTTTGCAAGCCAAAATCTAGAAAATTTGGACAAATGCAAACTAAGCATTGTCTCATAACCCACAAGAAAAGGTCAGGGGATGTGTAGTGGTATAGATGGCTCCCTTCCCTTGGATTCACCAACATGGTTAGTGCCTTTAAGAAATACAATGAACTGAGGTCCCCCCCTCCAGCATCGCAGCCGTGAGCAACGCGGGCACTGGTGTGGTCTCCTCTCCCCCCGCTCATCGAATCTGACGCGGGTTGGCAGTGTTGGGCATCGGCGGTGTAGTGTCTGGCTTGGGTAGTGGGGTCACGATCGTCTAGTGCTTGCGTGGTGGGCTTCACAAGGTGGTTGACCGTGGCAGCTGTGTAGTGTTGGGCTTGGTTTGCGGGGTCGCTATCGTGTGATGCTTGATGGGATTCGCAGGGTGGTCAGCCGTGTCGGTAGTGGCTCCAAGTCGGCCAGATCCAAGCGTCCCTTCTTGCGGGCGGCTGGGACGCCACCGGTGGGGCTCTTTAGGTGTGCCAGGGAGGTGGCCACCTCGGATGACAGTGTTGGTGGCCAGGAGAGCTTGCGCAGCACCTAGCCCTGACTTGGGGACGCGCCGTTCGCGAGCTTGTTGTGGCCTAGATCTATGGCCCAACGGGGCTCTCCGGTCTATATTGAAGGCACAACCAAGGGCTGATGCCGCCATCCTCCTCATGAGGTCATCCTATCCGAGGGGCCCACAACGATCCAGCTCTGTGCAGGGTGGAGGCGATGAGTCAGAGTCGTGGTCAAGGGGTTGTGGGCGCTGTCTTCCTCTTGTGGTCGGTGTTCCCGTCGTCGGGTGGCCTTCCCTAGTTCGGTCTCGCGGCTGACGGGTGAGGGGGCGCCGGCAGTGTTGTGGATTGCCATCTCTGGCAAGCATATTCATGTCGGCCTGTGGTGTCACAAGGTCGTGGGTTCTCATGGACACCGAGGCGGCGGCCTTGGGTGGCCGTCTGTCAAGTCGGATTCCCAATAAGTGTCTTGGCGACGGTGGTGGTGGCATTGTTTGGTCGTGTGGATGGTGGAGGATGCTGAGTTGGGTGATCCTAGTGTCGGTGGTGCTTTATGTGGCACCCCGGCTCAGAGCAACCGGTTTACCTTGCATTGCCAACCCAGAGATCATGTCTTTTGGTAACACACAACAACTTGGTACAGAAATACAACCGCTTTATTGATTTCTTGCGGGAACATAAGTTCGGGGATACATGAGTTAGCGAGGCCAAGCAGCACACACGGTACTGCTGCATATATGTACATTATTTAGCAGACACATAGGGCCTCGACGACAGCCACTCAGCAGCGGAACAACGACGTAGAAGGACTCCATCTCAAAGGGACACTGATGTGGACACGGCCTAGACTACGATGCACGATGGAACTCCGACTCCTGGTACAACTTCTCCTGAAACTGGCATGACACGCCAGGTCAGTACATTGAATGTACTTGCAAGCTCACAACAAACAGTACAACAATGACAAACACCAACATGATATTCAAGCAAGTTATGTGCAAGAATATGACATGCTACTCATGAAGTAAAAGTGCTTGAAACCAGGGTCCCTCGGACCTGCTTGCCATCTTGGTTACCACGTAACAACGAGCATCACATTACACGATGATCACCTCCGAATCAAAGATGAAAGCAACTCGATAATCCCGACCGCTCATGCAGCATCTCAAGTACCATGAGTATAACATTAGTGTGCAAGTTAAATAATTTTGTTGATCCACGGTGTGACCTACTACGAACTGTGCCCATGACCGAGGACGCGGCTATCGATAGATTAAACACACTCTGCATAGGCTAGTACACTTTACCCACACCACATAACCCATGGCCTCGTGTTCCCATTCGGGTGGACCAACAGCGTTCCGACAGAACCAATCTATTGCATGACACTCTCCCGGCCACTCCGACCAACTTCCCTTTGGGCTAAGTCCTGGGTGGCCCCGATGTCACCTCGTGACACCCAACGACCACCGTGGTGGCAAAACAAAACGGTCCCAAACATGGACAATGGTACCTAAACAACTACGGGCTCACAAGGCTATGCCTGCCTACCGGGCCAGGGCAGCGCAAGCGCATAATCTTCCCTAGTTGGAGGTACCAGCGAGAGGCATGACAACAAACCGAATAAGGGCCTTCTCATAAAGGCAAATGTGGTTGCACTCGGAAGCTCGATTCGATGGTACCATGACTCAGTCAACATGTTCAAGTTGGATTGTTATCATGTTTAACTTGAAATAAATATCTGCGTGAGTCATAGTATGCCATGAAAATGCCATGATATGCATATGCACCATTTCAACATAATACCGGTATAAACATAAACATGCTCATGACCAACTCATCTCTACTGCATAAACTTGAATAAGTAACGAACGTACTACTATAAACATACCAAGCATAGCATGGAAGTGAATCTATCACAAGTGAAATTATTTAAATAACTATATGCATTATATGAGGTTAATATTCAAGTGAAATGATAGCCATTTCTGTGTCACCCTTGCAAATGTTTGTGGTGGCTTGCTTTAGTTCAGAAGAGGGTCACAAAGCTCCTGGTCCTCTTCAAGACAAGTTTGCTCATCTGAAAATAATTAAAAGAACATAACGAAAGTGTTGCATAACACATAAAAATGCAACAGAAAATATCTATAGCAAGGAAAAATCTCAAATTTGGCATGCTGAAAGAGGAGCTCATAACAAAACCAATGCAAAAAGAATCAACTGATTTGGACTTATAGAATAAAAGTTAAAGCGGGTCAAAGTTGGGTCAAATTTATGAATAAAATGAATTTATAGAAATTGGAGAGGGGGTGACGTTGAAAGCGTATTTGGAATTTACGCTTCCACTTATACCACTTCGGGAGAGAGGGAGAGGCTGACAGTGGGGTCCCACTTTCAGGTTTAGAAGAGAGAGAAAGGGACACAGAGGGTGGCGACGTTGTCTTTGGTGATTCTCCGGCGAGGAGACCATGGCGGCCGCCGGCGAAGGGATAGATGGACATGGCTCGGCGAGACGAACTCGTACGTACTAGTAGGCAGTAGCACGAGAAACGGTGGTCGGAAAATTTCGCGGTGATCTTCTCCACAGATGGAAGGCGGTGGAGCCCGTCGGAGTAGGCATTCCCGACGAGGTGGAGAGGGTCTAGCGGCACCATCAAGCTCCAGTGAGGCTCACGAACACGCCTGATAGGTTGAGGGAGGTCGAGGGGCACCGGAACGTGCTGGTGACAAGAGGGCATCCGTGGCGAGCTCCTGTGAGGTTCGGCAGCAAGAGGCCCGCCCGGTCTTGCTGCGGTGTCTTGGAGGTCAAATTGTGGCCAGAGAAGAAGCTTGGGATGGCTAGAGAGGCTCGGGGAGGGCTCTATTTATAGGCAGAGAGGTGACGAGCTCGGGCTCCACCATAGAGCTTCTGGAGACGGCGAGAGCCGACGAGAGGGGCTCAGAGAGATGGGAGAGCTCACTGGGACGCGCCCAAGCACAGTGGAGAGAAGATCCAAGCAACAGGGCGCGAGAAGATGGACGGGATGGTCACACACGACACTGTTGGTGCTGCGCCGCCGTGTCCACATCCGCAGTGCCTGTCGTCGGTGTCGGGGGGCGCTAAGGAGTAGTCGGGAGGAAGAGGCCGAGGTCGCACAGGGTGAGTGACAAGCTGGGGCGCATGCACGGGCGAGGTTAGAGGTGCGGCGACGCGCAGAGCGCGCCGGTGACCTGTTGAACACCTTGGAATCACACGGTCACTGCGTGCACTAGCACTAAACCTTGTCAAGTCTCAAGTCCTTGTAGAGATAAGCCTGGGTGATGTGTTGGTTCATTGCCAGGTCGGCCAGAAGTAACTTGAGCTTTCTGGCAAGTTTCTGGACTGAAAATGTTGCAGCCATTTGAGAGAAATCTAGAAGGAGTTTAGAGCTAAGACCTGGGAGTTAAGGTTCTGGTTGGAAGGTCATTAAGCCATAAAAAATTGAGCTCAAATGGAGCAAGGAAAATGAACTTGCTTCACAAAGTGCTTTTCCTGGCAAGAAGAGAAATGATTTCCTAGAGGAAAAACTCTCCACATGACCATGGGATATTTTGGCATAAGAAGGTGAGGTATGATTCAAAGAATAATTGGGAATTTTCTCATATTTTTCCAAGAAATAAAAATGAGGGTTGCTTTGGAGCAAAAGTGAAAAACATTCCTTTTGAAAGAGAAAATGAATATGATGCCATTGAGAAAAATATTCCTATGGCATTATTTTGAGAGAGATGATGTCAAGAGATGCTTTAGGGAGGGTTAGGAGTCACTTGGGTGAAAACGAAAAGAATGCCCAAGTGTTATGTCCTAATGAGTTAATTCCCAAAACTCAAATTCAAAACAAAATACAAATAAAACTCAGAAAAAGAAAAGAGACAAAAACCAGGGTGTCATAATTTAGCATTGGTGGTGCCCAGATCGTGTTCTAGAGGTCTGGCTTCGTAGTGACATGTTCACCTCGGTGTGGGCTGGTGCTCGGGAGGCCTAGTGTGGCACGATTGAGTGCGTTCGGGCGAAAGCCTTGTGCGCCGGCACCAGTGGTGGTAATACACGTGGGTGTCGCATCCCTCTTGGGGGCGTCGTTGCTGCTCCTGTCTTTGAGTAATGGCTCTGGGTGGGAAATCATGACCGTTTTCTCGGTCCCGACAGTGGCGGAGCGTTGTGTCATCTCCCTCCTGGGGACATCGTCGTGGAGCCTAGGTTACCCTCTCCCATCGGTGGGCACTTTTGGATTCTGGCTTGGAGCTTCTTTGACTCTCGCATAGGCGGGTGTGCTCTTGTCTCCCTACTTTTTACATGAGTCCTCATTGGCGCTAGTTATGGTTCCCGCTGTCCACAGGCAGGATCGGGCTCCATGGTCCAGAGTGGGAGGACATGGGGCCCTCCCTGGCGGCAGCTTGACATGAGCAATGCAACAAGGTCTTGCGATTTTCCTTCGAGGCGAGCTTTCATCTTTGTTGGTAGTTTAGGTAGCTTTGTGTTAGGATGTGGATCCTCCTATTTTCTTGTTTTTTCTTTGATCTGCTTTGCAAGAGGGTCTCCTCATGACCTTGTATCTCTTTCGTTGTGGTGCTTTATATTATATATAAAGCGGGGTGAAAGACTTTTTCGGTAGGGTTCACCAACATCATGAAAACCAAGCACAAAAAGACATTAATTCGAAAACAGAGTGGCTGAGAGAAAGGGCATTCGAAAACCATACAAGGCCCATTTCCCCTTACCCCTCCCGCGCCGCCCCCGCCGCCAACCCCTCCCTCCTCTCCCTTCTCCTGCTTCACCGTTGCCAGAGGGCGCCCGGCCGGCTCAGGCCGGGGGGGGGGGCGGGGGGGAGGGCTGGAGGTTTCCCATGAGGTGGGGTGGTGTGGGCCTCCTCTATGATCCGGAGCACGGCGCTGGTGTTGTGCGCTGCGGCGCGACGGTGTGCAGGCGTGGCGGCAGCGCGTGTGGGCGGCGACGTGCAGGTATGGTGGCGTTCTAGGCAGCAAGGTGGTGGGGCGCTCATGCGCTGCAACGACCAGATTTGGCTAGCAGGAGGCGCAGGCTGCGGCGGCACGGGTCGGTGGGCATGGTTCTGCCTTCCGGTGGCTGTGCCGGCTGACAGCGGTGGTGTTCCTTGGCCTGCATGCTGCGGCAGCGAGCGGGGATGCTGGTGCTGGCTGCATCATGTGGTGTTGCGGTCCAGCTGGCGATGCAGGGCGGGGCGGTGGTGCGGCGGCTTCTCTTGTCCCGGGACTGGGCCGATGGCCCGCGTAGCTGGATGCCAGCGAGGCATGCTGTGACGGCGGCTCGGTCCTAGGGTTCGTGCCTGGGCAGGCCGGATCTTGGCCCATGGCAGATCAGGGTTCGTTCCCCGGGTAGGTGAGGTTGCTCTTGGCATGGGTTGCACCCATGTACGGTCTCATCAGTGGTGGCCCTGACCTTGCTCCTCGTCCTGTATCTCGGTGCTCGTGACCACGGATTTGGCGTCGTGCAAGCTCCTAGGCTGGCTTGTGAAGTTTGGCCGCGACCCTCAGCAGTCTTCGGGTCGTGTCCCCTCGGTCCACTTGGACTGGATGGGGACACAGGCGTTGACACCTCCTACTGTGGAGGTGCTGACCTAGATCCGGGGACTGATGCTCGACTAGGAGTGGACGGAGTGCCTTCTACTCTTCCTGTCGGGGTTGGTGTGTCGTGAGATGGATGGGTGGCAGGTTCTCGGGGCAGGGATGCCAGGGCGGCGGCCCTGGATGGCGGACCACATGGTGGCTTTTCGGCAGGCTCCATGGCGGTAGTGGTGGCTACGCCTCTTTGTCGTCTGGACGTCAAGGGGTGTACCATGGGTAGCTCGGGAACGCTTTTTGTCCTTTGCAGTGGCATTGCCCAGATATGAATTCGGAGACGGCGGCTTGTGGCGACTGGTCTAGGGGCCTCATGAAGACGTCGTCGTGGTTCTTCTCTTCGTGGCGAGTCTCTGGGTGAAAACCCTTGGCCTTTGGGCATGGCAGCGGTGGTGCTTGCATTCCCCTCTTGAGGGCATGGCGTGGAGGCTAGGTTTCTTAGGTCATGTCGTCGCATTGTAATCTGGTCGTCCTGTACCTAGGTGTTCGGCCACGTAGTCGTGTGGTTATGTTGGCATGTCATTTCGGGATCTGCTGTGTCAGAGGGCTACCTCATCACATTGTATCGTTCCACCGTGTAACTTGGGGTTGTTGCTGCATATATAAAGCAGGGTGAAAGCCTGTTTCGGGAGAGAGAATGTTAATTCCTCATGTATCCAATGTTATCTCTTGTATACCGTGAATCTTGCCCATGAGTATTCTCTTAGGCTTCCCTTAGCGGGAAAAAATTCTTCTTCCAAATTATCAAACTTGTAGCTCATGAGTATGTTCATATAGTGCGTGGAGGATGTGCGTGCACACATCCATGTGCATGATGGTGTTGATAGACTGACATGTGTGTGTGATTTCTGTGTGACTGCCTTGTGTTCTCTGCAGAATTAGGCTTTTGGCAAGTCAGTCTAGATCCCTCAGCGTATTTTCTAAAAGTATATCGGAGAGTAGACGAATTACCTATATTACATTAGTCTTCTTTCTTTATTTAGTGTCAGGATAGTTTGCGTGAAGATAAAATCTCTCTTCTGTAATGTCACCTACAATTTATTTTTGAAAGATTTCTCGCTTGTTATTTGGGGTCTCGCAGGAGAGTGGCATGTCAAAGAAAAAGTTGATAGAGAGCCTAAAGAAGATAGAAGACAATATAAATGAAGCACACCAAATTTTGGATAAGCTTAACTTGTCAAGCATAAGTAATGACAATAGAAGACAGAAAATGGTTGTCAATCCTCCTACTACTGCAGTTTCTGCGCATAAAGTGCTTGGTCGAGATAATGACCGCGACAAGATCATAAAAATGATTCATGAGAAGGAAGGCGGTGTTCAACCAAGCACCAACAACAGTCTATGCTTTTCTGTAATTGGCATACATGGAGTTGGTGGGTCAGGGAAATCTACCCTTGCACAATTAGTTTATGCCCATGAGGAAAAGGACAAGCAAGACAACAAGGAAGGTCATTTCGACCTTGTTATGTGGGTCCATGTCTCTCAGAGTTTTAGGTTACTCGACATCTTCAAGGAGTTGTATGAGGCAGCTTCAGAGCCCAAGGATGCTTCAGAGCGCAAGGATGCATGCCCTCAATTTAATAACCTGAATGAACTGAGAAAAGAATTGGAGAGGAAGCTAGAAAAAAGATTCCTTCTGGTACTAGATGATGTCTGGTGCAATAATAAGGATGTCGGTGATCAGAATCTACCAGAGTTACTTTCTCCATTGAAGGTTGGAAAGAGAGGAAGCAAGATCCTAGTGACAACTCGAAGTAAACATGTATTCCCGGATCTAGGTCCTGATGTGAGATATACTGCCATGCCGGTACCTGCGTTTGATGATGATGCCTTCTTTGAGTTGTTCATGCATTATGCCCTTGAAGATGGCCAAGATCAAAGCAAGTTCCAGAGCATTGGGGCTGAGATTGCAAAAAAGTTGATGAGGTCACCTCTAGCAGCTAAAACAGTGGGAGGAAATTTACGTCGGCAACAAGAGGTTAACTATTGGAGAGGAGTCAATGATGAGGACCTTTTCAATAAACGGACGGGACCTCTGTGGTGGAGCTACAATCAGCTTGGTGAGCAGGCTAGGCGTTGCTTTGCTTACTGCAGTATCTTCCCTAGGAGACATCACTTGTACCGTGATGAATTAGTTAGACTGTGGGTGGCAGAAGGGTTCATAAGAAGCTCAGATGAAGGCGCGGATATTGAAGATGTTGGTCAGCAAATATTTAACCAACTATTGTCGATCTCGTTTCTTCAACCAGGAGGCCAGGATTGGGACTTTCACAAGATGTGTAATAAGGACTATTACTTAATTCATGATCTGCTGCATGATTTAGCAGAGGTAGTAGCTGGAAGTGACTGCTTCAGAATTGACAATAACACTTCAGAAGTGACTGCTTCAGAGGTAGTAGCTTGGACAGGAGATATTCCCCAAGACGTTCGCCATCTTTTTGTTCAGAGTTATGATGCGACATTGATTACAGAGAAGATTCTTGAATTGGGAAAGTTACACACTCTCATCATTTATAGTGTTGGAAGGTATACACCAGTTGAGGAAATAGTCATCAAGAAAATACTCAAGAGTCTGCCGAAACTGCGGGTGCTAGCAATTAATTCGAATCTGGTAAAGGATGCATCTATTGGGTACCCAAAGACATTCTCATTCCCAGAATCTGTTGGTCAATTAAAACATCTGCGCTATCTTGCTTTCCCGACAGATAGAGAATGCAGAGTAATTTTACCAAGCAGTCTAAACCAGCTTTACCAGATGCAGCTGCTAGATTTTGGTGCCTGCGATGATTTGGTATTTTCCTGTGGTGATCTTATCAACTTGCGGCATGTACGCAGCGGTACCGGACTGAAATTTTCAAACATCAGTAGGCTTGTCTCACTCCAAACATTCCCACCATTCGAAGTAAGTCGTGAACAAGGCCAGGAGGCAAAGCAGTTGAGGTACCTAAACAGGCTCAGCGGCAATCTGATTATCACTGGTCTTGAAATTGTTGGAAGCAGAGAGGAAGCTCTTGAAGTGGATCTAGCTGCCAAGAAACGGCTCACAGATCTAACACTCGGATTCAATGGAAGTTCAGAAGCTGCAGCAGAGGTACTTGAGGGCCTTTGTCCTCCCGTGGGGCTTGAAGCACTGGAAATCTGGCACTATGAAGGTTCGGTATACCCAAATTGGATGGTGGGTAGGAAAAATGGTGGACCAGAGAAGCTGCAAACACTTTCTCTCTGGTTTTGGAGCCAACCAGGACCTGCTCCTGAACTGGTGGAGGCTTTCATTCATCTTCGTTGCCTCTATCTGATAAACTGCAGCTGGAACGCCTTGCCAGGCAATATGGAGCACCTCAGCTCGCTCGAGAAACTATGGATCGATGGTTGTTTGAATCTTCGGTCGCTTCCAAAGCTACCACAGTCTCTTGAATATTTTAAACTCGAGAAGTGCAACGATGGGTTTATGATGTCTTGTCAAACAGACGGACGTCCAAACTGGCAAAAGATTCAACACATCCCCAGGAAATATATTGGTTGATCCAGCGAGTAAGAATCTTTGTTGTCTTCCTTTACCATGTAGAGCGTTTGTTGCATCAGGAATTACAAGTGCTTGTGTTTGTTAATACCTCTCTCTGTTTTCCTGCCAGATTATATATAGTCTGACGAGGACTTGAACCGTAGTCAGAGCAATTGCTGCCTCTTAACTTGACGCTGGGTTGGGCGGACGTGTGAATTGATTCATATTATCTATTTCTGGGTTGATTTGTGCTTCTGTGAGTTTCTTCTATCTATCTATTCCAAAAGGAATGTATTATGATTTCCACTTGTTAAGTCGGTTGCTATGATTTGGGAGTGACACTGAATAACAACGGGCGTTGTAATGTCAGAAGAGGTGAATGAATTTGTCAGTCTACATTTTAATTGGTTACGGCTATCTATTTTTTACAAAAATTGCGGGGAGGCTATCTATTTAAATTTAATTTAGTTGGTGCGTTAAAGCTAACTAACACCGCACATACGGTTAATTACAACCATATATAATTACCCTTGTTACGTCGACAGAACCATAGTTACCAAACTGAAACTGAAACTGAAACTGAACAAACAAATCAGCAGCAGCAGAAAGAAGAAAGAGCAATCAGTTTCAGTTTCAAAACCTGAAACTTGCCTGACTGACTGCGTGTGTCATTCAAATTTCAGTCATAACTACACTACATTTCGGCTCCATGTTTATTTGCACAAGGAAGAAGGAATACATGTATGATCTAATCCATGAGGGCGCCCAAAAGGAGCTTGCTCAGATCCGATGTGATGCTTTTTTTCTTCAGAAAAATTACAAAGGGACTGATTTGCCGCTTCTTTGCTCTGCATTCAGTTTCAGAACCTGAAGCTGAGCTGACGTTGCTGTCATTGAGTTTCTGAATTTTGGCTCCATTTGTTTCACCTCCTTTTTTCAATTAAAAAGAAGAAAACTTAACAAGGAATACGGAATGTGGATTAACAAAAATAGAGAGCAGAGGAAGAGCGACGAAGAAGACATGCACCAGGGAACCATGATTCTCGCTTCTCACGTCCAAAATGATGGCCGCACGTACTCAACTGATTGAAGATGTCAACCAAATGAAATTCAGCAGCAAAGACCCAAATGAATTCCAAGCAAATTTTTAGAATCTGCCCTTATATATTCCTGCCGCATCGCATCGCAGCAAAGACCCAAATGAATTCCAAGAAGAGAAAAATGATGGTCTGTCATGCTTTGTTTCTTCCATGAGCAAGAATCTCAGGCGTCTTGGTCCTTTGCTTGCTTAATTAACCACCAGAAGAAGGAACATGCTTACAGCATCAACTAGTATATGTAGTGAAGACGGAGCTTTCCGAGGCCCCCGGGAACCAGGAGACCCGATCGCTTGATCACTTTGGCCGCGCCAGCAAGCCCCACACATTTTCTTTTCTCTTCTTGTATTTGTGTACTTTGTACACTGGCACGCCCGCAACACATTGTACCCCGGGTCAAGGGAGACGCTTATACGAAACCTCTATTCTTTTGTATGAGCGATGTCTTTCCTTTTTCGTGTCAAACATCTTTTTTATTCTTTCTAATGAAATATTTTATATGAAGTTTATTCAATTTCTATAACATTTTTATTTCCACACTCTTATTTTCTATTTTTCTACTTTAGTTTATTTCTGGTAAATTTTTCTTCTTCTAAAAAACATGAACATTTCTAAACAATTCATGAACATTTTCTAAACATCATGGTTATTTTAAAAATATGTGAATATTATTTTTCAAACAAGGAAAGTTTTTAATTGAAAAAGATTTTATAAAAATCGTGAACATATTTTCAACTTCATGAATATTTTTCACAATTCATAATTTTTTTTAAATTCATGGTTTCTACTTTTTAAATAATGTGAGAACATCTTATAGATTTATGAAAAATTTTAAATTCATGAAAGAAATTTAAATTCATGAGTTTCAATATATTTTATAATGTACATAAATATTATTTAAATTAATAAATATTTTGAAAACAGAGGTGTCTATTTCTCGTTTGCTTTGATGGTTATGTCCTCGTAAATGGGCCAGTCTCAGCGCAAGATGTGATTGCGCTGTTACCGCATAAACCACTGTATGCACTTACTTTGTTTTTCTTTTTTTTCTTTTTTCTATTATTTATTTTTGTCTCTGCTTATGAATATTACATTATTTTGAGGAATATATTTGCATGCGTTTCTAGAAAATATGTTCATATGTTTTCTCACATGTTTAAAATATATTCATGACATTTTTGAAAAATGTTCATGCAAATGTAAAAAACAAAATTATTGCAAAAAAAGTGAAATTTTGTTCGCGTAATTTACTAGAAAAATGTTTGTAACATTAATAAATGTTTTTGACAATTTAAAAGTTCACATGTTGCAGAAATGTTTCATGGAAATGCAAAACAACTGCGCTTTTTTTAAAACTCCAAGATATTAAAGATCCATTTTTTAAAGCATTCATTGAAAATTTCTAAGGGAAGAAAGTAACGTAAGGAAATAAGAAAAAATAATGAAAAGTAAGAAAAGAAGAACAAATAACTGAAAACGAGTCAGAGAGAAAAAAAATTAAATTAGTTAACTTTTTAAATTTTGCCAACATTTTTTAATTTTTTCTAAATATTGTTTATTCATAATTTTGAAAAGTGGACGAACATTTATTTTTTTTGAATATTTTAAATTCAGTATTTCTTAGAGAAAGAACTAAATATTTCAGTTATTTTAGAGTTAAATGTTTTTATCATTCGAGAACTTTTTAAAGTTTCACAAACATTTAATAAACTTGACGAATCAAAGAATCATAATCATCTTCAAAATCTTCGTATTTTTTCATGAAACATAATTTTAAAACTGTTTCCAATTAAAGAATAAGTGAATCAATCATATCCCACACACAAACATAATTTGTTTCTTGAGCAAAAATCTCATCCTTTGTTTGATTAACTATATCATACAAAGAAGTTGCCTGTTTTAGGAGCGTATATGCTGACAATTGTAGCCAAAAGCCAAGCAGCATTCTATTGTCTAGTGATATTCTTCTCTCTTTTTTTGCGGAAGGAGGAGCAAAATTCTATTGATATTCTATTGTCTGCTGCACGCCTGGCTTAGTGAGTGATGTCAAAACCAAGCCTGCCTCAACAGACAAATAAGCGTGTGTCATTCAGTTTTCATCAGATTCATAACCCGCAAACTCAACTCAAAACTGAACAACTTCACCCGTGTCATTCAGTCGTTTTGCTTGCTTGTGTTTGTTTTACATACAGATACAGATGAGCCAGTTACTGAAGCCTACAGTTTGTTCAGGTAAAATTCAATAGGATGGCCTTTTGTTGCAGATTTGACAAACTGATATGTATCAGTTTCCCTATCTTGTTGTCAAAGAATGACAAATTGTTGGGTTATTTGGTTTGCTGATCTGTGAGGTCATTCTTCAGTGATATTTTGCTAGCTCATCTGCTGCTTATTGGTTTGGTTAATTTGGTTAAATATCCTCTGAGGAAAATTGAGAGCAATTTTCATTTACAAAGGAACAAAATTGATGTTCTCTGAACGTGTTTGGGAGACAGGCATGTACTGAGGACAAATATTTTTCTTGGAGCTCTCTTTCTAAATTGATGTCTGCATACACGAGTTCAAATTGATAGAATTAATGAATACAAACTTGATGTAACAGAATTGATAGAATTCAAATTCATTAGCCTCTCTAATAGAGGAACCTGATGTATGTCTGTCTCTCTGTATGCACAAACTAAAGTTCAGCACAAATAGATTAATTCCTCGTGAGTAAATTTATAGAGCTTAATAATACGTACATACATTATATAGAGAGCTGAAAGCTGCCAAGGTACTCTGTTTTGTTTTGTGATGATTCAACATGAGGAGCATCAACTGACTGACTGATTCATATACAGCAACACAAGCAAAAAGAAAACGACACAAACGAGCTGCTTAGATGCCACTTCGTCCAACAACAAACGTTTTCATCCATCCTCCACAAAGATAAAGATAGATCATAGATAGATGTCCGGGATTAGCGTGCGTGAATGAAATCAACAGCAGCCGCTCGCCGCAGCATCAGCCTCTGGCGCCTTCTGCTTGAAGATGTTCTTCTTCGCTCCAGAGGATGCATCCGCCAGCAGGCTCGGCGTGTCCAATATCTGCACCATCATCGCGCGGGCAACATTCATGTCAGTTTCGAACACATGGGAAAGAAAAACTCCATTCAATACAGAAAATTGATACTGAAACTGCTGACTCATCTGCACTAGTAAGTATCTCTATTCTATCTGTGAGACTGTTCCACGTGTTAAGTAACAAGACCGACCAACAAGAGCTAGTATATACTGGTCCTTTTCTTGACACATAAACAGAACAAGCATTCCACTAGTGTGCACGGACATGCCTTGATGCATCAATAGCCGTCTGAAGGGCAGTTTCACAGTAGTACAACCATGCAAGATACAGAACGAATCGAGAGCTGAAAGTCACAACATCATGTATACATACCTTGAGCACAAGCTCCTCAAAGCACTGCTCCACATTCACTTTGGTCTTCGCGCTGCATTCCAGAAATAAACACCCGTACTCCCTGGCAAAGTCAATGCCTTCCTTCTTCGTGACGGCCCTCTCGCTTTCCTGCCAAACCAAGCACCACCTACAGTCAGCTCTGCTCTAAACACAGACAGGGAAAAACATCCACACGAAAAACCAACTGTGCAGCATGCCTCCAAACAAATACAGATGATAAAGTAGCTTGTGCCAAGCACGGATTATAACTGACATAAGAATGTACAGGTGTGGACAGAAGTGGTACCTTGTCCACTTTGTTTCCGACAAGCATCTTTATACAGTCTTGGTTGGTCGAATACAGGTCAATTTCCTTGGCCCATATGTCAGACAGATTTGTGAATGTTTCTCGGCGGGTAACATCGTACACTGGAAAACAGACAAGGCATTCATTAAGTGGCATCTCTCAAAATTAGACAGCTCATTACAACCCAACAAGGAACACACAGATGTAAGAAAAGAAAAAAGGCTTTGCGACCCCGTGCAGTGTAATGATAATGAATGACTCCTAAGTTAACCAAAACCAGAAAACCCGTTCTACCCTTGTATGAGGATGCAGTAATTTTCTTTCTTTCACAAAAGTTAAGCTGGTCTACTTGATTATCTATAACTGAAAACACAACCATCTTAAGCCGTTGTGTATATAAGGCAACTGACAGAATATTTTATTCTTAACTCAAGACTAGCCAGTTACTGTGCCATCAAGTTCCACCAACCAATATAATATACAAAAAGGAGAAAGGAGTAAACAGAAGTGTGCCTGTGAAAAGAGAGCGGTGGATGAAGTAATGAATTACCCATAATGATCCCTTGCGCCCCTCTGTAGTAGGAGCTGGTCAAGGTCCTGAATCTTTCCTGTCCAGCTGCACAACAGACACACGACGTCATCAAAAGTCAAAGGGGGGCAACTGGGGCATGATTATGATTAAAAAAGAAAAGAAAAACTTGGTCGCATTGCACATATAATCTACTCAGAAATAAAAATAACGGGGAGATTCAGTGGGCAGTTAAGGAGTAGCTCGGCAACGAAAATCAATTGGTTGGATCATTCATAAGAGTAAAAGCTTGGAGCTAGGAACTATTCTTCCTGATGTACTAGAGAGGATAACAAGATGACACCCCAATGTAATGAAATCAGAGGTTTTACTGTGGAGCGAGGAGAGGCCATTTTAACAAGCATTATACAAGTAATAAAAAAGACGCACAGAGAATTGATATCGATGAAACAGAGTATGTGACTTTCACATGCAAGTGGAGCTATGCAAATGGGAGGGAGACGGTTGATTATGTTGAATCCCAGCCCTTCCCAGGGCAAGGATTAATTAATTAATAACCGATTTCGATAGGTAGTTGCAGAAATGGTGTATGTAATCTGATATGCTCTGGCAAAGCAGGGTTCGTATTGATTGATTGATTGATTGATTGTATGTGAGGTTGCCGCTTGGGTGAGTGTGGTAAAAGGAGTGGGTCCTGCTTGTTATGCTTGCGAACAAGAGAAATTTTACTACGTACTAGATAGATGAGTTTGGTTGAAAACAGAGAGTACCGGTGTCCCAGACGGCGAGCTTGAGCTTCTTGCCGGCAATGTTGACCATCTTCACCTTGAAGTCGACGCCTGCAATTGAATCAAGAATCGACCCCTTCCATGGGTTAGACGGCTAGGTTTGATTCGATTCGATTTGATTTGATTCCTCTCCGGCCCAGCCATGGGTACCGATGGGGAGAAGGAGAGAAAGAAAGAAACTTGATACCGATGGTCGGGGATAGGTCCTCGAAGGAGTCGGATGTGAATCGGAGGAGGAGACTGCTCTTGCCGACGCCGGAGTCGCCGATGAGGAGGAGCTTGAACAGGTAGTCGAAGTCGGGCTGCGCCTGCGCCTGAGAAGACGACGCCGTCGACGAGGAAGAAGAGTCCATGGCTGAGATCGATCCCGCCCTCCGCCGCGCCGCGCGGGATCGCCGGCGGGATCGGATCGGATCGGATCGCAGATCTACTTACAAACAAGTCGGCGGGGAGACAAGAAAGAAAGGGAGGGTTTGCTTTGATTTGCGGTGCGGTGAAGAGAAAAGAAGGGGAAAAGAGAGAGAGCCGAGGTGGACGGGAGGGAGAGGAGATGACAACACATCATCATCACAGTTAAAAAATACTAAACTAACTATCTGGCAAACTAACAACGGAATCTCCAACGCCGACCATCAAGCCGTCCGAACCACACAATACGGTCCTGCATTGATTGCTTTGGATACACTTTTTCTCATAAACCCGAGACAAGCTGGGGCCTTTGCGGGCGACCGGACTGCTGCCACGCCCGCGTCTGACTAACCTGGCCCAAAAAACACCTCTCCCGCGCACATGCCCTTTTCCGCCCCGACGCTAGTCAGCGCCACTTCACGGCGTCGGTGACATATTCGTACCGACCCAGAGTGGACGCAACCGCTCACTGAAGCCAGCGCACCGCTTCCCGGTGCACGCCACATTTGTCCGAATTCAAAACAACGCCAATCCGCCCGCCTCCCTCCATTAAACCTACACCGTTGCCGAGGAACCTAATCTGGCACCACATGACTGCCCGTCTGCCCGCCACCATTAAGGACCTCGTTGCCTGGTTTGCCCTCTGCCTGCTATTTAACCCCCAGGCAGACAGTACAGCCGCATCCATCCACCCTCCTTCGTTCTCTATCTCCTCTACGCACCACACCCGCAATGGCCTCCTCGAGCTACAAACCCTTGTGTGATGATCTCTCGTCCAAACAGAAGAAGGAGATTGTCGCAATTGCGGTCGGCTAGCAGGGCGCCAGACGAACGAGCTCACCGGAGGACGCGCCTAGGCCGAGCCGGCGCCACCATCTGCATCGGCAAATGCCGGCATCACCATGTGCAAGGCTCGTGCTCACTATATGGACATGGTGTTGGAGGAGCGGGATGGCGTGTTTCAGCAGGCGCAGGCCGACCAGGCCTACAACTTTCGCCTCCTGGACGAGCACCAGCACGTGAAGGAACAACTCGCCGCCTGCATAGCCATCGCATCAGACATGGATGTGTCAGAGCAGGAGGCGTTGCTGGAGTCCTATCACTCCGCCCGGGACATCCGCCACGACCACTGAAGATGGGTAACGGGCGCCGACGGTCATTTTAGGCTAGGTTTAGACTTCGGCCTAGTTGAAATAAGTCTAAATGTAATCAATTTTCTCCGGTTTAAATAAAAAAAATCCGGTTTTATGTAAAGAAAAGTATCCAAGTATGAATGAACATTGTACAGTGCGTTCAAATATGCATCAAATTAGTTTATTTCATTAAAATTCTTCAAAAATGTAATCGGACATATGCGGACAATGTTGGATGGCTGGCTATGGATGCGGTGTCCGGTTTATGGGTGGGTTTTGGAGATGCCCTAAGTAAAATATAAAATAGTCTATGCCAACACTAAATTATCCGCCATAAACAACAAATTTAGCTAAACAAAAACATATGTGGAATCTCAATATCAATAGGGAGGCATCAGTTTATTTACTTTGCTATTGAAGCAAGTCTTTTCCCCTCCCATTGTATGTCCCCCACCTCTGTTTTTGGGCCCCATAGCGAGGATTCATCCTACATATGACATTCATCCATTCCGTAGGATTTGAGGTATTAAATAAATTTCTTAGAATAGTGTATATATTGGCCTCTACCTTTTGACTTGAGTGGAGAGGGCATCCAATACTTCTACTTTATCTAGTATTCCTTTTGAGTTGAAAATTATGTAAACCAAATATGCCCTAAGCTCCTTAGAAATCCCTAAGACTTTTTAATTAGTTATAAGGGGAGAATGTGAGACAGATGAGAGAGGGAGGGAGAGATACTGCTATATTGCTAGGACAGTTTTCTTATTACTTGTTAATTAGTAAAGTACTCTCTCCCTCTAGTGCCAAAAACGCTTTTTATATTATTGGACAAAAGGGTAGTACTAATAGCATATGCCAACATTGAACTATTTGCATTAAAAAATCTACTTAAACAAAAACATACGTGGAATCTCAATGTCAATGCCAACACTCATACTATTTTAGCATAAAAAAACATAGTATACTCCCTATGTACTACTTATCTGCCATTAAAAAATTGTACATAAACAAGAAACTCCCTTTCTCCAAGGTACCATGTGTGTACCTACCTACCTAGTCCCTCCATCCGGAATTACTTGTCATCAAAATGGATGAAAATGGATGTATCTAGAACTAAAATACATCTAGATACATCCATTTCAATGACAAGTATTTCCGGACGGAGGAAGTACCTCTAAGACATGAGTCAACAAACAAACAAACAAAGCAGACTAGTCTTGTCTAATCATCCATCCATAAATCCTGCCCACAAGCATCTCTGAATCAACTAAAATATGAAACAAACAGCAATATAAAGGATTCATGATTTAAGCAAACTCTAAAGCAACAAACAAACTGAATGAACCAAACTAAAAACAACAACAGCAACAACAACGACGACGACAAGGACAACAAGACGCAGACTTGCAAGCAAGCAAAATTTGTTTGTTTGCCTCATCATCATGTCTCACAGTCTCAGTCTCAGGTCAGGACAGGCAAGGTACATACAACCAACCAATAAAACAGTCAAGAGTCAACCAACATCTGCCTTCTAATCTCATTGATTAATCCACTCTAGACCTGAGTGCTCACTGCTGTTACAGTCAGCCCAGCCCAGCCCAGACCAGAGGAATAATCTAATCTAATCTAATGAAACGCAAAACAGCACCACCATGCTCGCTCTCTCTTTCTGTATATGCTGGCTCATGCAACCAGTCAACTTTTTTTACTTCTCCATCCAACCAACCAACCAAACCAAACCAATGCTTCTCCATCCAATCCAATCACTAACCAAACAAACTCAAGGGAGGGAAAGGGACCCTCCCAATATTCACACATTCTCCTCCTTCCATATCTATCAGCCTCATCATCATCCGAACCAATAAATTAAAACCGCTGCGGATCCTTCACCGTCTCACGCCGATGAAGAACCTACCCATGCCTGCAACAACAACAACAAAATAATACCACGCCTTGTCAGTCTCCTACTTTACTTCACACAAGATTAACACACAAACACAAATAGAATAAAAGGCTACTAAAGTGACAGGCGAGCGCATACATACCCGAGAGAGACCACCACTTCTTCTAGCTAGACGGCGCCCCTGATCCAGAAGCCGCCGCAGACACGGCACCGCTACTATGGCCAACACTTTCAGAAGACTCGACCCCAAGCCTCAGCTCCAGATCCAGCGCAGGGCCCTCGTCATTCGACACCACCACCGCCTGGCTGCTGCTGCCATCTGCAACCTGCCCGGCAGCACGGCACCGCGACAACAGGTCATTCAGCTCCACGTACGGCTCTCCCGCCGCAGGTTCCAGCAAAGGGTCGACCAGCCGCACGCCGCACTTGTCACACTGCTTGCAAAGGCTGCTACACAGTGAGGAAGGGACAACCTGGTCCGTTATTTCAAATATTGTTTCGCTGTCATCAAACACTGCTTCGCTGTCTTGGTTAGCGGTCGTCAAATCAGACTGCATCATCCAAACCAAAAAAAATAAAGTTAAATAAAAATATAATTAAGATCAATCCAATTAACCTGATAAGCATGCAGCGGACGCCAGACACAGAAAGAAAAGTTACCGATTGTCCATCTTGGCCTACAGGATTTGTCGACAGGCGACCGATGATATCAGCTAGCTGCTCTACATGTATGCTGCCCCAGTTAACATCAAGACGAGATGCCCTGTCAGGACGGGCACCACTGGTGTCTCCGTTATTTGCTGGCGAAACAGACAAGGAATCCCCGCCGCTGTGACTAGCGGCGGCCAGTTGTTGACCCGCGGAATTCAACACGCCACCGTGACTTGGTCCAGGGGCGGAATGGGGCACAGCAGGGGGCGCGGATGGGGATAAACAGGAAGTGTCCCCATTCTTATCATTCAATTCCTCTTCCTCTTCCTCAAATGGGGCGCCGTATTGTTCCCCAATCTTGGGACCTGGACCGCTCTTCTTATGGACTTTGCAGAGAACGGAATCATCCTGCAATAAGGGGTAAAAAAGATTCAGTGGCGCCGACAGAAGATCAAATGATCACATCAGTGCTAAATTTTCTCAGTTGAAGAATAAACCACCTTCAGTTTAAGAAGTGGGTAATTGCTGCAATCCTTTGATTATGACACAGCCCTTGTTTTTTAGCTGTTTGGACCTTTCTATCTTTGCTACTCATAACGCAATTCCCAAATATAGTCTCAGGATTTAATTTACCAGAAACAAAAGGATATTTGGAGCATTCAATGTGCGTTAGTGGCACGTGTATTATTCTAATTGACGTTAGGAAAACGGTTCAGCTCGTACTGGAAAAGGAAAGCTTGCGTCTTACTCAACACTAAATAGTTGAGACACGTGTTGAGCGATAATTTGCTGAATCGTGCATGGCATGCTACGTCGGTGTCGCTGGACGTGTAGTTTAGAGTAGAGAAAGAACCCATTTCATATATAGAATAGATACTGAAACAAACTAGTAGGAAGGAAAAAGAATGGCATACCAGTCTAACACCAGCGTCAGGTATTTCACCTTGGACGAGCCTATATTCATACATGACCCAGTCGGTCCTTGTACCCTTGGGCGCCTTGCCAGCGTGAAACACCAGGGTCCTCTTCATCCCAACAGTGCGATTTTCATACACCACCTGCCTGTCCTTTCCAGTAGCCTTCCAGTAGCCACCTTCGGTTGAACGGTTAGCTCTATGCCCAACAGAGTACTTTCTGCCGCGGGTGCAAAAGAAGTACCACTGGAGATCCCCGGTCGGCATTGACGATTTGGCTGAACCAAGTTGAAGAAACAAACGGTCAGAAGGCATTTTAGGACAGTCACTCAGATGTTTATGTAGATATAAACATGTTTGTGGTTGGAAATGTTAGTAATATATAATACAAGAGGGGGATAAGTCATAATAAATAAATAAAAAGTAGAATATATTTAGATACCTGGAAGATCCCAGGGGGCATGCTTGTAGATATCGACTTCTGCAACGGCGTTGCAGAGCAACTTTTTGCCCAGCAGCTTCCTCTTGAGATAGTAGAGGGTGAGCTCGACGTCGGTTGGGTGGAAGCGGTATCCAGGAGGGAGCGGCGGCATCTCCATTGTGCTAGGGGAAATTGATTGATATTATGGTAGAGTTGCCTTAACAAACTATTTTTATATTGTGCTAGGTAGCTAGTGTAATGAGATGGATGCAAGCAAACTCAGAATGTTTCTTATAGCTTAAATAAGAGAAGATGAAAAGAAAAAAAGAGCAGAGTCGAAGCAGGGGTGGATTGGAACAAGTGAAGCGAGGCTTGGCTTGGGTGGCAATCAGGTCCAATGCTGAAATTAATATTGTTGAACATGAGGAGCCCCACTGAAGAAACCACATATAATCCTTTGTTGTGGCATCAGAAGAAATGTCATCCTGTATCTGTATGTATGGTATGAGGAAAACAAAATTGTTAAAAAAATTCAGTATGTATGTATATATGAAAGGGATAAGTATGCATCCTTCAGAGTTGAGACAGACTGCCGTATGTATGTATGTATGCATCTAATCTATGTATAACAAGAAAGAAAATAGCAGAAGAAGAGAGCAGGTGATGTAAACAAATATGAGTAAGCAGATGCAGATGTGCGGACTGAATTTTGTTCAGAGTAAATACAGAAAGACAGATACAGATAAAGATAGTCCAGATGGGATGGGATCGACATTCATTCCTTTGATAACGAATACTCGTAGAATCGAGCATTGAGACCGAGAGATCTATCTAATCTATCTATCTATCTATCTATCTATCTAGGTCGAGTCGAACCAACAGAGAAAGAGAGAGAGAGAGTTGTTGGGGGCGAGAATGGAGAAGAGGGACTTACGGCGGCGGCCGGTGTCGTTGGCGAGGGAGCGGCGGCCGGAGGGGAGGCGAGTTGCGGGACGGCGGGGGTAGTGTGTGTGTTGGCCGGAGGCGGCGGCGGCGTCGCGTGGCCGCGCCGCTGTTTTCTTTGCCTGCGGAGAGGGAAGGGAGGGAGGGGGGAGGGGAGGGGAGGGGAGGGGGGTGGCAGGACGCACGCAGCCAGCGGCTTGGCTTTGTCCTCGCCTGCGGTGCCTTGTCGCCCAAACTCTTCCGTTACTTCCCCCTCACACTACCCACCCGCTTTCTTGCTTGCTTGGGGCCTCTTGGGCCGGGCCGGGCCTCCCTCGTTATCCGTGTCCATCATTAATGCATTCCAACTATGACATATATCCTCATTAATGCTTTCCAACTATACCACATCCCTTCATTAATGCATTCCATTGATAGCATACATAGCCTAAATTAACCCTCCCCCCACTCACTCTAGGGTTCTGTCCCCTCCCCCTCTTCTACGTCGGTGAGCATTCTTCCTCTTGTCTTTGGTCGCCGCCCGCAACAGCTTCGCTTAGCGGCGGGCCGGTCCCGCTTCCTCGGGTGTGGTGTCTCGGCAGACATGGGGTTGCCTAGCTTGTCGGTTTCCACACACGTCTCCTCATTAGGGTTAGTTCAATCTAGGGTTTGCGATGGACATGGGGCATTCTTGTCGGCTGGAGCCAACTAGTCGACAGTGAAACAACTAGGCCATAAGAGGATCGTTTCGACCAAGCCGTCTTCAAGAAGCAAGCTGGACACACAGGAGGAGCAAGTTGTCTGTTACATGGGTCTAACCCTCACTTTAGGGTTTTGTCCCCTCCACGTCCTCAACAGCGTCGACCGTTGTCACCCTTATCTCCGCTCATCGCGTGTATCAACTTCTCTCAGGGTCGTTCCAGTTTCCCCGTTGTGTTGTCTTGACAGGGGGGGGGGGTCACTAGAGTTTGTCGGTTTCCACACATCTCTTCTCATTAGTGTTAGATCGACCTAGGGTTTGTGATGGTGACAGATCCTTTGTGTCGCGCACCAGGCAATCTCGAATCAATGACGAACAGGAAGAGGAGGAGGAGGAGGAGGAGGAGGAAGTCGTCTGTTAATTACATGGGTCTAACCCTCACTTTAGGGTTTTGTCCCCTCCACTTCTTCTACAGCGTCGACCGTTGTCCCCCTTATCTCCGCTCATCGCCTGTATCAACTTCTCTAAGGGCCGTTCCAGTTTCCCATTGTGCTGTCTCGACAGGGGGTCAATAGAGTTTGTCGGTTTCCACACATCTCTTCTCATTAGGGTTAGATCGACCTAGGGTTTGCGATGGTGACAGATCCTTTGTGTCGCGCACCAGGCAATCTCGAATCAATGACGAAGCAACTAGCTAGGGCCACAAGAGGATCGCTTCGACGATGCCATCCTTGAGAAGCAAACTGGGCAACTGGAGGAGGAAGTCGCATGCGCTTGCACCGAGAAGGAATGTAGTCAATTTTGGTTTTACAAGAACGTGCGCACAGGCGTGAGATTTAGCACAAGGTGTTTTGTGTCTGCTGTTTGGAGGAGAACCTATATGTCATGTGGTTTAAGTGTTCGTATTGTTGGCGAGGGCTGGAGAGAGGAAGGGACTTACGCCGCCGACCAGTGTTGTTGGCGAGGGAGCGGATACAAGAGACGCGGCGACCGGAGGGGATGCGAGTTACAGGACGGTGGGGTGTAGTGTGTGTTGTCGGATGAGGAGGGGAGGGGCAGTGGCGGCGTTGCGTGGCCGCGCCGCTGTTGGGTTGGAGTAGGAATACATAGAGGGGGGAGGGAGGAGGGGGGTGGCAGGCAGCGGCTTGGCTGTGCCTTGTTGCCCAAACTCTTCCGTTACTTCCCCCTCACACAACCCGCTTGCTTGCTTGCTTGGGCCTCCTCCTTCCCTGGGCTGGGCCTCCCTCGTTATCCACGCCCCCTATTAATGCATTCCAATTATGAGATATATCCTCATTAATGCATTCCTTTGATAGGATATATACCCTAAATTACCCCCTCCCCGCTCTAGGGTTTTGTCCCCTCCCTGTCTTCTACGTCGGTGAACGTTGTCCCTCTTGTCTCCGACCGTCACCCGCAACGGCTTCGTGCAGGGACGCCTAGTCCCGCCTCCTTGGGCATGGCGTCTCAGCATGGGGTTGTTGGACCTTGTCGGTTTCCGCACACATAAGGTTAGTTCAATCTTGGGTTTGCAGTGGCGATGGAGCATTCGTGTTGGCTGGAGCGAACCAGTTGATGGTGAAACAACCAGGCATAAGAGGATCGTATCGTTTCGATAATGCCGTCTTCAAGAGGCAAGCTGAGCAACAGGAGGAGGAAGCCGTCCGCTAGAGGGGTCTAACCCTCACTTTAGGGTTTTGTCCCTTCCTTGTCTTCTACAGCGTCAACTGTTCTCCCCCTTGTCTCCGCTCATCGCATGTATCGGCTTCTCTCAGGGCCGTTCCAGTTTCCCCCATCATGCTGTCTTGACATGGGGTCACTAGATTTGTCGTTTCCACACATCTCTTCTCATTAGGGTTAGATCGACCTATGGTTTGTGATGGCGACAGATCCTTCTTATCGGATGGAGCGCAACAGGCAATCTTGAGTCGATGATGAAACAAGTAGGGCCACAAGAGGATCGTTTCGACGATGCCGTCTTTGAGAAGCAAGCTGAGAAACAGGAGGACGAAGTCGTCCACGCTTGCACCGAAAAGGAATGTAGTCAATTTTGGTTTTACGAGAACGTGCGCACGGGCGTGAGATTTAGCACAAGGTGTTCTGTGTCTACTCTTAATTTTAGAGGAAAACCTATACGTGATGTAGTTTAAGTGTTCGTGTGATTGGGAGAAGGTGGCAGAAATGGCCGTCTTTCGATCTTTCTAGGCAACCCTGTGGTACTAGCACCGTATGATGGACTCACGAAGCCATCAATGATTAAGTTGTACCATCTGAAAAATTGGCTGACGCTTGCTTTGGGGAGGAGATCAACGGGAATAGCGGATTGGTCGAAGGAGAGGCGAGGCGGTGATGGAAGAGGAGGTGTCGCGTCGTTGCACCACTCTGCTCTTTGAGGAAGAAGGGGAGATGGCGGGCTCAGCTTGGCTTTGACCTTGTTGTCCAAACTCGACTTTCGCTACTCTTCTCTCAACTCATGCTACTGCCCTGAACAATTCTATTGGGCCTGTTGGGCCAGCCTGCCACCCAGTATTATATTCCAATAATAAGATACCTTCTTATCTCTCAAATAATAATAATAATAATAATAGTAGTAGTAGTAGTAGTAGTAGTAGTAGTAGTAATAATAATAATAATAATAATAATAATAATAATAATAATAATAATAATAATACAATATCTTCTTCTCACAAAGATAATAACAATAAGATATGTCCACATGAGAAAAGAACAAAATTCATAGGTCACACAAAAAAAGTTGAGGAGATCAACACACAACAAAAAGTAGAATGTAAGCATACAAAATAAGATATATAATAAGATATCCTGATATGAGAAAAGAACAAAAATACAAAGGTCGCAAAAAACAAGGTTGAGAAGGTGAACAACACGCAACAAAAAAGTGGAATGCAAGAATACAAAAAGGTATCCACACGCTCTCCATCTCTATCTATCTCTCAAAAAGTGGTATCCATCTATCCTATCCTCAAGGTGTTGTCCATGAATGAATAAACCAAAGCAAGAAGAATTATTTAGCCTCATGCCTAAACATCTGCCACAGTACGGTACAATGTAATGTCTGTCAAGCATACATCTCTACCTACTAATAAATGGGCTATTTCTTCTGGTATGCCACGTAAATTACCGCTAAAGTTGATAGAAATTACCCACCAATATCACCCATAACTGATAAAAACGATTCATTTTTTATTAGGTGGCCGCCGGTTGCGTTCGGATCATGTAAAGCTAGGCCATCACATTGTCACAAGTGCGCAAGCACCCTGCTGGCTAGGGCGTTGCTTAGCCATCGGGGAGAGCTGGGTTTAATCCCAGGTTCTCACTCTTTTTTGCTGCATTTTCTCCCCGAATATCTATAGGCGTAAAATAGAGATGCCTCGCCAAATGTCGCTTAGCAAATGCGCTGCACGGTTCAATTTCGGCACAGTTACTTTTTTAAAATACTCATATCTTTTAAGCGCTAACTCCAAATTTACCATGTTATATATAAAAATTACTTGGAAAAATTTGCAGATTCTAAATATGATATTACCTTGGCCCAGCTACTTTTTACCTTTTTGTACGCATATTCAAGTATTTGTTGATTTTTTTGTATCTTTTGAACGCAAATTCCAAATTTAGCAATGTAATATATCAAATCGCTCAGAAAATTGTGTAGATTCTAAATATGATATTATCTTGCATGTTAATAATTGTTTAAATTATGTTTATTGCTGCATTTCCCCCCCAAATATCTATAGGCGTAAAATAGAGCTGCCTCGCCAAACGTCGCTAAGCAGATGTGCTGCATGGTTCAATTTCGGCCCAACTACTTTTTTTAGAACTTTTTTTTCCATAGATTCAAGTATTTTTTGAAATATTCATATCTTTTAAGCGCTAACTCCAATTTACCATGTTATCTATAAAAATCACTCAGAAAAATGTGTAGATTCTAAATATGATATTATCTTGGCCCAGCTACTTTTTTACGCAGATTCAATTATTTGTTGAAACTTTCATATCTTTTAAACACTAACTCCAAATTTAGCAATGTTATATATGAAAATCGCTCAGAAAATTGTGTAGATTCTAAATATGATATCATCTTGCATGTTAATATTTTTTTAAATTATGTTTATTGCTGCCTTTTCACCCAAATATGTATAGGCGTAAAATAGAGCTACCTCGCCAAACGTCGCTTAGCAGATGCGCTGCACGGTTCAATTTCGGCACATCTACTTTTTTTCAAACTTTTTTTCGTAGATTCATGTATTTTTTTGAAATATTCATATCTTTTAAATGTTAACTCCAAATTTACCATATATATATATATATATATATATATATATATATATATATATATATATAAATCACTTGGAAAAATGTGTAGATTCTAAATATGATATTAACTTGGCCCAGCTACTTTTTTACCTTTTTGTACGCAGATTCAAGTATTTGTTGAAAATTTCGTATCTTTTGAACGCAAATTCCAAATTTAGCAATGTTATACACGAAATCGCTCAGAAAATTGTGTAGATTCTAAATATGATATTATCTTGCATGTTAATAATTGTTTAAATTATGTTTATTGCTGCCTTTTCTCCCCAAATATCTATAGGTGTAAAATAGAGTTGCCTCGCCAAACGCCGCTTAGCAGATGCGCTGCACGGTTCAATTTCGGCCCAGCTACTTTTTTAAAAGTTTTTTCCGTAGATTCAAGTATTTTTTGAAATATTCATATCTTTTAATCGCTAACTCCAAATTTACTATGCTATATATAAAATCACTCAAAAAATGGGTAGATTCTAAATATGATATTATCTAAGCCCAGCTATTTTTTTACCTTGTTGAAATTTTCATATATTTTAAATGCTAACTCCAAATTTAACAATCTTATATATCAAAATCTCTCAGAAAATTGTTTAGATTCTAAATATGATATTATCTTGCATGTTAATAATTGTTTAAATTATGTTTATTGCTGCCTTTTGTCCTATCTATAGGCGTAAAATAGAGCTGCCTCGCCAAACGTCATTAGCAGACGCGCTGCACGTTTCAATTTCGGCTCAGCTACTTTTTTTAACTTTTTTCCGTAGATTCAAGTTTTTTTTTGAAATATTCATATCTTTAAAGCTCTAACTCCAAATTTACCATGTTATATATAAAAATCACTCGAAAAAATGTGTAGATTGTAAATATGATATTATCTTGGCCCAACTAGTTTTTAACCTTTTTTTATGCAGATTCAAGTATTTGTTGAAATTTTCATATCTTTTAAACGCTAACTCCAAATTTAGTGTTATAGTATATGGAAATCGCTCAGAAAATTGTGTAGATTCTAAATATGATATTATCTTGCATGTTAATAGTTGTTTAAGTTATGTTTATTGCTGCCTTTTCTCCCCGAATATATGTAGGCGTAAAATAGAGCTGTCTCGCCAAATGTCGCTTAGGAGATGTGCTGCACGGTTTAATTTCGGCCCAGCTACTCTTTTTAAAACTTTTTTTCATAGATTCAAGTAGTTTTTGAAATATTCATATCTTTTAAGCGCTAACTCCAAATTTACCATGTTGTATAAAAATCACTTGAAATAATGTGTATATCCTAAATATGATATTATCCTGGCCCAGCTACTTTTTTTACCTTTTTTTAAAACGCAGAATCAAGTATTTGTTCAAATTTTCATATCTTTTAAACGCTAACTCCAAATTTAGCAATGTTATATATGAAAAGCTCAGAAAATTGTTTAGATTCTAAATATGATATTATCTTGCATGTTAATAATTGTGTAAATTATGTTTACGATGCACCTTTAGTTAGTACTTTTATTTTCTATACCTAAATATGATATTATCTTGGCCCAGCAACTATTTTTTACCTTTTTTTACGTAGATTCAAGTATTTGTAGAAATTTTCATATCTTTTAAACGCTAACTCCAAGTTTCGCATGTTATATATGGATTCGCTCAGAAAAATGTGTAGATTCTAAATATGGTATTATCTTGGCCCAACTAGTTTTTAAACCTTTTTTATGCAGACTCAAGTATTTGTTGAAATTTTCATATCTTTTAAACGCTAACTCCAAATTTCGCATGTTATATATGGATATCGCTCAGAAAAATGTGTAGATTCTAAATATGGTTTTATCTTGCAGGTTATAATTGTTTAAATTATGTTTTAATATCTATACCTATATATATATAATGTACGTTTGTTACCACTGTTTTTTCGTATGTAAAGAATATAAACAGAAAATAAAAAAAATCCATCCATCAATATGCTTCGATATATTTGGTTCATCGGTCGCATGTCTTGCACATAGGCAATGGCCCGCCCCTCCGCCCCAGTGCAATTGAGTATTTTCCTGCAGGGGCTGCCCATGGTCATTATGCGATAAAGAATTCCGTCGCAGAAAAAAAACATTATTCATGTGGTCTCGAACCCGAGACCTCAACCACCATTTAGAAGGTTGCAACCAATTGAGTTGGGCCATCTATTAATAAAAAAATGAAGGCTCTGTGTGGGACTGTAATGTGCAACAAAGATAACACAACCAGGAAGGTGAGAGGCGCTATGTAAGCGTCGAGTTGCATGCAACGAATTAGGGTTGTTTCAACACACGGGCATACCAATTAACTCTTCCGTTGCAACACACGGACATATGTGCTAGTACATACATACATACATACATACATACATAAAGAACATACTACCGTACAAGTAGCCTAAGATTTTGGCAATGAACTCATACATTAATTTTGAGAAGAAGTAATGTATGTTGTGTAACAAGTTACATTACTGTGAACATTCAGATTGTGAACATTCAATCGTGGACATACATTACCAAGTAGTCCCTGTGAACAACAACAAGGGCTAGCTAATAATCTATCTGCAGATGAATGAAGCTCAACAACAGAGGATCTCCGTCTAGTGTAGTCCGTGGATCACGTACGTTGTGGAAACTGGAAGATGTAAATCATGAGCGGTGCAGCGCGGCGTGGCGAGGAAGATTTTTTTTTAGAATCCCAAAATCATCAGTGGAGCCGAGCGTGTGTTGTGTGTGCGTGAGTGGGCCTGCTTTCATCACTCACAAGGTGGGCCGTTAAATAAAACACGGCAAATCCTAAACGGCGCCCGCTGCGCCCGTTTCTTCGCTGCACGCAAACGGGCACATACCCCCCGCGCCAGGCTGGGCCGGCCCATTTTTTCTTTTTCTGTTAAAACTGCATCAATCAAAAAATCGTGAGTGCGGTGGTTCAAACTTGGGATGTTTCGTTTAGACATCAGCGCAGTTACCACTAGGAAAAGAACCACTTGCTGTTTGCAAACCAGTTAGCCCTCTTTTATTGTTTCTCCAGGTCGCGAGATTTTTTCTCCTTTTTCCTGCTCTTTTTTCATTTTTCTTTTCTTTATTCCTTTTTCTTTTTTCGTAAATGTGCAATTTTTTATTCAAATTTGATTAACCTTTATCAAATCGACGAACTTTTTTTAAAATACGATGAAATTTTGCAAATTCCATGATTTTTTTAAAACGTGAACAATTATTGAGAACCTGAACAAAATATTATATACGATGAGAGATTTTCAAATATACACTAAACATTTTTCGGTGTACGATGAACAATTTTTAACTACACAGCGAACATTTTTGTGATATACATTGAAATAATTTAAAACATATTTATACATTCTTTTGATATAAGATGAACAACTTTTATACATTGAACATTTTTGTAATATAATCTGAACAATTTTTAACTACACATTGAACAATTTTGTAATATGTAATATGCGCTGAAAAACCATTTAAATACCCATTGAACATTTTTTGTATGTACACTGAACAATTTAAAATAGTGAATAAATTTGAAAAACTATGAACACATTTTGTAATCACGAACAAAAAACGAAAAATACATTTTTTAAATTCCATGAACTTTTTTCAATTTCAATGAACTTTTTCTAGATTTCGATGAACCTTTTCTAGATTTCAACGAACTTTTTGCAAATTCGATGATTTTTTTAAAAATTTGATGAACTTTTTCCAACTTTGATGAACATTTTTCAAATTCTTTGAACTTTTTTTAAAATTCGAGCAAACTTTTTTGATATTGATGAACTATTTTTCAAAATTGATGAACTTTTTTAAAATTTGTGAAAGTTTTTAAAATCAATGATTTTTTTAGTTCGTTAACCTTTTGAATTCGTGATTATTTTGAAATATGTGAATTTTCAAATTTCGTCCAGAAAAAATTACGTTTCCCAAAATCTGTGCGCAATAAATAGCACGACTTTAATTATTCTTGATTCATGCGCGCTGAAAATATCCAAGGTTGATTGGTTGCACTAGTGGTTAGTCGACTCGAACATTTACTGGAGGTCGCGTGGTCAAATCCTCACGGGAGCAACACCTTTTAGGCGATTTTTTTTGTGGTATAGATGGGATTTCTTTTGTGGTATAGAAGGCGTGTCGTGGGCCAGCCCAGCAGGCGCGGCTATGAACGCCAGTTTGCTCCAACCAACCAAGGCCTTGGTGGGCCCGTAGCGTGAGCGAGGTGTCCCGGCCCGGTCTCACAACATTCCCTCAAAAAAAAAAAGGCCAGCCTCAGAACAAAAACCCAAAGCTTCCCAAAAAAACAAAAAACATTCCCAAGCGGCTTCTTTCTCCTATTACCTTACAAAAAAATGATAAAAGAAGGAAAAATGGTTTTTTTGAAGCTTCTTCTAAATGAAATTTGATCAAAGCTTCTTCTAAATGAAATTTGATCAAAGCTTCTTCTAAAGCCTGCCTGGAAACATGTACTGCAAACACACATAATCATCGCTTTTCTCTTGCTTTCGTCCACGGTCAGGTGAGCCACACTTAAACTACATATATACGTGAGTGAGAGCAACGCAACTAACTACTTCCTTCGTTCAGAATTATTTGTCATATAAATGGATGTATCTAGATGTATTTTAATTCTAGATACATTCATTTTCGAGACAAGTAATTCCGAATAGAGGGAGTAGCTACTAGTGAAAACCAAGCCAGGCCTCAACAAAATTTACTGACCACCCAGATGATCAGTAATTAATACTATCTATACTTCTTTGATAAAAGATGCATTTTATTAACTTGAAATGAAACATCAAGGGTTACAAACACAATAAACACACACCCAATCTCTGCATAGCTAGGATGCATGCATGCAACCAACAACAATGCACACGCGCAAAAAAGCACACTCACATTCAAGACCCAAGCTACGCCTTGATGGAGTGAAAAAAGAATACTTACAAGTGATCAAAACAATGATCAACAAGTTACAACAGCGACCAAACCCACATCAATCACTCTCAACATCATGAGTACAACGAAAAAGGTTCTCCAACAACGACGCTTTTAGACAGGAAAACGACACTCAAGCGCCGCCCGCCGCCGGCTGGCCCTGCTGCACTCTTTCAAAGACGGAGGGAGTAGCTAGTTCATACTCAAATCATGAGGGTAGCTAGTGTATCTCCTCTTCTCTTCTTCAGTATAAAAGGCAAATCCACCAAACGAACGACCACACACATCCCTCTCCTCTTCTCTGCGTAGCCCTCTACACCCACCAAAGCTCTCGCCGCCGACAATGAACCGCCTCCTCGCCACCGCCAGCCGCGTGACCAAGGATGTCATGCTCGACTGGCGCCTCCTGAAGCGAGGCATCCAGCAGCTCAGCCTTCATCTGCTCATCGACGATGACACCTTTATCGCCACCGCCGACCGTGTGATCGAGGAAGTCCTGCTCGACTGGGCCCCCCCTGAAGCGAGGCATCTTGCTCGCCGATTATGCGACATATCTTGGTTGATGCGTTGCTTGACTGGCGAGTCATGAAACGAGGTGTCCAGCAGCTTCGGCACCGCGATGAGCCTCCAGCAGCACAGACCATGGCGCGAGGACCACCATCGAAGCCCGCCAAATTCTCTCAACTTCAAATTATTTTCAAGGTTGACATGGCGCATATGGCAATTGCGAAACGATCAGACACATGGTAAGGAAGTTCCGCCAATTCCCACTACGGTGGATTTCCTTGACAGTTATTATAAATCCATCAAGCTGGCAGGGCGCTACTCTACAGAGGCATGTACAAAGGATGGAGACCCCTGCTCTGCTATGGCCAGCCCCAAAACCGGGCACTGCCACTCTTACTGTGGACGGTTCATTCTAGAAGGCCGACGGCTCGACAACCGTTGGAATGGTTCTTCGAGGCAGCGATGGTAGAGTCATTTTTGCTGCTTACCATGTCTTATTCTACTGCAACGATTCCTTGGAAGCTGAACTTCATGCGATCATGAAAGGAATGGCCTTGGCCATCCATCATACGACCCTTCCCGTTGTTGTTCAGTCGGATTCATCAGAAGCACTAGCCAGCCTATCAAATAATGCTTTGGTTCGCTCGGCTTATGGTCATTTAGTTCTAGAGATTAAGGAGTTGATGAGCAATAGGGAGTTTTTACCTCAGAAAATTCATCGTAGCCAGAATAGAGTTGCCGACCGGTTGGCCAACTATAGCCGCTCCGAGAGAACTACTACTGTGTGGTTAAACTCGGTTCCACCTCGTATTGAGGATTTGTGGCCTCTCGACTGTAACACTATAACTTTGCAATAAAAACTCCCTTTACCCCCAAAAAAATTATTTTCAAGGTTGGGGGCAATGCCCCCCGCCCTTACACATAGATTTATTTCTTCGTTGATGGTGGATGCATCCTATTGAAGCCTTCTTCGCCGGCGCTGGCGTCTGGCTCATGTTCCTCTCACCCGCGGCTCACAACCTCAAGCAGAAGACGCAACTGCCACCCTAATTTGAGCTAACAAGCTAGTTAGTGATTCATGCCTTATTCTAGTCCGGCAACCTTGTTATGGAAGTGATTATTGATACGTCTCCAACGTATCTATAATTTTTGATTGTTTCATGCTATATTATATTCTGTTTTGGATGTTTATTGAGCTTTATGATACACTTTTATATTATTTTTGGGACTAACCTATTAACCGGAGGTCCAACCCAAATTACTGTTTTTTTGCCCGTTTCAGTGTTTCGCAGAAAAAGAATATCAAACGGAGTCCAAACAGAACGAAACCTTCAGAAACGTGATTTTCGGACAAACGTGATCCAGAGGACTTGAAGTCTACGTAAAGCAATCAACGAGGAAGGCATGAGGTAGGGGGGCGCGCCTACCCCCCTGGGCGCGCCCTCCACCCTCGTGGGGCCCATGTCGCTCCACCGACGTACTTCTTCCTCCTATATATACCCATATATCCAGAAAACATCAGATACGGAGCCGAAACCCTATTTCCACCGCCGCAACCTTCTGTATCCATGAGATCCCATCTTGGGGCCTTTTCCGGCGCTCCGCCGGAGGGGGCATTGATCACCTAAGGCTTCTACATCAACACCAAAGCCTCTCCGATGATGTGTGAGTAGTTTACCTCAGACCTTCGGGTCCATAGTTATTAGCTAGATGGATTCTTCTCTCTCTTTGGATCTCAATACAAAGTTCTCCTTGTTTCTCTTGAAGATCTATTCGATGTAATCTTCTTTTGCGGTGTGTTTGTCGAGATCCGATGAATTGTGGGTTTATGATAAAGATTATCTATAAACAATATTGGAATCTCCTCTATTTTTTTTATGTATGATTGGTTATCTTTGCAAGCCTACTAGATTGATCTTTCTTGCAATGGGAGAAGTGCTTAGCTTTGGGTTCAATCTTGCAGTGTCCTTTCCCAGTGACAGCAGGGGCAGCAAGGCACATATTGTATTGTTGCCATCGAGGATAAAAAAGATGGGGTTTATATCATATTTGAGTTTATCCCTCTACATCATGTCATCTTTCTTAATGCATTACTCTGTTCTTATGAACTTAATACTCTAGATGCATGCTAGATAACGGTCGATGTGTGGAGTAATAGTAGTAGATGCAGGCAGGAGTCGGTCTACTTGTCGCGGACGTGATGCCTATATACATGAGCATACCTAGATATTCTCATAACTATGCTCAATTCTGTCAATTGCTCAACAGTAATTTGTTTACCCATCGCAATACTTATGCTATCTTGAGAGAAGCCACTAGTGAAACCTATGGCCCCCGGGTCTATTTTTCATCATATTAATCTTCCAACACTTTGCTATTCCTGTTTCCGTTTATTTTACTTTGCATCTTTATCATAAAAATACCAAAAATATTATCCTATTACCTTTATCAGATCTCACTCTCGTAAGTGACCGTGAAGGGATTGCCAACCCCTTTATCGCGTTGGTTGCGAGGTTCTTGTTTGTTTTTGTAGGTGCGTGGGACTCGCGCGTGGTCTCCTACTGGATTGATACCTTGGTTCTCAAAACTGAGGGAAATACTTACGCTACTTTGCTGCATCATCCTTTCCTCTTCAAGGGAAAATCAACGTAGTGCTCAAGAGGTAGCAATTATCTATAGATATATTTATACTAATTTAAATTTATAACTTATTCTTATAAACTAGTCATGTAATATTTTGTTGACAACTTATAATTATGATAACTAGTCAGATAATGAAGTTGCCAAATAGTATTGATAATAAGATTCATTATGTTAGAGTTGTAATATAATGTGTGACCTTTTGAAAATAATAGTGCTTGCACTATACTAAATTCAAACCTTGTTTGTAATGGAAGTTGTATTATTGTTTATTTAATTTTTAGAGTTAAATACACCGTGGGTGCCTAAACTTGTCATGCGCGATCACTTTGGTGCCTAAAGTTTTAAAATACATGAATGTGGTGCTCGAACTTGTCCGGCCGTGCAAATACGGTGTCTTTTACCGTATCCGGGCGTACCGCCCTGACCAGATGGCACGCCCGCATGGAGGTGGCCCGCATGTAAGTGTGGGGGCATTTTTTACAACCAACTCCCTCAGATTTATTTTTAATATGGTCCCACATTTTTTACAGCCAGCCCCCTCAGATTTAATTTTAATGCGGTCCCGCATATCAGCTCAGGCGAGCGGATGAATGAAATAGTAAATAAAAAGAAAAATAAATGTGCCTCGCATGCACAAGACATACATGTTAACCACTACGTCAAACACACCAGTATGTGTAAATGGCAGATACAACGGCTTTTATAACAATGATACCGTGTGAACAATAAAGAAAAATAATAAGAAAGAAAAGGGGGATTCAAAGTTCGAACTCAGGAGCTCAGTCGTCACTAGTAGAAAACAGGGCTTTCGTCCAGGCCAGTTTAGCCCATTAGTCCCGGTTCAATCCAGAACCGGGACTAATGTGAGCATTTATCCGGTTAAATGCGGCTAAGGCATTAGTCCCGGTTCACCTGTACCCTTTAGTTCCGGTTTGTGCCTCAAACCGGGACTAAAGGGTGCGATACCATTAGTCCCGGTTCATGCCTCAAACCGGGAGTAAAGAGAACCTTTAGTCGGTTTGAGGCACGAACCGGGACTAATGAGTTTGAGACCTTTAGTCGGTTCATGCCACGAACGGTACTAAAAGGTCCCATTTTCAAACTCTACCCCCGATCGCCTTTTCAATTTTAAAAAAAATAAAAGAAAATGATGGAAATGTCAAAAAAATAAAAGAAAATAAGTTTCAATTTATAACTTTCCGAGTAGATAATTTTTCATATAAAAAACTTTTTCATCCGAGTTAGTATGCAAAAGTTATGCCCATATTTACAAATTCCAGAGAGATTTTGCAAATAAAGTCGAAATTCACATTTGCAAATTTTCCCAACAACTAGACCACATATCACATGGGAAACTTATTTTCTTTTATTTTTTTGACATTTTCCATCATTTTCTTTTATTTTTTTTAAAATTGAAAAGGCGATCCAAGGGGAGGGGGGGAGGGGGGGGGGGTAGAGTTTGAAAATGGGACCTTTAGTACCGGTTCGTGGCATGAACCGGGACTAAAGGTCTCAACCCCATTAGTCCCGGGTCGTGCCTCAAACCGACTAAAGGTTCACTCTTTAGTCCCGGTTTGAGGCATGAACCGACTAATGGCATCACATTTTTAGTCCCGGTTTGAGGCACAAACCGACTAAAGGGCACAGTGAACCGACTAATGCCTTAGCCGCATTTAACCGGATAATGTTGATTAGTCCCGGTTCTGGATTGAACCGGGACTAATGGGCTAAACTGGCCTGGACGAAAGCCCTGTTTTCTACTAGTGTATGCATACGTGCACACGTCAGTGACAATTTATTTGTTTGACGCACATAAATTATTCACTTGTTACCATACGTAACAATCTCATTACGGTCTAAACTATATTTATCCCATTAGAGCATCTAGTTGGAATTTTCCTGCTGATTTATTTGTCGATGTAAACAGTATTTCTTCCTTTTAGTCATCACGTGGTGTCCTGCCTCGTATAAATGTTACCTTAGGTTTGCCGTGCATTCAAAAACTTGACAACATGTATTTTAAAAACATGTTCAACGTGTATTGAGAAAATTTATTGTGTAAAATTATTCTTATATTTCTACAAACACCTTTAACATGTTTTAATACATTCTAGAACTACTATTATTAGACGATAACTTTTAATACACGTTGAACAGTTACGTTGTCGATTTTTTGCAATTGTGTAGTATTTTAAATCAATGAATATAGGCAATAATTGTCCGTGCTTGTGGTCCTGCATCAGGATGCATAAATTTACACAATAATTTTTAATATATGTTGACCTGTCTAAATCCACATAAAATTTGGAAAAAGTTCATGTTTACCTCTTCAAAGTAACAATAATGAAAACAGATTAAAGAATTAAAATGCACAATAATTGCCTACTTATATTTTTGTATTTTTGTTGGTAAAATTTACATATAAAAACTAAACAGGAACTAAAAAATAAACAAAAAGAAAACATGTGAAGGAAGTGCAGAGAGATTCGCGGACTAGGCCTATGTATATGAGTACTAGCTAATACTAGAACGCATCATGTTCTGCCGGATGGTCTGCTCATGCCCGCACTAAGCAGTAGGTCTACCTGTAATTTATTTGAGCGATTTCTCTCTCTGTCATGTTGACATATGAGATCTATATTTCTAATTTGAATAAAACATGAGGTATTTTCTGCAAAAAAAAAAAAATCGCTCGCCCACTGACAAGTGGGCCAGCCTCCAGCTCGCATTCCACGTGGGCAGCCCATACGATGGCATACAGCCAGAGGCACCGTATATGCACGGGAGGACAAGTTATAACACCACTTTTATGTATTTTGCAAGTTTAGGTACCAAACTAACCGTGACAGACAAGTTAAGGCACCGGTGATGTATTTAACTCTAATTTTTAATGCATTACATATTAAAAGGACATTTAAACCCAATCCTGATAAATGTGAGGGAAAAAGGAAAAATGTACGGTTTTATAGATAAAACGGATCACCATTTTAATTACATGGACACGTACACATGGATGAATCAATCAATATATCGTACATAAACATATATACTGCACGCATGTGTGTGGCAAACTTATTGACGTTAGTTTCTTCTTGTTTGCGCGCGGTACTTGAGATGATGGAAGAAGAATGAAGCTGGTAATAATTAAGCGGTGGATTTCTTGAGGTATGCGATGAGGTCGGCCCGCTCCTGTGGCTTCTTGAGGCCCGGGAACACCATCTTCGTCCCGGGGATGTACTGCCATGCCATGCATCCATGGATCCATGTTGTTAGCAATTGCAATCGAGGAAGGATGAAATGAGATGAAATGGAAATGATGAGGAGGTGAAGAAGAAGAAAAAGAGCACCTTCTTAGGGTTGAGGAGGTAGTCGTAGAGGGTGTTTTCCTCCCAGACGACGGCCATGCTCTTGTTGGCGGTGGAGTATGCGTAGCCGGCGGTGGTGCCGGACTGGCGGCCGAAGAGGCCGCTGAGGTTGGGCCCCTGCTTGTGGGCGCCGCCGCGCTCCACCGTGTGGCACTGCGCGCACTTGGTCTTGAAGATCTTCTCGCCGCCCGCCGCATTCCCTGCCGGGGCCTCGCTGAACGATGACATCCCTTCCTTCCTTGCCGGCGTCTGTCTTGTTCTTCTCTCTTGGATGGCGGACCTACGTAGGCTCTTTCTTTCTTTGTTTCACGCAAGCAAAGTTTAGCCCCGCCAACATGCCTTAATTAGATCTGCTTTGCTTTGTATGGTTGGTGTGCGCGCGACTGGCTTGCATTGCATTTTGCATGCATGCATGCGGCTCCCTCCCTCCACCATGCATGCACGTACGCTTGCGATCCGGCCGCTAATTCAGTTCCCTCCTCAACTTAGACACGTACGGAGTTCATCCTAACTTTGTCCATCTTTCCTGAAATTAGTATTAATTAATTAATTAATTAATGATAATTAAAGTCTAGTATGTTTTCGGACCCCTCGAGTCTGTGTTTTGGTCCCTCAACTACCAAAAATGCTAGACCTACATAACTTTCTTTCCGACTAATTAAGAGCAAGTAAAATAAGATGCTTTTGTCTATATTTAGACCAGAAAATGTCTTATATTTTGTTGAGGTAAAGGAGAGGGAATAGAAGCGGCCTATGTATTATTAACAGTCAGCTGTAGCACGTGTTTTCTGAGACTTTGCGAGAGAGTGAAATAGACCATGTATCAATAAAGTAGTGGTACAAATTTATATCTAACTCCTAGCTTAGTTAGTATTGTACTTGTTGGCTATAATCTTAACTATAGATGACATGCGAACAACAACGTAATCTAGCAGGTTAATTGTATTATTAGTCATGCTCTAGTCAAACATCCCCTGAATTTCAAGGTGGGCCCATGCAAGTGCTCACCACTTAAAGACTGTCCAAGGTGAAGACATTTTAAGAAAACTTTAAAAGGTGCATAGGCCAACGATTGAATAACCAACAGGTCATTCCTCCCTCAAGAACATTACATTTTTCGTGAAATTAGAAAAAAAAACCTGTTTTACATAGGTGAACGTCACTCTCGATGGCTGGTTGCTGGCTGGCCAAAATGCATGTGTCATTGGTTAGTGGAGTGTTGAGATCAGCTTGTAGTAGCTAGTATATATTATCACCTGATTGTACCGTCTCATGCATGCATATGCACGCACACTTACTGGTGGACCGTGCATGCGTGCACTATCGCGCGATGATGTACTCTATCTGCTCATCTACATGCATGCACTCACTGCAGTTAAACTTATTCACAACATGGTCGCTAAGTAAGTTTAAGTTGGATGTACGTATGCATCATGGCAGCATGCATATGCATGGGTGTGGCTGGCGCATCCATTTGACAGCGTACAGTCGTACATACGTGCCGTCTACAACAACGCATGCAGCCACAGCACTAGAAGGAAAATAGTACAGTAGGCCATGCATGTTATGTTACAAACTTCATTATATATCTTGATCGAACCAGCGCAATGTAAAACAAGTACTAGTACATACTACCTTCGATCGTCCCACGATATAAGACTTATTTTAAGCTAAAACGGCTTGTAAAAACATTTTATATTATGTGTGCGGAGGGGGTATAATAACTTAACTAATGAGGGCTAAGCACATGCTTTGCTTGCAAGGAGTAGAGATTGCAGGGACAGACTAGTGCTGCTAGCTAGTGACCCACTCCGTAACTTGGATGTTGACAATGCACACTAGCCATGCTCATGCCTTGCCTTGAGAGGATGCATGATGATCCATATAGCACATGCATGCATTATACTCCTATTTAGATATACTCCACTCGTCGATCCATTAGCTAGCACTAGCATTAGCTAGCTAGGTACCTCCAATTGGGTGGCTTATTACTAGTTCAGAAAAAAGAGAAAAAAAAAACCCGTTTGTGTAAGCACTCATCGCCCACCCACGCATAACGTATCTGAATCCGATTTGATTACGTACCCAGCCTGGGAGCTGGCTAGGCTTACTGAAAGAAAGATGAGTGAACTGTCACTTCACTTAATCTGGTAGGTAGTATTAAGTTGTCCACTAGCTAGCTAGCCAGCTTGAGATCGGTCCATCCATCCATCTGACGGCAGCACAGCAGGTAAACCTTACTAGAACCAACCAACCAACGAACTCGATGATAAGGCAACCTGCAAATTTCCTCCTGCATCTGTCCGCGAACAGGGGACCAGTCCACAGACACGGATACGGGAGGCCGCCATCCAATCATAGTCACATACATCTGGTCTTTCTCATTTGTAAGTCCACATGATCAAATAGCCCCATACATAGGGTACGAATGTTCAAATAGCCGCATGCAGCAGCAGTTCAAATTTTAAAAAGTTCAAATATTACATCCCAAATTTGTTTTTTTTCCTTTAACCGCCCACTGATGCTCAATCAGGTCTTTCTTCAGCTGCTCGTGAGTTGGTCGGTGCTGAACTTATTGATGCTTTTGAATAAACTCTCTAAATATGGATAGATTCCGGTCAGGAAGTTGGACAGGATCACCCATGTTCTCAAACTCTAGAGACGTGACACCATCGTCACCCTCATCCTCGACGATCATGTTGTGCATGATCACACAACATGTCATCACCTCCCACAAGGTCTCCGAATCTCATTGTTTAGCAGGTCCATGAACAACTGCAAAACAGGCTTGCAGAACTCCAAATGCCCTCTCGGCATCCTTTCTAGCTGCTTCTTATCTTTGGGGAAAGTGAGTCTTTTCCTGGCCAACTGGATTAGAGATGGTGCCGATAAAGATAGCCCACTGAGAATAGATACCGTCAACTAGATAGTAACTCATGTTGTACTCATGTCCATTGATAGTATAGTAGCAAGTTGGAACTTTTCCTTCAGTTTTCCTCGCAAATAACGGTGATCACTACGGCACATTGATGTCATTGTGAGGCCCGGGCATGCCAAAGAAAGCGTGCCAAATCCAAAGATCTTGTGATGCAACTGCTTCGAGAATTATAGTGGGGTTCTTAACAGGACCCTGATATTGTCCTTGTAAAGCCCTCGGGCAGTTCTTCCATTTCCAATGCATGCAGTCAAGAGATCCAAGCAAACATAGCCACCCTCTTGCTTCTACGATCACCAAGAGCTCTCGGTGTCTGCCACAGTTGGTTCTCTCGGGCACTAAGGTCCGAACACCTCGACCACGGCAGTTGCAAACCTGACCATGGCATCTCCACATGTGCTCTCAGACATCCGTAGGTACTTGTCCCATGAATCGGCAGCCGTGCCATATGCAAGCATCCGGAGTGCGCCCGTGCACTTCCGGTAACCAGAGAACCCAAGCGTTCCCACGGCCTCCTTCTTCAGGATGAAGTAGTCATCATAGGACTGGACAACATGGTACAAACGATCAAAGACAATCTTGCGCATCCGAAAAACGATGGCAAAATGGTCAGCGAAGAGTGCATCGGGGGCAAAGTAGTTGGTCATGGGTGTCAAATGGTCACGCGCCCTATTGCAATTGAACCCTTAATCGAGTCCTTGAAATTGAGAACATGCTTCTCCTCCTCTCCAAATCTTCAAGGGCCGCCTGCATCATCACCGTCACATCGGAGTACTCCTCCTCGTCGGACGACTCAACATACTACTCGTATATGTAGTCCAAATCAGAATTCATTGCTACAGAGAAGAAGGGAAAACTGTTTTTTAGCTTCGGCGATTCATCGAACAATTGGCAGGCGTGGTGAGTATAGCAGTAGCGGATGGTATCTGGCGGGGCGATCGGAGGATAGGGGTTTAACGAATACGGAGGAGAAGCGGGGTGGAGCGTTGGAGGCGATGGAGATGTAGAGTTACGGTAGGGGTGTGGCATGGTGGCCAGGATGGTGGAGTGGCGGTGAAGGCAAGAGAGAAAGAAGAAGAAAAAATAGGGAGGATGGAGGCACAGGGTCCGGAAAGGGTTTTGGGTGGGCTGGGGGTGTCGGAGTCCTACGTATCTGGTGTCCGGACTCCCGCAAAGCTCCCCCACATTTGTCTCCCGCTTGAGGGAGAAAACGTGATTTGTCTCCGGCTTGAGGGAGAAAACATGTCTGAACCACCTGCGGATCGATACAAGCCCATGTTAGATGGCTTCGGCGGTCTGGACAGCGCAGTCCGAACAGATCCGGGTGGTTTGCGAGATGCCCTAACCATCCATTGACTAGTACTCCCTCCTTTTCGGTTTATAGCGCTTATCTCAAAATATTAGTTTTTCCATTTTATAAGGTTCAGTTTGGTTGTTTCCCATCACAAGTTCAGATTCCAAGGTGCATTAAATCATTGCATGCAAGTATTAAGAGAAAATTGACCAATGCATATACTTTATGCATGCATGCATTGCAATTAATACATTGATAAACATAATTTTTTAAGGAAAACAAGAGCATTAATTGGGTGTTTTTGTAAATTACAAAAAGTATTCCACCACTCACCATCTACCTTGGTTGGCGAGATTTTTGAATTGAGCCATATAAACCGAAAAGGAGGGAGTAGTTACAAATGGGTCTGTCTAGGACACATCTAGATGTGACATGGTTATGTTACATCTAAACTGATGTGCACTCTGTTTGTGGTTTATTTTTTCTTTTTAGTTTTTTTTCTTGTTGTTGTATTATATATTTGTGGGAGCTTAGATGTGAATTAGACAAACTGTTTACAATGTATTGCATTAGGATCGAGTGTATATATGCTAGTGGCGGCCGGTCTGCTTGGTTTGGTGCGCGCACATGCATGTTTGAATATCCATATTATACTCCGTGCATGTATGCCTAGCTAGCTGCATGCCATCTGACGTACGCACGCGTTACTATTCATGCAACCACTGCATACATGGGTCTACAAATACTCATGCATGCATGCACCCTACTACTACCCATCTCAAGCCTCCAACCTAGTCCTAGTAGTAACGTTTACACATCCATCCAAGCCACAATGGGCAAGGTCACGACGAACACCAAGCGGCAGTGTTCCACTAGTGTCACGACTGCTGCCCTAGCGTCCGTGCTGATGCTGCTCCTGGCGGCGGCCGGCAGCGTAGCGGCACAAGGAAGAGGATATGGTGGTGGTGGAGGGTATGGAGGAGGAGGAGGAGGATATGGTGGTGGTGGCGGTGGCTATGGAGGAGGAGGAGGAGGAGGAGGAGGAGGATACGGTGGTGGCGGTGGGTACGGATACGACGGTGGATACGGTGACTATCAAGGGGGAGGGGGAGGGGGAGGGGGAGGGGGAGGCGGAGGCGGAGGTGGCGGCATGGGCCCTCCCGGTGGTGACGGTCTGAGCATGGAGTACTACTCCATGACGTGCCCGTACGCCGCCGAGATCGTGCGCGACGTGGTCAGCGCCGCGCTTGCCAAAGACCCCACCCTGGCCGCGTCCCTGCTCCGGCTCCACTTCCACGACTGCTTCGTCCGCGGCTGCGACGCCTCCGTGCTCCTCGACTCCACCAAGGCCCACGGCACCGCCGAGAAGGACGCGCTCACCAACAAGTCCCTCCGGGGCTTCCAGGTCATCGACGCCGTCAAGGCCGCCCTCGAGGCGCAGTGCCCGGCGACCGTCTCCTGCGCCGACGTGCTCGCCCTCGCCGCCCGGGACTCCGTCTACATGGCCGGCGGGCCCTACTACGACGTGCCCACAGGCCGCAGGGACGGCTCCCTCTCCCGCGCCGACGACACCTCCGCGCTCCCCGCCGCCACGCTCAAGGCGGCCGAGCTCATCAAGGTCTTCGTCGGCGACCACGGCTTCACGGTGCCGGAGCTCGTCGCGCTCTCCGGCGGACACACGCTGGGCCAGGCCCACTGCGCCAACTTCAAGAACCGGCTCAGCGGCTTCGGCAAGGCGGGCAATGGGGTGGACCCCACGCTGGAGGCCGGGATGGCGGCGTCCCTGGCCAAGACCTGCAAGGCCGCCGGCGACGGCGGCACGGCCAAGCTTGACGCCACCAGCAACGCCTTCGACGTGGAGTACTTCAAGGGCCTGCAGACCAGGAGGGGGCTGCTGACGTCCGACCAGACGCTGCTCACCGGGTCGCCGGAGACGGCCATGTATGTGAAGCAGTTCGCCGACAGCCCGGACGCCTTCTTCGAGACGTTCGTGCAGGGGATGGGGAGGATGGGGCAGCTGGACCTCAACCCCGACGGCAACGTCAGGATCAGCTGCAGGGTGCTCAACTAATTTCAGGCCCGTACGTACGTACTCCCTCCGTTCCTAAATAATTGTCTTTCTAGAGATTTCAACAAGCGACTACATACAGAGCAAAATGAGTGAATCTACACTCTAAAACATGTCTACATACATCCGTATGTTGTAGTCTATTTGAGATGGCTAGAAAGACAAATATTTGAGAACGGAGGGAGTATATATATCGGCATGCAAGATAAGTACGTATATATAGCATGACCAGGCCAATGTAATAATAAGCCTACACTACAGGTACGTATGCATGCGTGCTCATTGCATGCATGTAAAAACGTGCTAGGTAGTTAGGTGCAACCCCAGTATATGATGGATGCATAATGTGGAGTACACTTGAACTTCTGCAAAGCATGATCAAAGAAACGGACTTGTCAAAGGAGGAGAACTGCTTTGCTTTCTGGAAAGAAAAACAAAATAAATCTTTGATCATGCATGGACCATGCGGATGCGGTTTTTCTCATTCGCGTTCCATTCACAGCAAGGAATCCAAGCCGTTCTTCCTTGCACTTGGATAAGTTGCATGCAGGCCCAGGACATCGTGGGTCCACTCAGAGTGAGGCCACATGCTAGATTCATTTTCTCACTAGGGCCTGCGCGCATGTCATATACCCATTTCCCCATTTCCCTCACATGCATGTGTTTAGAGCTCTTTAATTTTATCTTTTTTTTGCAAATTGCTCCTTAATTTTATCTAATGTGCGCAACTAATTAATAATCTACTTGCTAATTTTATCGTATCCATAACAATTTTATCTGGTATGCATCACTAGCCACTAATCACAAGTATAAAAATCAACAGAACTGTATGAAGGATGTGTTTGAACTTTGGAATAAAATCAGAAGAACTTTTGAAAAAACAATAAAAACCAAAAGTTCTTTGAGTTTTGAAGATAAAGTTCAAAAGAAGAGTCCATAAAGTTCTCTAACTATTTTATGAGCTATGCCAAAGTTTTTCAAAAGTTCTTCTGTTTTTCATGGTAAGGTTCATACACCGGCATATTTTAAAAGTATGGCGTTTGAATTACTTCTAGCAGCGACATATTTTAAAAGTATGGCGTTTGAATTACTTCTAGCAACGGCGGCTGGAGAAATAATCACTGGAATTAGTACTTCGGCTGGAGAGATAAAGCGTTCACATGCAAAGAATCTAGCAACAGTGCACCTACTACTTTGACATGAATACCCTGGCTCCTAGCGGGGCCTTTGCCAGTTTTCTCACGTGCATGTGCGATCATGGGCAAGGCACGAGCGGTGGAGATACTCGCTGCTTATGAAACGCGAAGGTAAAAGCCTTTTTTGGGACCATGCTCCTTCCCCAAAAATGGTTTAGCTATAGTTTTTTTGAGAGCATGCTGGCTATAGAGTGATGTAGTATCACATAATGCCATTATAAAAAGTACTTCCTCTATGCACGAATAAGTGTACATTTATCTTTTGTCTCAAGTCAAAGTTTTAAAATTTTGACAAACTATATAAAAAAAAGTAGTAACATATATGAAATCAAATTGGTATATTATGAAAGTACATTTCAAAACGGACCTATTGATACTAATTTAGTGTCATAAATGCTGCTATTTTTTTCCTACAAAGTTAGTCAAAGTTTAAAACCTTAACTTAATACAAAAGTTAGATGTACACGTATTCATATTCATAGACAAAAGTAAGAAGTTCGCTTTTGGATCCGAAATCCCCTTTGGCGGTCCAGATACTCCTGAAATCTGGACCACGGCTCTCCTTGTGATGTGTGCGCTAGCGTGCTAGCTTCTGTATGGCATTGTATTCTCGGCTGGCTGGCGATGAACAGTGCAATGGCCCATGTCTGGCCACCATTTAATGAACCTATATGAGCTTTAGAGATTAATTAGGAATTATTGTCTTATATGGGCTTTCCCATTAAAGATCGCACACAGTCATTTCAAAGTAATTCAGCCCGTGAACTTTTGGAAGAAAAAAAGGATGAAAATTTGAGGTGCACCAAACTCATGGAAGAGTTTTTGCCTAGATTCGGGTTCATCACGTTTCATTAGACTGGTTTATGGGTTCGATGGTAGAGCAGAGTGATAGATTGAGATATTGAAGAAGTAATTGTTGTATTGATCGGGGCCTCAAGGGTTGTTTATATAGATTACAAAGCTTGGGCTCAAAGACTAGACTAATAGAGATAGATTACAATATGAATAGACTTATACTCTAAGATCCCCCCGCAGTCTCAACGTCGGGTGAAACAATGTTGAGGCCGGAGCGTATGTCGGTGAACGATGCGTACCGGGAGTCCTTTGGTAAAAATGTCAGTAAATTGGACACTTGTAGGAACATGAAGAATGCGAACCTCGCCAAGAGCCACCTTTTCACGAACAAAGTGAATGTCAATCTCAATGTGCTTTGTGCGACGATGTTGAACTGGATTAGAAGCCATGTAGACGGCAGAGATGTTATCACAGTAAACAATTGTAGCACGTGGGATCGGACGATGAAGTTCAAAGAGAAGCTGCCGTAGCCACACCGCCTCGGCCACAGCGTGAGCAACCGCCCGATACTCAGCCTCGGCAGAAGACCTAGAAACTGTTACACGCCTTTTAGAACACCAAGAAACAAGATTATCACCCAAATAAACGCAAAATCCTGATGTAGATCGTCGAGTATCTGGACAACCTGCCCGATCTGCATCGTAATAAAACATCAAGCTTGTAGGTGAAGAAGAATTAATAAGGAGACCGCGATCAAGAGTGCCTTTTAAATAGCGGAGAATGCGTCGACATGAGCTGGATGAGGAGCACGAGGATCATGCATAAAGAGACAGGCTTGCTGAATGTAATAGGAGATTTCGTGACGGTAAGAGTGGCATATTGAAGAGCGCCCGGTGATGCTACGATATAAAATAGGATCGTAAAGAGGATCACCATCAGTGACAGTTTAGCACCAACGTCAATTTGAGTACGAGAGGGTTGACAATCGGACATACCAGAACGAGAAAGCAAGTCCAAAATGTATGATCATTGAGAAAGAAAGAGGGAAGATGTTGTGCGAGAAACATGAATACCTAGAAAATGATGAAGAGGACCAAGATCTGTCATGGAAAACTCCCGATTGAGAGAAGAGATGGTATGTTGAAGAAAAGAATCAGAACTAGCCGTGAGAATGATATCATCAACATAAAGCAAGAGGTAGGCGATGTGAGTAGGAGGCGATAAACAAAGAGAGAAGAATCGGATTTGGAGGGAATAAAGCCTATGGTTTGAATAAAAGTAGCAAAGCATTGAGACCATGCACGAGGAGCTTGTTTAAGGCCATAAAGAGATTTGTGGAGGAGATAAACAAAATTTGGAGAGGAGGGATTCTGAAAACCAGAGGGTTGCTGACAATAAACAGTTTCATTGAGAGTGCCATGAAGAAAAGCATTTTTAACATTAAGTTGATGAATAGGCCAAGAAGAGGAAACAACAAGACTAAGAACAACACGAATAGTGCTTGGTTTAAATACCATGCTGCTGGGAGAAACCAAGACACACCCAACGAGCTTTGTAACGAGCGAGAGTGCCATCGGAATGAAATTTATGACGAAAAACCCATTTTCCAGAAACAATGTTAACACCAGAAGGTTTGGGAACAAGAGTCCATGTATTATTTTGCTGATGAGCTTCAAATTCATCACGCATAGCGGAAAGCCAGAGAGGGTCAAGAAGAGCTCGCTTATAACTGGTTGGAATAGGAGAGATGGTTGGGGTGGCGGTAAGATTGAGACGCGTTTGGTGGGGAGAAGAAATCCTCGTTTTCCACAGTGCACATGACATGATCATTGGTGAGCGGTGGTATAAGAACGGCATTGGGTGGCAGTGGGTTTTCGGTTGAAGAAGACGGTGAGGAAGAAGAATCAGAGGTGGTGGGTGTCGAGGTGGTTGCCGTGGTAGGATGTGGTGAGGGAAAGACGGCTGGGGTAGAGGATGCGATTATGGAGAGGTGGGGGACGGGCCGGCGGGTGGCTGACGGTGGGCGATTCCGGCAGAGAGACGGAACAAGATTCCATGGCAGCAGAGATGACCGAAGGACGAACTAGGGAAGGGGTTTTGGTGGTGGCGGATTGTGGTGGAATTGGTTTTGTGGTTGTAATGGCAGAAAAAGGAAAAGTATTTTCATCGAATGTGACATGACGAGAGAGAATGATACGACCAGAAGATGGATCGAAACAACGATATCCTTTGTGATCATCAGAAAGACCAAGGTGAATGCAAGGTAGTGAGCGTGGTTCTAGTTTGTTGGAGGCGGTAGAGGCGATGTTGGGAAAGCATAGACAGCCAAAATACGCAGAAAAGAATAGTCGAGGTGGGAGAGAAAAGAGATTGGAAAGGCGAATAAAGAGGGCAAGTTTTAGTTGGTCGAATATTAAGAAGTAGTGTGGCGGTGCGAAGGGCTTCAACCCAAAAACGGGAAGGAAGAGAAGCTTGTAAAAGCAATGTGCGAAGAACATCATTAATAGAGCGAAGACAACGTTCAGCTTTACCATTTTGAGAAGATGTATAAGGGCATGAAAAGCGAAGAAGAATGCCTTGAGAGAGAAAGAAGGTGCGGTTTTGGGTGTTATCAAATTCACGACCGTTATCACATTGAATAAATCGAATTGGCAAGCCAAAGTGTGTGATTACATATTGTCGAAAGTTGAGAAAGATTTGCAGGTACTTCAGATTTAGCGCGAAGAGGAAAGGTCCAAGTATAGTGAGAATAATCACCCAAGATCACAAGATAATATTTATAACCAGAAACACTAGGGACTGGAGAGGTCCATAAATCACAGTGAAGTAACTCAAAAGGAAAAGTACTAATGGTAGTACAGGTTCTAAAAGGTAATCTAACATGTTTGCCACATTGACATGCATTACAGAGAGAGGGATTATGAGGACTGCTAGAACTAGGGATACAAAATTCTTGGAGTAAAGACGTCAAAGTGTTTTGCTGGGGTGACTGAGACGACGATGCCATAGATCAACAGAGGCGAGCATGGCACGAGAGGTGGATGTGGGCGCGCCATGAAGAGGATAAAGATCGCCCGTGCTATTGTACCGAGCGAGGACCGCCTCCGTTGTCAGATCCTTCACGGATAAACCAAAAGGGTCAAAGGCCAGGATAACTTTGTTGTCAATGCAAAATTGTCTAACAGAGATAAGATTTTTGATGATGGAAGGAACCACAAGAATATTGCATAGAAGAAAATTGGCATGAGAGGAAGGGATGTAAGAGTGACCAGTGCATGAAACAGGGATGGTGGAGCCATCGCCAATGGTGATTTTGGATAAAGCAGAAGGTAATCATGCTGACCATGATTTCATATTTGAAGAAATATGAATTGATGCACCAGAATCAAACATCCAATCCGTACTGCGTCGTTGAGGACAAAATTGTTCATGGCGTTGATGAAGGCGGCTTGGTCCCAAGCCGCTGTTGGGGAGGAGCAGAGGGGCTGTGAACTTGCATGTTGGCGTGGGGATAGCGGATGGGTAGTATGCGATTGGGGCCTGCATGTTGCCGTAGAAGGCCGGCATGGTGTTGTAGGCGACGGTGGTCCTGGAGTGCCGGTAGGCGGAGTAGGAGTGGCGGTGTAGACGTCGCCGCGGCTCGGGTCCAAGGAGTCCCGGAGAGCCTGTGGGCTGGACGAAGACAGGGGCTCCACGTGCCGTGTCTGCACGCAGGAGGGGCACCATACGGCGAGGGCCGACCATGGCATCGACCAAGCCTCGGACAAGGCCAGTCCAAGGATCATGCTGAGGAGGCCATGGCGACGGAGCTGGTGGCGCGGGAGCGGTGGATGACGAGGCTGGTGCAGGTCTGGCAGGACGAGATGCAGGAGGCCGGTAGACGGGATTCTTGCCCTTGTAGTTGGGACTCGGGCACCAGCCTGGTGGTGGTGTTGAGGCCGCGGCAGCCACAGCAGGAGTTGGAGGGGCGGTCAGTTGCCGCGGCAGCCCAAGCGTGGGAGCTGCAGAAGAGGGCGCGGCAGCATGAAACACCAAGGGCGCCTGCTGGCGCCTTTGGCAGCCTGGTTCTTCTCTTCTTCTTTGGAGGATCGAGCGGACTTCCTTGAAGGTGGGGTACGGCTTGAGCATGGGGATGAAGGACTGCTGCTTCTCGAATTGATCGCCGAGACCTTGGAGGAGGGCGTTGATGAGAGTGCGATCCTCGACGTGATCACCAAGTTCACGGAGTTCATCGCCAATAGCCTTGATTCACCGGGCGTAAGATGGAGACCGGGACATCTCCCTGCATGGTTGTGCGTGGCTCGGTGTTGAGCGCGTTGATTCGCTGGCCGGAGTTGTCCCAAACAGCTGTTGAAGGGAAGCCCAGAGATCGGCGGCGGTGGCGTCATCGTCGGACACCAGATTGAAAAGCTCCGTGGAGATGCGTGTGTAAATCACCTGGATGATGGCGAGATCATCTTTCACCCAGCGAGGATCAGCAGGCTGTGGTGGGTAGGAGGGATCAATGTGGTGGCGTAGGCCGCAACGCCTGAGATGGATGATGAAGAGGTGGCGCCAATGGTAGTAGTTGTGGATGCCGAGGTCTAATGAGATTGGTATGAAGGGAGAGACGTCGGCAATGGTGTCGGCTAGGGAGAACATAGGGTTTGGAGGGGGAGGTATTTGGGTAGTTGTAGAGGAGGAGGTAGGGGGTGGGGTACCGGCGCCGCGGAACTCGGCCAGGGAGAAGAGGGGCCAAATCGGCCGGGGCGGCGGCGCGGGTGGCGGAGCCATACCAGGTGCGGAAAACCTAGGCGTCGGATACCATGATAGATTGAGATATTGAAAAAGTAATTGTTGTATTGATCGGGACCTCTAAATTCAAGAGAGGTAAGAATCAAATTGGATCTTGTCCAATACGATTCTACGAAAGGAAATACATATTGAGATGTATTTTCCCATGCTTTCCACACACACACGCGCGCGCGCGCGCGCACACACACACACACACACACACACACACATATATATATATATATATATATATATATATATATATATATATAAATTAATGGCGTGCAAAGCACATATAATTTACTAGTTACCACATTAACTGTAATGCACTAGCTAAATGCCTGTGCGATTGCTTGTTTTCTTTTGTCAGTATGCAGTTTTTCATCACGTTCTGAATATCATATCCCCATCCTATTACCACCGTGTGGATATCCTGTTTCCTCCCTCGTGCGGGTCTTCTCTGCATCTACTTTATTTGCTTCACTTCCCAAATTTCAAAAAGAAATTGGCAGTGCAGGTTTCACTTGGCAAAGATTAGAAATGCCTGGATGCATCAATATAATGAAAATACACAATATGATGAGATTAGGGTGACAGTTCGGGACCCCCTACCCGAGATCTGTCGGTTTTGAAACCGACATTGGTGCTTTCATTGAGAGTTCCTCTGTGTCGTCATCCTTAGGCCCGATGGCTCCTTCGGTCGTCAACAACGACGCGGTCCAAGGTGAGACTTTTCTTCCCGGACAGATCTTCGTGTTCGGCGGCTTTGCACTGCGGGCCAATTCAATTGGCCATCTGGAGCAGATCGAAAGCTACACCCCTGGCCATCAGGTCAGATTTGGGAGTTTGAACTATACGGCCGACATCCACAGAGACTTGATCTTCGACGGATTCGAGCCACAGCTAAGCGCGCCGCACTGTCTCGATGGGCACGATCTAGCTCTGCCGCGAACAAAGGCTCCTCGAGGTCGCACCCGTCGCTCCGACCTTTAGTTCGGAGCCGACTCCGCCGATCGAGGACGAGTGGTTGGACACCGCCTCGGGGGCTACGATCTCTACGACGACTTAGCCAAACTCCATCCTTGTCCTTTGCGAAGACCGTGACTCCAAGGTGCCGGACTCCTCCCCGGACTCCGAACCCTCCGCGCCCCTGCCAATCGAATCCGATTGGGCGCCGGTCATGGAGTTCACTACCGCGGACATCTTTCAGCACTCGCCCTTTGGCGACATCCTGAATTCACTAAAGTCTCTCTCTTTATCAGGAGAGCCCTGGCCGGACTACGGTCAGGAAGGCTGGGATGCGGACGACGAAGAAATTCAACGCCCACCCACCACCCACTTTGTAGCCACTGTCGATGATTTAACCGACATGCTTGACTTCGACTCCGAAGACATCGACGGTATGGACGACGATGTTGGAGACGACCAAGAACCAGCGCCTACAGGGCACTGGAAGGCCACCTCGTCATACGACATATACATGGACGGCGGTATACATGGATTTCACCTCACCAGAGTCCTGATAGACGGCGGTAGCAGCCTGAACCTGCTTTATCAGGATACAGTGCGCAAAATGGGCATAGACCCCTCAAGGATTAAACCCACAAAAACGACCTTTAAAGGCGTCATACCAGGTGTAGAGGCAAATTGTACAGGCTCAGTTACACTCGAAGTGGTCTTCGGATCCCCGGATAACTTCCGCAGCGAAGAGTTAATCTTTGACATAGTCCCGTTCCGCAGCGGCTATCACGCACTGCTCGGACGAACAGCATTCGCAAAATTCAATGCGGTGCTGCACTACGCATACCTCAAGCTCAAGTTGCCAGGCCCTCGAGGCGTAATCACGGTCAATGGAAACACCGAACGCTCTCTCCCAACGAAGGAGCATACGGCCGCCCTTGCGGCAGAAGTGCAGAACAGCCTCTTAAGGCAATTCTCCAGTCCGGCCAATAAAGAATCGGACACTGTCAAGCGCGCCCGGAGTAACCAACAACAAGACAGCCTGGCACAATCCGAACACGCGTAGCAATCCGGCCCCAACCCCAGCCCTCGCTGGTTGCGAAGCGATACTACCCGTACATAACTACGCTCTGGAGATACCATGGGCATAAGGGGAGGGGCACGACCACGGCACGCCCAAGAATGCGGCTCAACCGCACTAGGGGCTCCCGATTGTGTCATTCTTTTTCTTTTTTTTCCTTTTTCTTACTTTCAGGACTTTGTTCTGCAGAAGCCCTGTCCGGCGTCCGCGCCGAACTCACGATGCAACAGCCAGGGAAGCAGAAAACTGCGTCGAGTGTCCAGGTGGTCTCTACTTCGAGCATTATACCTGTTTTACATACCATCCCGCAGCTTACCCCTGGAGGGGGACATGTTAAATAGTCCCACCCTTTGCTTATGGCACTATTTGTATCGTTCTGCTTTCATTGCAGTCCCTTTTTGAATAAACAATACATAGCTTTTGCCTATTATTGCACTTTTTTCTTTATTTATATATATGTTCATTTCATGACATGTTGCACCCGTACACTTTGGTACGGCCAATACACCAGGGGCTTAAGTTCCCCAGAATATGGTGTTAGAAGTCCGAACACTTTCACAAGTGCGGCACCCCGAACTTATAGCATTATATGAATCGGCTCCGAATCATGTCTTGGGTCAATAGTTGGGTTTGCCCAGCTCGCATGTTTTGGTACCTTACGTTCCATTATATCGGCTAAGGTAGCGCTGGGAGAACCACTGCGATTGTGCCCCAGTTGAGCTGGGTTGAGCACCTCGGAGAGAAAGCTAAAACTGACCGTCATGATAGGGCGAGAGCCGATCGCTGTTCGTGAGGTTTTTTCGGTCCCTAAAGACTTATGCCGCTTAGAGCGAGGAGTCGGCATTGTCCGTCAAAGGCGTGGATAGCGCCCGAACTCGGTCTTCCGAATACTAGGGGCTTCACGAAATTTAAAATTATAGAATTCTATGGCTAAGTGAGAGTGTTCAAGCATTATAAGTCCGGTTGCCTTGTTCGTTGCGTTGAGCGCCTCCCTCGATGGATCCAAGAATGGGAACAAGAGTGCTCAAGTTTATCCCGAACACCCCAGCACTCGTGGCATGGGGGCTGAAGCCAACGACTTGCCATCTCTCAATTTTGATAAACGACCGCACAGAAGGTAATATTTTAAATCAACAAGCGTTGCTTAGCGCATATGAACAAGTTTTCAGCGTCTGTGATAACAAATGCGAGTCTATTCAAAAATTACATCTTTGGAGCACTCATCCGCTATACGGCGGGCACCCTTCAGAGGCCCTCATTGTACATTTCGGGCGCGATGCTCCTTGCCCTTCGTGGGTCTGGCCCATCACAAGCTTCTCGCATCCAGCTTGCCCCAAAGGCACTTTAGCGCAGGCGGCGCCCTGAGCACCTTCAATACAGACGGAGCGCTTGATGACTTCAATCCGTGGACAGGCGTCCACCAGCCGCCGCACTAAGCCGAAGTAGCTCCCAGGCATGGCTTCCAATGGCCACAGCCGAACTATGAGGCCCTTCATGGCCTGTTCGGCGACCTTTGTGGAGCTCAACCAGCTGCTTCAGCTGGTCGCTCGAGGCACGGACGCTCGGCCTCGATATCGAGACCGTAACACCTTCTCCGTCGAGCTCCCTCCTTGGCGTGGTAGAATGCGGCAAGATCGGGCACTACGGGCAAATCTGCGAATGCTCCTGGAGAGCTCCGAATCCGGGTAAGTAATAGGTAATTGACTTTTACATTCTTGCTTTGCATAAAGAATGCCTTACCCGCCGCTATCTTCTTTAATGATTCAATTTCTTGGAGGGCTTTTTGGGCTTCAGCCTTAGCGGCTTTGGCACTCTCAAGAGCCGAGGCAAGCTCAGACTCTCGAGTCTTTGAGTCACGCTCCAAACTCTCGTGTTTTTCCACGAGAGCCTGGAGCTCTTGCCGCACCTCCGCATGCTTTTCTCGCTCGGTGCGCTCCGCGGCCGCTTTGCTTTTGGCCGCAGACACCGCTTCCTTCAGGGTCGCCACCTCGTTCGTGGCCCCTACAATACCCACGTTATTCCTGTCACTTTTTGCAACCGAATCCTTTTCTATAAGGAACTTCTTTAATAAGGTATTACTTACCTTCCTTGTCCTCAGCTGCTTCTTGGCTTGGCCGAGCTCGTTCTCGGACCGCTCGAGGCTCTCCTTCAATGCATTGACCTCCGCAGTCAGTGCGGCAGAGGTCAGTAGGGCAGCCTGCATCCCCATATTGACATAATTATGTTAGACTCCTGCGTATATCTTTTTAGATCCTCGGTCCGGCTTTTCTTTTCGAACACCGAACTAAGCATCAGGGGCTACTGTCTATGCGGTAATATTTTTACATATTCTAAACTTACCTCAAAGCCTGTTAGAAGGCTGGTACAGGCTTCAGTCAGCCCGCCCTTGGCGGACTGAACTTTCCGGATCACCGCACTCATGATAGTGCGGTGCTCCTCATCGATGGAGGCGTCGTTAAGCGCCTCCAACAAGCTATCCGGTGCCTCCGGTTGGACGGGGGTCACCGGTGTTGCAGTCTTGCCCTTCTTACGAAGGGGCTGCCTGCCGGCCTTCAGAACCATTGCTGGTTCCGGCCCGGAGTCTGGCACAGTGCCGGAGTTAGAGCCCTCTGGAGTTTTGCCCCCCTCGCGCCCGGCGTCCGGGAGGTCGCCTTGTGGTGCCTCAAGGACCACCTCCTCCTGGTTGGGCCCCTTTTGGGACTCCACCGCGGTGTCATCTGCGTCACGAGGAGAGGAGGCGGTCGGAAGTTAAGTGCTATTCACATCCGACGTATTCAGGGAGCCGCTCGACGAAGTGGCAAGATCATCCCTGGGCGGGCTACATGGTTATATTCGGCGTTAGAAGACACTATGCGGCAAATGAAAATCCATGAGTTATTCTGGAATCCGCACACTTATGATCTCGCCAGGGGCTTGGCCCTTGTTGGCCACTCCTCCTCGTCGCTGTCGGCGTTGGCGGAGAAATCCGGAGGAAGGGTTCTTCCCTTCTTGGACCCTCCGGCCTCCCCAGTTGGGGCGGCTTTCCTCTTCTTCTCTCCCCTAGCTGGGGGAGAGGCTTCTTCTTCCTCCTCCTCTTCTTCAGAGGAGGATTCCGCCTCAGGGTGGTCAGGCGATGAGCCCGACGGCACCTGGCGTCGGGAGCTCTTTCGAGTCCCCGTGGCCTCCTTCTTGGCCTTCTTCTCCGGCACCACGTGAGGTGCCGGAACCAGCAACCCCTCCAATCGGGCGTCCATTGGATCTTACGGCAAAGGGTCGGACGGTTAATCTGTCCGGATTTCACCAACCGATCATGTCAAAGGTTAGGGAGTTTTAGATCCCACACAAAGTCAAACTATGAAAAAAGAGTCCCATAAAGGGCAAAATAACTTACCTCGTTGGCTGGATGCTGCGAGCTGAATCCGTGATCTTCGGTAGCGGATGTGGGAGCCTCGGCGCCCTTGAACAGCACCTTCCAGGCATCTTCGTACGTAGTGTCGAAGAGCCATTTCAGAGTTGGGTGTTGTGCCGGATCAAACTCCCACAATTTGAAGGCCCGTTGTTGGCATGGGAGAATACGGCGGATGAGCATCACCTGGATTACGTTGACAAGCCTGAGATTCTTGTCCACCAGGTTCCGAACGCATGTTTGGAGTCCGGATAGCTCATCCGAATCCCCCCACGCCTGGCCCGTCTCTTTCCATGACGTGAGCCGTGTGGGGAAGCCAGATCGGAATTCGGGGGCCGCCGCCCATTGAGAGTCGCGCGGCTCGGTGATGTAAAACCACCCCGATTGCCACCCCTTTACGGTCTCCGAAGGAGCCCTCGAGCCATAGGACTTTGGCCATCTTACCAACCATGGAGCCTCCGCACTCCGCTTGGCGGCCGCCCACTACCTTCGGCCTGACATTGAAGATCTTCAGCCATAAGCCGAAGTGGGCTGGATGCAGAGGAAGGCCTCGCACACGACGATGAACGTCGAGATGTTGAGGATGAAATTGGGGCCAGATCGTGGAAATCTAGGCCGTAGTAGAACATGAGCCCCGGACAAATGGGTGGAGTGGAAACCCTAGTCCGCTGGAGGAAGTGGGGAGGAATACCACCGTCTCATGGGGCACAGGGGTGGGGATGAGCTGCCTTGTCGGGCAGCCGGTGTGCGATGTCGTCGAACAAGTATCCGGCCTTCCGCAGCTTTTTTACTTGGCCCTCCGTGACGGAGGAGGCCATCCACCTGCCTCCCGCTCCGGACATAGTTGGAGAAGGTTGAGGCAGAATGTGCGGACTTAGTATTTGGAGCTCGAGTCTTGGAAATAGATGAGCAAAGGAGGAAGAAGGCGTAGGTGAAAAAGGTGGATCCTTATCCCCTTATATGGACGGACGAAGCTATGCGTCCCCCACCAGCCTGATAAAACTCGTTTATCTCCCAAGCACCGCAATCAATGGCGTGGTTGGGTTACCCACGTCCGTATTGATGAGAATTCCGGAATAAGGGGGCACGATCTACGCTTTGATAAGACGTGCCAAGGAAACCGCCTCGCTAAACAAGCTGAGGTGGAACAGTAAAAACGATTCGTATAAAGGCCTGGCCATGGTGTGATGTCACGCCGCGGAATACATCAGCAGATCTATGCAAAAAGTTATTCTCTCTACGGTTGTATGTGGAACTTGTTTTGCAGAGCCGGACACTATCCTTGTGTTCAAAACCTTCTATGAAGTATTCGGAGGAGGAACAAGCCTTGCAATGCCGAAGACAATATCTTGCGCCGGACTCGTCGTCATTGAAGCCTGGTTCAGGGGCTACTGAGGGAGTCCTGGACTAGGGGGTGTCCGGATAGCCGAACTATCATCTTTGGCCGGACTCCTAGACTATGAAGATACAAGATTGAAGACTTCGTCCCGTGTCCGGATGGGACTTTCCTTGGCGTGGAAGGCAAGCTTGGCGATACGGATATGTAGATCTCCTACCATTGTAACCGACTCTGTGTAACCCTAACCCTATTCGGTGTCTATATAAACCGAAGGGTTTTAGTCCGTAGGACACAACAACAATCATACCATAGGCTAGCTTCTAGGGTTTAGCCTCTCTGATCTCGTGGTAGATCCACTCTTGTACTACCCATATCATCAATATTAATAAAGCAGGAGTAGGGTATTACCTCCATCGAGAGGGCCCGAACATGTGTAAAAAAATCATGTCCCTTGTCTCCTGTTACCATCCGCCTAGACGCACAGTTCGGGACCCCCTACCCGAGATCCGCCGGTTTTGACACCGACACCAGTGCTCCTGCCGGTGAGTCGGGGTGGGTGGCGCTCCCTCTTCCGGCATTTTGGTGGCTCCTCTGCTCGCGGGCCTGCTGCTCGTCGGCCTTTGGTGGCCTCTGCGACGTTGCTACAGCTGGGGGCTCGCCGGATATGGTCATCTTGGCCGGGTACGGCTCATTGACCCCTGCCGGCGGCAAGGTGGATGGATCCGACGTGGTGGTGGCGCCACCACGACGCCAGAGGTATGCGGGCCAGCGGGTGTGTGGATTAGCTGCAGGTCATCCCTGCCATGGCTGGTTGCGTGGGCGTGTGGAGGCCAGTTGCTCCGGGTGATAGCTTGCATGGCTTTTGCCGGTGCCGACGACGCGGCACCCGTGGGCGTCGTTCTTCCTTCCTGAAGGGTCGTCGTGGAGCTCTCTAGACTTTTCCACCTCCGGGGTTCGTCTTCGGGTGAAAGCCTATGGCCCTGTCGCAGGGTCGGGCGACGACGTTGTTTGAGCGCCGCTTCCCTCATTGGGGCGTCATCTTGAAGACTCGTTCCCCTCTGCGCTTTTCGTGGGCTGGACGTGCATGACATCATGGTTGGATGGTGCCCAACCAGTGATGCGAGTGGTTGGCGCTGCGACTTGTGCGGCAACGACGATGGTGGCGTGCGGAGTTGGGTCGCGGCTGGTCCTTCTGATGTCGGTGGTTTGATGAGCCAATGGGTGTGCCTCTGTTTGTTTCTCAATGTGACAGAGAAGTCAGAGTTGCACATGGCGGGGCCCCTGGGGCAACGATGACTCCATGAGGGCGGTTTCAGCGGACGGTGTTCTCCAGAGATGCGATGGACTAGGTCGGTGCGAGGGTTGCAACTTTCTCCTGCGAAGCGCATCAACAAAATTAGAGCTGCCGGTCCTCGACGTCTCGGCCGATTGTTTGGCTGTGGCCGTCGAGGTCCTCGCGTGCCACTCGTTCGAAGGGGTCTTGATGGGAAGTCAGTAGCGAAGTCGGAGTTGGCTGCTCAGGGAGAGGTGATGACGATGACATTGCAGGCAACCTCGACGGTGTCCTCTCCTCAACGGCGTATGTGGTCTTGTGGGTGCCAGGTTTGCCGGAGTGCCCTATTATGTGGGCGTGTTGTAACGGTTTTCGCCCGGGGTTTCCGTTAATAAACGGCCAATTGTCTTTTTTTAGGGTATAATTGTCTTTTTCTTAATCAATGAAAATGGTAAATTTTTTGCCTCGTTTCAGAAAAAAAGCAAGTGGAGAATGCATGTGTCATGTGGAACAGTGGAGGTGTGTGGGGGCAGGGGCAGGGTAGGGGTGGCAGGGAGTGAAGTGCGGCAAGGAGCGCGCGGCGTCCGCTCACTCGATCTCTTGATGCATGGCATGCATCATCGTCTTGCATGGTCTGGTGGCCTTCCCAAGGAAGGAAGGGAAGCTGACGTACGTAGTATAGCGTGCATGCCATCCATTCTTCCACTCGGTTTGATGATCCTTGGATCCCACACCCATACCCTACCATCGACGACCATCTAGCTCTCTCTCCATCGGCGCGGCGCGGCCTCACCTCACCTCCGGGCTCCGGCCATCCATCCACCCATCTCCCCGGCCGATCGACGAGCGAGCAAACAGTCTGCGTCTGCATGCATGCACTCATCCTCATCCAGGCCGGCGATCGATCCATCGATCCCCTGCCCCTGCCTCTGCCTCTGCGTCGCTGCATGCAGGGAGAGATCCCACTGCTTGTCTAATTGAATTGATTGCTGCATGCGGGCGTGGCGTTGATCCATCATCAATTGATCGCCCGCCGGCGGCCATAACTGCGCATACGTGTGGCGTGGGATTGAGGAGGAGGAATTGAAGGCGGTGGCGCAGCCGGCAATAATAATATTGTAATCGATAGATAGACCGATCGATCCATGAAGCAGCTCAAGCCTCGGCGAGTGGGCGCCGGGGACGAGGAAGCGGCGGCGGGGGTGGTGGTGCCGCTGACGCCGCGCAAGGACTACTGCTGCTGGTCCTGGTCGTCGTGGTGCCTTTTGAGGGCCTTGACCCTGCTGCTGGTCCTCCTCACCGGCGTGCTCATCGGCTTCGGCGCCAGCGCCAACATCTCCCGCTACTACTACTACACCTTGTTAACGGGCAGGAGCACGTCGTCTAGCTCGCCGCCGTCGCTGATCTCGAGCAACAGCCCGACGCCGCCGTCGACGCTGGCCATGTCGTCGGAGCAGCACATCAGCCAGCCGTTCATGTCGTTCGTGCACCCGGGGTCGCCGGAGGGGCACTCGATGACGGACGCGGAGCTCTTCTGGCGCGCCTCCATGGTGCCCCGGGTGGAGGAGTACCCGTACCAGCGGGTGCCCAAGGTGGCGTTCCTGTTCCTCACGCGCGGGCCGCTGCCGTTCGCCCGGCTGTGGGAGCGCTTCTTCCGGGGGCACGAGGGGCTCTACTCGGTGTACGTGCACGCGCTGCCGGAGTACGTGCTCAACGTGTCGGCGACGTCCCCCTTCTACGGGCGGCAGATCCCCAGCCGGGACGTGTCGTGGGGGTCCATCACCCTGGTGGACGCCGAGAAGCGGCTGCTGGCGAACGCTCTCCTCGACCATTCGAACCAGCGGTTCGTCCTCGTCTCCGAGAGCTGCGTGCCGGTGTTCAACTTCCCGACGGTGTACGAGTACCTCATCAACTCGGCGCAGAGCTACGTGGAGTCGTACAACATCGACGTGCCGCAGTGCGCGGGGCGGTACAACCCGCGGATGGCCCCCGACGTGACGGAGCAGCAGTGGCGCAAGGGGTCCGAGTGGTTCGAGCTCAGCCGGGAGCTGGCGGTGGACATCGTGGCGGACCGCCGCTACTACCACGTCTTCCGCAAGCACTGCACCCCCTCCTGCTACCCCGACGAGCACTACATCCCCACCTACCTCCACCTCGTGCACGGGCCGCGCAACGCCAACCGGACCATCACCTGGGTCGACTGGTCCCGCGGCGGCCCGCATCCGGCCCGCTACGGCAAGGCCTCCGTCACAAAGGAGTTCATACAGGCCATACGTAACAACGGCACCCAGTGCCTCTACAACGGACGGCCCACCACGGTGTGCTACCTCTTCGCAAGAAAGTTCGCGCCCAGCGCGCTCGGCACGCTCATCAACCTCACCACCACCCTACTCGACTTCTAACTAAATTAAATAGCCTCGATTCTTCTTCCATTCTTCTTCCTCTTCTTCTTCTTCTTCTTCTTCTTAGCTAAAGATGATTGATTAATTATATGCTTACTAATTAACTATCTACCTATGTATGATGTGTGTATGTATGTATACAGACAACTTGTGTTTTATAATGAATGAACGAATGACAGACAACTTAACTGTGTATCACTTAAAATTAGTTACTAGTGTTACAATAAATCCGAGGTTACCGTCGAACATCCGAGAACCAACCAATCACACGAGCACGACATCAAGAATTGTTAACGAGGTTCATCGATATGGCTACATCCCCGGGGTCTGACTACGGGCGCTCCTCTCCATGACACTGCTACAATACCGCACCCGGTCGCCCTGGACACCGGCACATGTCGCCGGCTTCCCCTGCGTTCCTGTGCTATTATGTTGGCATAGGTTACATCGTGTGTCTACCTCCGCTATATATGAGAGGCCTAGAATACATGTGTCCTACTTGGACACGACTCTTTATCCTATCTAAACACAATACTACTCAGAGTCCAACTGTAACCTATCTTGTACACAATATTCGACACAACTCTAACAAACTCCGCCTTGGGGAATATTCTTCACCACCTTGAATTTGTCAATGCGTCAAACTTCCATGTACATTGGACTTGAGCTTATCCCATGAGTACCACTGCTACTCCAAAGACTCCATGTGACTCCACCTGCAACTTGCAGTCCCTTCTTTTCTTGATCACAGTCAACACTCGAGCAAAATTAAGTTCCTTGTTACTCTAGTTTGTGCTCCCAACTTCCAGAGTATCTGACAGCGTCTTCACACACCGATCACTGACCTGCTTGAAAGAGAATAACTCACATATTGGGTGTCACACATAAGAGTTACCTGAACTCAACATCACCGCTCATTTCTTGACCGCCTGTCTGAAACTTGAAGGAATTTCACCGTTGCTTGTAGTCATCCCGAGTCAAATTCGCAGTCGTCTCACCACATGTATGACCACCAGAGCCCTAGCCCGTCTCCATGCTCTATGCATACCGCACGCCTAGCCGCTATTACCGCGTTGAGCCTCCGTTGTCCTGGTCGAGTCTTAAGGGTCGCGAACCCACACCACTCAACCCCCACTGCAGAGTACTGAAGGAAATATGCCCTAGAGGCAATAATAAAGTTATTATTTATTTCCTTGTATCATGATAAATGTTTATTATTCATGCTAGAATTGTATTAACCGGAAACATAATACTTGTGTGAATACATAGACAAACAGAGTGTCACTAGTATGCCTCTACTTGACTAGCTCGTTTATCAAAGATGGTTATGTTTCCTGACCATTGACATGAGTTGTCATTTGATTAACGGGATCACATCATTAGGAGAATGATGTGATTGACTTGACCCATTCCGTTAGCTTAGCACACGATCGTTTAGTATTCTGCTATTGCTTTCTTCATGACTTATACATGTTCCTATGACTATGAGTTATGCAACTCCCGTTTATCACAGGAACACTTTGTGTGCTACCAAACGTCACAACGTAACTGGGTGATTATAAAGGTGCTCTACAGGTGTCTCCGAAGGTACTTGTTGGGTTGGCGTATTTCAAAATTGAGATTTGTCACTCTGATTGTCGGAGAGGTATCTCTGGGCCCACTCGGTAATGCACATCACTTAAGCCTTGCAAGCATTGCAACTAATGAGTTAGTTGCGGGATGATGTATTACGGAACAAGTAAAGAGACTTGCCGGTAACGAGATTGAACTAGGTATTGAGATACCGACGATCGAATCTCGGGCAAGTAAGATACCGATGACAAAGGGAACAACGTATGTTGTTATGCGGTCTGACCAATAAAGATCTTCGTAGAACATGTGGGAGCCAATATGAGCATCCAGGTTCCGCTATTGGTTATTGACCGGAGACGTGTCTCGGTCATGTCTACATAGTTCTCGAACCCGTAGGGTCCGCACGCTTAACGTTTCGATGACAGTTATATTATGAGTTTATATGTTTTGATGTACCGAAGGTTGTTCGAAGTCCCGGATGTGATCACGGACATGACGAGGAGTCTCGAAATGGTCGAGACATGAAGATTGATATATTGGAAGCCTATATTTGGATATCGGAAGTGTTCCGGTGAAATCGGGATTTTACCGAGTATCTGGGAGGGGTTACCGAACCCCTCGGGGGATAATGGGCCATAGTGGGCCTTAGTGGAGAAGAGGAGAGGCAGCCAGGGCAGGGCCGCGCGCCCCTCCCCCTAGTCCGAATAGGACAAGGAGAGGGGGGCGGCGCCCCCCCTTTCCTTCCTCTCCTCCACCTCTTTCCCCCTCCACTCCTAATCCAACTAGGAAAAGGGAGGTAGTCCTACTCCCAGTGGGAGTAGGACTCCACCTGGCGCCCCTCTGGCGGACGCACCTCCCCTTACTCCTTTATATCTCTGAGGCGGGGGCACCCTAGATACACAACAATTGATCGTTTGATCTTTTAGCCGTGTCTGGTGCCCCCTCCACCATAGTCCACCTCGATATCTTGTGGCGGTGCTTAGACGAAGCTCTGCGTCGGTAGAACATCATCATCGTCACCACGCCGTCGTGCTGATGAAACTCTCCCTCAACACTTGGCTGGATCGGAGTTCGAGGGACGTCATCGAGCTGAACGTGTGCAGAACTCGGAGGTGCCGTGCGTTCGGTACTTGATCGGTTGGATCGTGAAGACGTACGACTACATCAACTGCGTTGCGCTAACGCTTCCGCTTTCGGTCTACGAGGGTACGTGGACACACTCTCCCCTCTCGTTGCTATGCATCACCATGATCTTGCGTGTGCGTAGGAATTTTTTTGAAATTACTACGTTCCCCAAGAGTGGCATCCGAGCCAGGTTTTATGCGTTGATATAATATGCACGAGTAGAACACAAGTGAGTTATGGGCGATATAAGTCATACTGCTTACCAGCATGTCATACTTTGGTTCGGTGGTATTGTGAGATGAAGCAGCACGGACCGACATTACGCGTACGCTTACGTGAGACTGGTTTCACCGTTGCGAGCACTCGTTGCTTAAAGGTGACTGGCGGGTGTCTGTCTTTCTCACTTTAGTTGAATCGAGTATGGCTACGCCCGGTCCTTGCGAAGGTTAAAACAGCACCAACTTGACAAACTATCGTTGTGGTTTTGATGCGTAGGTAAGAACGGTTCTTGCTCAGCCCGTAGCAGCCACGTAAAACTGGCAACAAACAAAGTAGAGGACGTCTAACTTGTTTTTGCAGGGCATGTTGTGATGTGATATGGTCAAGGCATGATGCTATATTTTATTGTATGAGATGATCATGTTTTGTAACCGAGTTATCGGCAACTGGCAGAAGCCATATGGTTGTCGCTTTATTGTATGCAATGCAATCGTATTTGTAATGCTTTACTTTATCACTAAGCGGTAGCGATAGTCGTGGAAGCATAAATTGGCGAGGCGACAACGATGCTACGATGGAGATCAAGGTGTCGCACCGGTGGCGATGGTGATCATGACGATTAGCTTGATATGGAGATCACAAGCACAAGATGATGATGGCCATATCATATCACTTATATTGATTGCATGTGATGTTTATCTTTTATGCATCTTATTCTGCTTAGATCGACGGTAGCATTATAAGATGATCTCTCACTAAATTATCAAGGTATAAGTGTTCTTCCTGAGTATGCACCGTTGCGAAAGTTCTTCGTCTTTGAGACACCACGTGATGATCGGGTGTGATAGGCTCTACATTCAAATACAACGGGTGCAAAACAGTTGCACACGCGAATACTCAGGTTAAACTTGTGAGCCTAGCATATAACAGATATGGCCTCGGAACATTGAGACCGAAAGGTCGAGCATGAATCATATAGTAGATATGATCAACATAGTGATGTTCACCATTGAAACTACTCCATCTCACGTGATGATCGGACATGGTTTAGTTGATTTGGATCACGTAATCACTTAGAGGACTAGAGGGATGTCTATCTAAGTGGGAGTTCTTAAATAATATGATTAAATTGAACTTAAATTTATCATGAACTTAGTACCTGATAGTATCTTGCTTATCTATATTGTTGTAGATAGATGGCCCGTGTTGTTGTTCCGTTGAATTTTAATGCGTTCCTTGAGAAAGCAAAGTTGAAAGATGATGATAGCAATTACACGGTCGGGTCCGTAACTTGAGGATTATCCTCATTGCAGCATAGAAGAATTACGTCTGGAAGCACTTCTTTGGGTGCCGGGCCTGTTGCAGGAGCAACACCGGATGTTATGAGCGTCTGGCGAGCAAAGCTGATGACTACTCGATAGTTCAGTGTGCCATGCTTTACGGCTTAGAACCGGGTCTTCAACGACGTTTTCAACATCATGGAGCATATGAGATATTCCAGGAGTTGAAGTTAATATTTCAAGCAAATGCCCGGATTGAGAGATATGAAGTCTCCAATAAGTTCTAGAGCTGCAAGATGGAGGAGAATTGTTCTGTCAGTTCGCATATACTCAAAATGTCTGGGTATAATAATCACTTGATTCAGCTGGGAGTTAATCTTCCGGATGATAGCGTCATTGATAAATTTCTCCAATCACTGCCACCAAGCTACAAGAGCTTCGTGATGAACTATAATATGCAAGGGATGGAAAAGACTATTCTCGAGCTCTTCGCAATGCTAAAGGCTGCGGAGGTAGAAATCAAAAAGGAGCATCAAGTGTTGATGGTTAACAAAACCACCAGTTTCAAGAAAAAGGGCAAAGGGAAGAAGAAAGGGAACTTCAAGAAGAATGGCAAACAAGTTGCTGCTCAGGAGAAGAAACCCAAGTCTGGACCTAAGCACGAGGCCGAGTGCTTCTCTTAAGCGGTAGTCCTTTGAAGCGGAACTGCCCCAAGTATTTGGCGAATAAGAAGGATGGCAAGGTGAACAAAGGTATATATGGTATACATGTTATTGATGTGTACCTTACTAATGCTCATGATAGCACACAGGTATTTGATATTGGTTACATTGCTAATATTTGCAACTCGAAGCAGGGGCTACGGATTAGCGAAGATTGGCTAAGGGCGAGGTGACGATGCGCGCGTGGGAAATGGTTCCAAAGTCGATGTGATCGCGGTCGGCACGCTACCTCTACATCTACCTTGGGATTAGTTTTAGACCTAAATAATTGTTATTTGGTGCCAGCGTTGAGCATGAACATTATATCTGGATCTTGTTTAATGCGAGGCGGTTATTCATTTAAATCAGAGAATAATGGTTGTTCTATTTATATGAGTAATATCTTTTATGGTCATGCACCCTTGAAGAGTGGTCTATTTTTGTTGAATCTCGATAGTAGTGATACACATATTCATAATATTAAAACCAAAAGATGCAGAGTTGATAATGATAGTGCAACTTATTTGTGGCACTGCCGTTTGGGTCATATCGGTGTAAAGCGCATGAAGAAACTCCATACTGATGGACTTTTGGAACCTCTTGATTACGAATCACTTGGTACTTGCGAACCGTGCCTCATGGGCAAGATGACTAAAACGCCGTTCTCCGGAACTATGGAGCGAGCAACTGATTTGTTGGAAATCATACATACTGATGTATGTGGTCCAATGAATGTTGAGGCTCGCGGCGGGTATCGTTATTTTCTCACCTTCACAGATGATTTGAGCAGATATGGGTATATCTACTTGATGAAGCATAAGTCTGAAACATTTGAAAAGTTCAAAGAATTTCAGAGTGAAGTGGAAAATCATCGTAACAAGAAAATAAAGTTTCTACGATCTGATCGTGGAGGAGAATATTTGAGTTACGAGTTTGGTCTTCATTTGAAACAATGCGAAATAGTTTCGCAACTCACGCCACCCGGAACACCGCAGCGTAATGGTGTGTCCGAGCGTTATGTCGTACTTTACTAGATATGGTGCGATCTATGATGTCTCTTACTGATTTACCGCTATCGTTTTGGGGTTATGCTCTAGAGACTGTTGCATTCACGTTAAATAGGGCACCATCTAAATCCGTTGAGACGACGCCTTATGAACTGTGGTTTGGCAAGAAACCAAAGTTGTCGTTTCTTAAAGTTTGGGGCTGCGATGCTTATGTGAAAAAGCTTCAACCTGATTAGCTCGAACCCAAATAGGAGAAATGTGTCTTCATAGGATACCCAAAAGAGACTGTTGGGTACACCTTCTATCACAGATCCAAAGGCAAGACTTTTGTTGCTAAGTTTGGATCCTTTCTAGAGAAGGAGTTTCTCTTGAAAGAAGTGAGTGGGAGGAAAGTAGAACTTGATGAGATAACTGTATCTACTCCCTTATTGGAAAGTAGTTCATCACAGAAATCTGTTCCTGTGACTCCTACACCAATTAGTGAGGAAGTTAATGATGATGATCATGAAACTTCAGATTAAGTTGATACTGAACCTTGTAGGTCAACCAGAGTAAGATCCGCACCAGAGTGGTACGGTAATCTTGTTCTGGAGGTTATGTTACTAGACCATGACGAACCTACGAACTATGAAGAAGCGATGGTGAGCCTAGATTCCGAAAAATGGCTTGAGGCCATGAAATTTGAGATGGGATCCATGTATGAGAACAAAGGGTGGACTTTGGTTGACTTGCCCGATGATCGGCAAGCAATTGAGAATAAATGGATCTTCAAGAAGAAGACTAACGCTGACGGTAATGTTACTGTCTACAAAGCTCGACTTGTTGCAAAAGGTTTTCAACAAGTTCAAGGGATTGACTCCGATGAGACTTTCTCACCGGTAGCGATGCTTAAGTCTGTCCGAATCATGTTAGCAATTGCCGCATTTTATGATTATGAAATTTGGCAAATGGATGTAAAAATTGCATTCCTGAATGAATTTCTGGAAGAAGAGTTGTATATGATGCAACCGGAAGGTTTTATCGATCCAAAGGGAGCTAACAAAGTGTGCAAGCTCCAGCGATCCATTTATGGACTGGTGCAAGCCTCTTGGAGTTGGAATAAGTGTTTTGATAGTGTGATCAAAGCATATGGTTTTATACAGACTTTTGGAGAAGCCTGTATTTACAAGAAAGTGAGTGGGAGCTGTGTAGCATTTCTGATATTATATGTGGATGACATATTGTTGATCGGAAATGATATAGAATTTCTGGATAGCATAAAGGGATATTTGAACAAGAGATTTTCAATGAAAGACCTTGGTGAAGCTGCTTATATATTGGGCATCAAGATCTATAGAGATAGATCAATACGCTTAATTGGACTTTCACAAAGCACATACCTTGACAAAGTTTTGAAGAAGTTCAAAATGAATCAAGCAAAGAAAGGGTTCTTGCACGTGTTACAAGGTGTGAAGTTGAGTAAGACTCGATTGCCGACCAACTGCAGAAGATAGAGAGAAGATGAAAGATGTTCCCTATGCTTCAGTCATAGGCTCTATCATGTATGCAATGCTGTGTACCAGACCTGATGTGTACCTTGCTATTAGTTTAGCAGGGAGGTACCAAAGTAATCCCGGAGTGGATCACTGGACAGCGGTCAAGAACATCCTGAAATACCTGAAAAGGACTCGTCGTAAACGGTTACGTCGATACAAGCTTTGACACTGATCCGGACGATTCTAAATCGCAAACCGTATACGTGTTTATATTGAACGGTGGAGCTGTCAGTTGGACGAATTCTAAACAAAGCGTCGTGGCGGGATCTACGTGTGAAGCGGAGTACATAGCTGCTTCAGAAGCAGCAAATGAAGGAGTCTGGATGAAGGAGTTCATATCCGATCTAGATGACATACCTAGTGCATCGGGACCAATGAAAATCTTTTGTGACAATACTGGTGCAATTGCCTTGGCAAAGGAATCCAGATTTCACAAGAGAACCAAGCACATCAAGAGATGCTTCAACTCCATCAGGGATCAAGTCCAGGTGGGAGACATAGAAATTTGCAAGATACATACGGATCTGAATATTGCAGACCCGTTGACTAAGCCTCTTCCACGAGCAAAACATGATCAGCACCAAGGCTCCATGGGTGTTAGAATCATTACTGTGTAATCTAGATTATTGACCCTAGTGTAAGTGGGAGACTGAAGAAAATATGCCCTAGAGGCAATAATAAAGTTATTATTTATTTCCTTATATCATGATAAATGTTTATTATTCACGCTAGAATTGTATTAACCGGAAACATAATACTTGTGTGAATACATAGACAAAGCAGTGTCACTAGTATGCCTCTACTTGACTAGCTCGTTTATCAAAGATGGTTATGTTTCCGACCATTGACATGAGTTGTCATTTGATTAACGAGATCACATCATTAGGAGAATGATGTGATTGACTTGACCCATTCATTAGCTTAGCACCACGATCGTTTAGTATTACGCTATTGCTTTCTTCATGACTTATACATGTTCCTATGACTATGAGATTATGCAACTCCGTTTACCGGGGGAACACTTTGTGTGCTACCAAACGTCTGGCGTAATCGGGTGATTATAAAGGTGCTCTCTGAGGAGGTCTCGAAGGTACTTGTTGGGTTGGCGTATTTGAGATCAATTTGTCACTCCGATTGTGGAGAGGTATCTCTGGGCCCTTTCGGTAATGCACATCACTTAAGCCTTGCAAGAATTGCAACTAATGAGTTAGTTGCGGGATGATGTATTATGGAGCGAGTAAAGAGACTTGCGATAGCAGATTGAACTAGGTATTGAGATACCGACGATCGAATCTCGGGCAAGTAACATACCGATGACAAAGCGGAACAACGTATGTTGTTATGAGGTCTGACCGATAAAGATCTTACGTAGAATATGTAGGAGCCAATATGAGCATCCAGGTTCCGCTATTGGTTATTGACCGGAGGCGTGTCTCGATCATGTCTACATAGTTCTCGAACCCGTAGGGTCCGCACGCTTAACGTTCGATGGCGGTTATATTATGAGTTTATATGTTTTGATGTACGAAGGTTGTTGAGTCCCGGATGTGATCACGGACATGATGAGGAGTCTCGAAATGGTCGAGACATGAAGATTGATATATTGGAAGCCTATATTTGGATATCGGAAGTGTTCCGGGTGAAATCGGGATTTTACCGGAGTACCGGAGGGGTTACCGGAACCCCCCGGGGGATAATGGGCCATAGTGGGCCTTAGTGGAGAAGAGGAGAGGCAGCCAGGGCAGGGCCGCGCGCCCCTCCCCCCTAGTCCGAATAGGACAAGGAGAGGGGGGCGGCACCCCCCCTTTCCTTCCTCTCCTCCACATCTTTCCCCCTCCACTCCTAATCCAACTAGGAAAAGGGAGGTAGTCCTACTCCCAGTGGGAGTAGGACTCCACCTGGCGCGCCCCTCCTGGCCGGACGCACCTCCCCCTTACTCCTTTATATACGGGGGCAGGGGGCACCCTAGATACACAACAATTGATCGTTTGATCTTTTAGCCGTGTGCGGTGCCCCCCTCCACCATAGTCCACCTCGATAATACTGTAGCGGTGCTTAGACGAAGCTCTGCGTCGGTAGAACATCATCATCGTCACCACGCCGTCGTCTTGTGAAACTCTCCCTCAACACTCGGCTGGATCGGAGTTCGAGGGACGTCATCGAGCTGAACGTGTGCAGAACTCGGAGGTGCCGTGCGTTCGGTACTTGATCGGTCGGATCGTGAAGACGTACAACTACATCAACCGCGTTGTGCTAATGCTTCCGCTTTCGCTCTACGAGGGTACGTGGACACACTCTCCCCTCTCGTTGCTATGCATCACCATGATCTTGCGTGTGCGAAGGAAATTTTTTGAAATTACTACGTTCCCCAACAAGTACCATCGATCATCATTGACCGATGACGAGTTTCACGCTTCCATCAGACCACTGGGCTCCAGTCCGAACTGCATGTCACTCGCTTTTCCCGCTGAATAGGCTTCGATTATCTGGATCCTTACACCACAGTGATGCCTGCTAGAACTACATCGATATTTCCCCAAAGAGGAAGGGATGATCCAGCACAGCGACGGTAGGTATTTCCCTCAGTGAGGAGACCAAGGTTATTGAACCAGTAGGAGAACCAAGCAACACTACGTAAACAACACATGTACACAAATAGTGATGACCTAGAGAAATTAGTATGCAAATATAAAGAAAAATCTCTGAATGCTAGAATGAATGTGATCCTAAGTTTGCAACTTCACCTATCTTTATTGATGATAAGGATTATGAATTCTATGTCGACCCAGAGTTAATTACTTTTGTTGAATCTGATCCTTTCCATGGTTATGAAACTACTGTTGTGGCACATCTTACTAAGTTGAATGATATAGCTACCCTTTTTGCTCATGATGAGAAAATTCGCTATTACTATATCCTCAAATTATTTCCGTTCTCATTAAAGGGTGATGTTAAAGCTTGGTACAATACTCTTGCTCCTGGTTGTGTGCGTAGTCCCCAGGATATGATTTATTACTTCTCTGAAAAATATTTTACTGGTCATAAGAAACAAGCTGCCTTACAAGAAATATTTAACTTTGCACAAATGGAAGAAGAGATTCTCCCACAAGCTTGGGGGAGGCTTCTCCAATTGCTTAATGCTTTGCCTGATCATCCTCTTAAGAAAAATCAAATACTTGATATCTTCTATAATGGACTAACCGATACTTCTAGGGATTTCCTAGATAGTTGCACTGGTTGTGTTTCCAGGGAACGAACTATTGGGCAAGCTGAAGAATTATTGAATAACATATTGAAAAATTATGATGATTGGACTCTTCCTGAACCACCTATTGAACCTACTGCGAAGAAGAGGGGTATTTTATATCTCAGTCCTGAAGATATGCAAGAGGCAAAGAAATCTATGAAGGAAAAAGGTATTAAAGCTGAGGATATTAAAATTTTACCTCCTGTTGAAGAAATACATGGGCTTGATACACCACCACTGCCTAAGGTGGTAGAGGTAAATTCTCTAATGAAATTCAATGATAATGATAATCCTCACAATATGCACCCTAGCCAATTCCTTTATGAGTTTGAGAATTATATTAGAAAGTAAGATCACTTCAATTCAAATGTTATGAAACAATTGAAATACAATTCTGATATGATTGCTTGCTTGAGTGACTTGTTCTTTAGAATCTCAAATGATGTTAGAGGTGGTGGAAACCATGCTTCTATGGTTCAAACTCAGTTAGAACAAGTTGCTAAATCACAAAGAGAGTTGCTAGATGAAATGAATAATAATATCAATGATCATGCTGTTAGAGTAATGACTAGAGGAGGTAGGATGACTCAGGAACCACTTTATCCCTAGGGACACCCAAAAAGAATTGAACAAGACTCTCAAAGAGTTAACACTTGCACGTAGTCCGTCTAAAAAGAAAAAGAAGAAGAAAAATGATAGGACTTTGCATGCCTCTAGTGAACCTGAAGTAGAAAAACCTCCTGATAATGATAATGAAGTTTCTATCTCTGATGCTGAAACTCAACCTAGTAGCGAACACTCACCTTCTGATAATGAAAAAGATAATGATGAGGTTCATGAAGACACTCAAACAAACAATAAAGAACCAGACAATGATGTTGAGATAGAACCTGCAGTTGATCTTGATAACCCACAACCCAAGAATAAAAGATTTGATAAAAGAGACTTTGTTGATAGAAAACATGGTAAGGAAAGAGAACCGTGGGTTCAAAAACCTATGCCCTTTCCACCTAAGTCAAATAAAAAGGAAGATGATGAAGAATTTGAAAGCTTTGCTGAAATGCCGAGGCCAGTCTTTTTGCGTACTCGCTTGACTGATATCTTGAAAATGCCTCCTTATGCAAAGTACATGAAAGACATCATCACCAATAAGAGAAAAATACCGAAAGCTGAAATCTCCACCATGCTTGCTAATTATACTTTTAAAGATGGAGTACCTAAAAAACTTGGAGATCCGGGAATACCAACTATACCATGCTCCATCAAAAGAAATTATGTGAAAACTGCTTTGTGTGATTTGGGAGCTGGTGTTAGCAGTGTTATGCCTAGACTTGATTTGAATAAACTCACACGTACTGAAATATCATTGCAAATGGCTGACAAATCAACTGCCATACCTATCGGTGTCTGTGAGGATGTGCCCATTGTTGTTGCTAATGTTACTATTTTGACTGACTTTGTTATACTTGAGATGCCCGAGGGCGACAACATGTCGATTATCTTTGGTAGACCCTTCTTGAATACTGCAGGGTCTGTTATTGATTGTAATAAAAGCAAGGTCACTTTTCATATCAATGGTAATGAGCATACGGTGCACTTTCCGAAGAAACAATTCCAAGTGAATGGTATTAATGTTATTGAAAAATCTCCGACAATCACTATTGGAAGTTTTCAACTACCTCTACCAACTGTCAAAAAGAAATATGAAATGCTTATGTTGGGGACATTCATAACCCCGTTGATCTAACTTAGTGATTTACGGAAGATCTTCGGTTTCATGCTAATCGAAAGTGGTTGTTAATAAGACTTGATCAACCTTATTAATGGATCATTTTTGAGAGGTATGAAATTGATGAATTTAGTGAGCACTACCTTCTGCCCTTACCTTTTGTTTTCTGTTTTTATTAGTTAAATAAAATAAAATGTCATATTTTGTTTGTTTTCTGATTTTCTCGTGCACACAGGATCATGGTGATGCATAGCAACGAGAGGGGAGAGTGTGTCCACGCACTCGTGAACCCGAGCGAAGCGTTAGCACAACGCAGTTGATGTAGTCGTACATCTTTACAATCCGACCGATCCAAGTACCGAACGTACGGCACCTCCGAGTTCAGCACACGTTCAACTCGATGACGTCCCTCGAACTCCGATCCAGCCGAGCTTTGAGGGAGAGTTTCGTCAGCACGACGGCGTGATGACGGTGATGATGTTGCTACCGACGTAGGGCTTCGCCTAAGCACCGCTACGATATGACCGAGGTGGAATATGGTGGAGGGGGCACCGCACACAGCTAAGAGATCAAGAGATCAATTGTTGTGTCTATGGGTGCCCCCTTCCTCCATATATAAAGGAGTGGAGGAGGGGGCGGCCAAGGGGAGGAAGCGCACCCAAGGGGGGAGTCCTACTCCAACCGAGAGTAGGACTCCTCCTTTTCCTATTTGGAGAGGGAGAGGGAAGGAACAGGAAGGGGGGAGGAAGGAAAGGGGGCCGGCCCCCCTCCCAATTCGGATAGGGCTTGGGGGAGCCCTCTCCCTTGCTCCTTTCCCCTCCTTTCCACTAAAGCCCATTAAGGCCCATATACCTCCCGGGGGGTTCCGATAACCTCCCGGTGCTCCGGTATTATCCCGATCTCACCCGGAACTATTCCGGTGTCCAAATATAGTCGTCCAATATATCGATCTTTATGTCTCGACCATTTCGAGACTCCTCGTCATGTCCGTGATAATATCCGGGACTCCGAACTACCTTCAGTACATCAAAACACAAAAACTCATAATACAATCGTCACCGAACTTTAAGCGTGCGGACCCTACGGGTTCGAGAACTATGTAGACATGACCGAGACACAACTCCGGTCAATAACCAATAGCGGAACCTGGATGCTCATATTGGCTCCTACATATTCTACGAAGATCTTTATCGGTCAAACCGCATAACAACATACGTTGTTCCCTTTGTCACCGGTATGTTACTTGCCCGAGATTCGATCGTCGGTATCTCAATACCTAGTTCAATCTCGTTACCGGCAAGTCTCTTTACTCGTTATGTAATGCATCATCCCGCAACTAACTCACTAGTCACATTGCTTGCAAGGCTTATAGTGATGTGCATTACCGAGAGGGCCCAGAGATACCTCTCCGGTACACGGAGTGACATATCCTAATGTTGACTCATGCCAACCCAACAAACACCTTCGGAAACACCTGTAGAGCATCTTTATAATCACCCATTTATGTTGTGACATTTGATTGCACACAAAGTGTTCCTCCGGATATTCGGGAGTTGCACAATCTCATAGTCCGAGGAACATGTATAAGTCATGAAGAAAGCAGTAGCAATAAAACTGTAACGATCACAATGCTAAGCTAATGAATGGGTCTTGTCCATCACATCATTCTCCTAATGATGTGATATCGTTCATCAAATGACAACACATGTCTATGGCTAGGAAACATAACCATATTTGATGAACAAGCTAGTCAAGTAGAGGCATACAAGGGACACATTGTTTTGTCTATGTATTCACACATGTATCAAGTTTCCGGTTAATACAATTCTAGCATGAATAATAAACATTTATCATGAAATAAGGAAATAAATAATAACTTTATTATTGCCTCTAGGGCATATTTCCTTCAGTCTCCCACTTGCACTAGAGTCAATAATCTAGTTCACATCGCCATGTCATGTAACATCAATAGTTCACATCTTTATGTGGTTAACACCCATAGTTCACATCGACATGTGACCAACACCCAAAGGGTTTACTAGAGTCAGTAATCTAGTTTACATTGCTATGTGATTAACACCCAAAGAGTACTAAGGTGTGATCATGTTTTGCTTGTGAGATAATTTTAGTAAACGGATTACATCATATTTAGATCCGTAAGTATTTTGCAAATTTCTATGTCTACAATGCTCTGCACGGAGCTACTCTAGCTAATAGCTCCCACTTTCAATATGTATCTAGATCGAGACTTAGAGTCATCCAGATCGATGTCAAAGCTTGCATCGACGTAACTCTTTACGGCGAACTCTTTATCACCTCCATAACCGAGAAATATTTCCTTATTCCACTAAGGATAATTTTGACCGCTGTCCAGTGATCTACTCCTAGATCACTATTGTACCCTCTTGCCAAACTCTTGGTGAGGTACACAATAGGTCTGGTACACAGCATAGCATACTTTATAGAACCTATGACTGAGGCATAGGGAATGTCTTTTGATTCTCTTTCTATTTTCTGTTGTGGTCGGGTTTTGAGTCTTTACTCAACTTCACACCTTTGTAACACAGGCAAGAACTCCTTCTTTGACTGTTCCATCTTGAACTAATTCAAAATCTTGTCAAGGTACATACTCATTGAAAATCTTATCAAGCGTCTTGATCTATCTCTATAGATCTTGATGCTCAATATGTAAGCAGCTTCACCGAGGTCTTTCTTTGAAGAACTCCTTTCAAATACTCCTTTATGCTTTCCAGAAAATTCTACATCATTTCTGATCAACAATATGTCATTTACATATACTTATCAGAAAGGCTGTAGTGCTCCCACTCACTTTGTTGTAAATACAGGCTTCACCATAAGTCTGTATAAAACTATATGCTTTAATCAACTCATCAAAGCATATATTCCAACTCTGAGATGCTTGCACCAGTCCAAAGATGGATCACTGGAGCTTTGCACACTTTCTTAGCATCCTTAGGATTGACAAAACCTTCTGGTTGCATCATATACAACTCTTCTTTAATAAATCCATTAAGGATTGCAGTTTTGTTATCCATTTGCCGGATTTCATAAAATGTGGCAATTGCTAACATGATTTGGACAGACTTTAAGCATCGATACGAGTGAAAAAATCTCATCGTAGTCAACACCTTGAACTTTGTCAAAAACCTTTTTCGACAAGTCTAGCTTTGTAGATAGTAACACTACTATCAGCGTCCATCTTCCTCTTGAAGATCCATTTATTTTCTATGGCTTGCCGATCATCGGGCAAGTCAACCAAAGTCCACACTTTGTTCTCATACATGGATCCCATCTCAGATTTCATGGCCTCAAGCCAATATGCGGAATCTGGGCTCATCATCGCTTCCTCATAGTTCGTAGGTTCGTCATGGTCAAGTAACATGACCTCTAGAACAGGATTACCATACCACTCTGAGTGCGGATCTCACTCTGGTTGACCTCTGAGGTTCGGTAGTAACTTGATCTAAAGTTACATGATCATCATCATTAGCTTCCTCACTAATTGGTGTAGGAGTCACAGGAACAGATTTCTGTGATGAACTACTTTCCAATAAGGGAGCAAGTACAGTTACCTCATCAAGTTCTACTTTCCTCCCACTCACTTCTTTCGAGAAAAACTCCTTCTCTAGAAGGGATCCATTCTCAGCAACGAATATCTTGCCTTCGGATCTGTGATAGAAGGTGTACCCAACAGTCTCCTTTGGGTATCCTATGAAGACACATTTCTCCGATTTGGGTTTGAGCTTATCAGGATGAAACTTTTTCACATAAGCATCGCAACCCCAAACTTTAAGAAACGACAACTTTGGTTTCTTGGCAAAGCACAGTTCATATAGTGTCGTCTCAACGGATTTACTTGGTGCCCTATTTAACGTGAATGCAGCTGTCTCTAATGCATAACCTCAAAACGATAGTGGTAAATCGGTAAGAGACATCATAGATTGCACCATATCTAATAAAAATGCAGTTACGATGTTCAGACACACCATTATGCTGTGGTGTTCCAGGTGGCGTGAGTTGCGAAACTATTTCGCATTGTTTCAAATGAAGACCAAACTCGTAACTCAAATATTCTCCTCCACAATCAGATCATAGAAACTTTATTTCCTTGTTACAATGATTTTCCACTTTACTCTGAAATTATTTGAACTTTTAAATGTTTCAGATTTATGTTTCATCAAGTAGATATACCCATATCTGCTCAAATCATGTGTGAAGGTCAGAAAATAACGATACCGCCATGGCCTCAACACTCATCGGACCACATACATCAGTATGTATTATTTCCAACAAGTCTATTGCTCGCTCCATTGTTCCGGATAACGGAGTCTTAGTCATCTTGCCCATGAGGCATGGTTCGCAAGCATCAAGTGATTCATAATCAAGTGATTCCAAAAGCCCATCAGCATGGATTTTCTTCGTGCGCTATACACCAATATGAACTAAACGGCAGTGCCACAAATAAGTTGCACTATCATTATTAACTTTGCATCTTTTGGCTTCAATATTATGAATATATATATCACTACGATCGAGATCCAACAAACCATTTTCATTGGGTGTATGACCATAGAAGGTTTTATTCATGTAAACAGAACAACAATTATTCTCTAACTTAAATGAATAACCGTATTGCAATAAACATGATCAAATCATATTCATGCTCAACGCAAACACCAAATAACACTTATTTAGGTTCAACACTTATCCCGAAAGTATAGGGAGTGTGCGATGATGATCATATCAATCTTGGAACCACTTCCAACACACATTGTCACTTCGCCCATAACTAGTCTCTGTTTATTTTGCAACTCCTGTTTCGAGTTACTAATCTTAGCAACTAAACCAGTATCAAATACCGAGGGGTTGCTATAAACACTAGTAAAGTACACATCAATAACAAGTATATCAAATATAACTTTGTTCACTTTGCCATCCTTCTTATCCGCCAAATACTTGGGGCAGTTCCACTTTCAGTGACCATTTCCTTTGCAATAGAAGCACTCAGTTTCAAGCTTAGGTCCAGACTTGGGCTTCTTCACTTGAGCAGCAACTTGCTTGCTGTTCTTCTTGAAGTTCCCCTTCTTCCCTTTGCCCTTTCCTTGAAACTAGTGGTCTTGTCAACCATCAACACTTGATCCTTTTCTTGATTTCTACCTTCGTCGATTTCAGCATCACGAAGAGCTTGGGAATCGTTTCCGTTATCCCTTGCATATTATAGTTCATCACGAAGTTCTAGTAACTTGGTGATATTGACTAGAGAACTCTGTCAATCACTATCTTATCTGGTAGATTAACTCCCACTTGATTCAAGTGATTGTAGTACTCAGACATTCTAAGCACATGCTCACTAGCTGAGCAATTCTCCTCCATCTTGTAGGCAAAGTGCTTGTCAAAGGTCTCATACCTTTCGACATGGGCATGAGTCTGAAATACTAATTTCAACTCTTGGAACATCTCATATGCTCTGTGGCGTTCAAAACGTCTTTGAAGCCCCGATTCTAAGCCGTAAAGCATGGTGCACTAAACTATCAAGTAGTCATCATATCGAGCTTGCTAAACATTCATAACGTCTGCATCTGCTCCTGCAATAGGTCCGTCACCTAGCGGTGCATCAAGGGCATAATTCTTCTGTGCAGCAATGAGGATAATCCTCAGATCACAGACCAAGTCCGCATCATTTCTACTAACATCTTTCAACATAGTTATTCTCTAGGAACATATCAAAAATAAAATAGGGGAGCTAAACGCGAGCTATTGATCTACACCATAGATATGCTAATACTACCAGGACTAAGTTCATGATAAATTAAAGTTCAATTAATCATATTACTTAAGAACTCCCACTTAGCTAGATAGACATCCCTCTAATCATCTAAGTGATCACGTGATCCAAATCAACTAAACCATGTCCGATCATCATGTGAGATGGAGTAGTTTCAATGGTGAACATCACTATGTTGATCATATCTACTATATGATTCACGCTCGACCTCTCGGTCTCAGTGTTCCGAGGCCATATCTGCATATGCTAGGCTCGTCAAGTTTAACCTGAGTATTCCGCGTCTGCAAAATTGTCTTGCACCCGTTGTATTTGAACGCTTATCACACCCGATCATCACGTGGTGTCTCAGCACGAAGAACTTTCGCAACGGTGCATACTCAGCGAGAACACTTATAAATTGAAATTTAGTAAGAGATCATGTTATAATGCTACCGTCGATCTAAGCAAAATAATATGCATAAAAGATAAACATCACATGCAATCAATATAAGTGATATGATATGGCCATCATCATCTTGTGCTTGTGATCTCCATCTCCGAAGCACCGTCATGATCACCATCGTCACCAGTGCGACACCTTGATCTCCATCGTAGCATCATTGTCATCTCGCCAACTATTGCTTCTACGACTATCGCTACCGCTTAGTGATAAAGTAAAGCAATTACAAGGCGATTGCATTGCATACAATAAAGCGACAACCATATGGCTCCTGCCAGTTGCCGATAACTCGGTTATAAAACATGATAATCTCATACAATAAAATATAGCATCATGTCTTGACCATATCACATCACAACATGCCCTGCATAAACAAGTTAGACGTCCTCTACTTTGTTTGTTGCAAGTTTTACGTGGCTGCTACGGGCTGAGCAAGAACCTTCTTACCTACGCATCAAAACCACAACGATAGTTCGTCAAGTTAGTGCTATTTTAACCTTCTCAAGGACCGGGCATAGCCACACTCGGTTCAACTAAAGTTGGAGAAACTGACACCCGCCAGCCACCTGTGTGCAAAGCACGTCGGTAGAACCAAGATCGCGTAAGCGTCTGGCGTAATGTCGGTCCGGACCGCTTCATCCAACAATACCGCCGAACCAAAGTATGACATGCTGGTAAGCAGTATGACTTGTATGCCCACAACTCACTTGTGTTCTACTCGTGCATATAACATCTACGCATAAAACTTGGCTCTAATGCCACTGTTGGGGAACGTAGTAATTTCAAAAAAAATCCCTACGCACACACAGGATCATGGTGATGCATAGCAACGAGAGGGGGGAGTGTGTCCACGTACCCTCGTAGACTGAAAGCTGAAGCGTTAGCAAAACGCGGTTGATGTAGTAGTACGTCTTCACGATCCGACCGATCCAAGTACCGAACGTACGGCACCTCCAAGTTCAGCACACGTTCAACTCGATGACGTCCCTCGAATTCCGATCCAGCCGAGCTTTGAGGGAGAGTTTCGTCGGCACGACGGCGTGATGACGGTGATGATGTTGCTACCGACGTAGGGCTGCGCCTCAGCACCGCTACGATATGATCGAGGTGGAATATGGTGGAGGGGGGCACCGCACACGGCTAAGAGATCAAGAGATCAATTGTTGTGTCTATGGGTGCCCCCCTCCTCCGTATATAAAGGAGTGGAGGAGGGGGCAGGCCAAGGGGAGGAGGCACGCCCAAGGGGGGAGTCCTACTCCCACCGGGAGTAGGACTCCTCCTTTTCCTATTTGGAGAGGTAGAGGGAAGGAAGAGGAAGGAGGGAGGAAGGAAAGGGGGGGCCCGCCCCCCTCCCAATTCGGATTGGGCTTGGGGGGCGCCCTCTCCCTTGCTCCTTTCCCCTCCTTTCCACTAAAGCCCATTAAGGCCCATATACCTCCCGGGGGGTTCCGATAACCTCCCGGTGCTCCGGTATTATCCCAATCTCACCCGGAACTATTCTGGTGTCCAAATATAGTCGTCCAATATATCAATCTTTATGTCTCGACCATTTCGAGACTCCTCGTCATGTCTGTGATCATATCCGGGACTCCGAACTACCTTCGGTACATCAAAACACAAAAACTCATAATACAATCGTCACCGAACTTTAAGCGTGCGGACCCTACGGGTTCGAGAACTATGTAGACATGACCGAGACACATCTCCGGTTAATACCCAATAGCGGAACCTGGATGCTCATATTGGCTCCTACATATTCTACGAAGATCTTTATTGGTCAAACCGCATAAAAACATACGTTTTCCCTTTGTCATCGGTATGTTACTTGCCCGAGATTCGATCGTCGGTATCTCAATACCTAGTTCAATCTCGTTACCGGCAAGTCTCTTTACTCGTTCCGTAATGCATCATCCCGCAACTAACTCATTAGTCACATTGCTTGCAAGGCTTATAGTGATGTGCATTACCGAGAGGGCCCAGAGATACCTCTCCGATACACCGTGACAAATCGTAATCTTGATTCATGCCAACCCAACAAACACCTTCGGAAACACCTGTAGAGCTTCTTTATAATCACCCATTTATGTTGTGATGTTTGATTGCACACGAAGTGTTCCTCCGGATATTCGGGAGTTGCACAATCTCATAGTCCGAGGAACATGTATAAGTCATGAAGAAAGCAGTAGCAATAAAACTGTAACGATCACAATGCTAAGCTAATGAATGGGTCTTGTCCATCACATCATTCTCCTAATGATGTGATCCCGTTCATCAAATGACAACACATGTCTATGGGTAGAAAACATAACCATCTTTGATGAACAAGCTAGTCAAGTAGAGGCATACTAGGGACACATTGTTTTGTCTATGTATTCACACATGTATCAAGTTTCCGGTTAATACAATTCTAGCATGAATAATAAACATTTATCATGAAATAAGGAAATAAATAATAACTTTATTATTGCCTCTGGGGCATATTTCCTTTACCACCTACCTCCAGAAAAAAATCACTGTTGCTCTCTCTCTCTCATGTTCTTGCTCTCAAACCCGCGGATTTTGATCTCTTTGCTCGAAGCTCCGTTTCCTAAAATGTTTCGGGGAATTGTTGCTTGGTATATGACTCCTCCGTTTGTCCAATTAGTTTTTGCTTTAGTGGTTTATATTTTAAATAATTAGCTACTCTTGGTGCTGCTGTAGATGAGCTTGGATGTTGAATTCTTAGAGTTTTAAGTAGTTTGAATGCTTGCTATGGCCTCTATGCATCCCTATGAGTAGTTGCTATTAATATTGTGATGTTTTATTGACAAATTTTTGTCACCCAAAAATTTTCAGAAAATTGTACGTGAATTTGATGAACCTGCTTGGAAGGAGTTCTTCGAGGAGGAGATCATCGGGCGCATCTTCTAGTGACAGCTCCACTCGTCGGTCTTATGTTGAACCAAGTGAGAGTTCCAAACGAGATGCCGCCACCAAAACATGCCTATGGCCATGCGATGATTATATGGTGAGTGCGGGCATTAAGGAGGAATTTCAGCAATATGTGCACAATGCCGATCTCGGTCCCTACATTTCAGATAAGTGCAACCAACACCACACTCTCACTGAATCATTTGTCAAAGGATTTAAATTACATCCCCGTGAGTCTAAAGTGTCATTTAAATAGTTTGAAAATCCATTTACCATATCTTTAGAGAGATTTGCTCACCACTGCAAAATTCCATTCTGGGGTTCGCTTGACGAACCACCAAGATCAGAGTTCCAAACATTTTTGACTAGTCTTTGCTATGGTGAGACTAGGGGAGTGAAGCAAGGTAGAATAAAGAGCATTCATTTTCCCGCAATTCAGTACTTTGCATTATTCAATGGGAAATGTATTGTAGGTAAACAAGATTGTAGTACACTTTGTGCTCCAGACTTGAGCCTCATACACATCGCTCTCACCGGTGACAAAAGTTATAATCTTGGAGCGATTGTTGCATGCAGGTTGCAACACAACGCTAATAGTGGTTATTTTTATGGTGGAATTTATGCCACACGCTTAGCAAGAGAGCTGGGTGTTTCACCTTTGCCATATGACCTTGTTTTACCCGCGCAGTATTTAAACTTGGATGCTATGAAACGTCATAAGATCCTTAGAGGTGATCCCACTAATTTCACCTATAAATTGTTGTTTAATCAAGACTCCGTTGTACACACATATTTGTCTGCGCCTGCTCTCTTTGATGCTCACAGTAAGGGAAGATATTTTGTTCTGGAGAGCGAGACTCGAGCTCATAACGCGGCAGTTGTACCTGCACGGTAGGCTAAGGCATCCGCACCGAGAGCCTCCGTGAGTTGTCACCCCAACTGCTATGCAGGCTACTGAGTGACTACCAAGTTAGGCCAAAAGCCTAAGCTTGGGGGAGTACGTGTTTCTCACCGACATTACATTCATGTTCACATATTTCATTCCAGTCGTCGGTGTTCACACTTTTTCATTGTATTATCCATGCTTAATTTATTTTCTCGCTTTCTTCACTACACCACAACACTACGGCCGTGTTTGTTTCTGATTCTGGGAGCAGATACAGCTTTGTCAGTGAAGCCAAATCTGGAATCTGAAACAAACAGCTATTTGGAATCAGCTTTGCCAGTGAAGCCGAATCTGGATTTGGACCATTTTTAGTGCAATTTCCTGAAGCACCTCAAAGTGTACTTCGGTGGTGAAGCTGATTCTTAGAATCAGATTCGCCAGTGAAGCAAATCCACATGTGATTAAAATCCAAGTGAAGCTGAAACAAACAGGGCCTACATCCCTGATAGCCAGATTGGTCGGGAATACAATGTCTACCAATAGACAGTCGGTCGGGAAAGACTATTGCCGACCGACCCTGTCTGTTGGGGTAAGTCCAGACGGGAAAGCCCTTTCCCGACCGACATAGTTTTCCCGGCCGACTGCTTGTCGGCTATGGAGCATCTTTCCCGACCAACATTCTGTTGGGCCTGCCATGGACCTTTCCCGGCCAACAGTCTATTAGCGCTGCCATGGGCCTTTCCCGACCGACTATCGGTCAGAGTATTCTTTCCCAACCAACAATCCGTTGGGGCTGTCATGGGCCTTTCCCGACCAATCATCGGACAGGGCATTCTTTCCCGACCAAAATTTTGTTGGGCCTCGCATTAGCTTTTCCCGACCAACTGTCGGATGGGGTTTGTTTTGCCAACCAACGTCAGCTAGCCATATAGCTAGATTTCACATTATCAACAGAATATCAATCGAGTTACCCAAATCATTACAATAACGTGCATGTCGTCCAACAATAGTAAACTAAAACCAAACAATAATAACACACATTCAATAATGTTCACATCAAAATTTCCCATAAAATAATTTAACTTACTAAATAGGGAACATAATATGCTCATTGTTTGAGAGCAAAAATGGGTCGCTTTGGTTTCTAGAATTTGCCCTAGAGGCACATCATCTACATTGACTCCTGCTGGTGGGCAACTAGATAACCACAAGATCCTTCCATCATTCTCGTACTTGACATCAACACCTTTCTTCATCTCATTGATCCATATTCCATCGCCACATCCTCCTGCTTGAACATCTGCATGTCAAAATCCCTAGTTAATATTCCACACCATAGCTGGTGATAGACAGAGTTATGAAGACGACATCAAATGGGCTTAAATGACAAAACTGATAAATGTAACATTTTGTCAGGCCACTACCCGATGATATGTATGTAGGTGTTTCTTTTTCCCGGTCGAATTTGACTGGTGGAGGTTTGAGAAAAGATGAAGCAGAGCATCTACAACACACACAGTACCACCCAGGATGGTGTGAGATTAAAATTAGCCTCAGAGAGAAACATGTAAAAAAATATGTAGTAACATTCCCAAAGAATTCAAAATCCTATATAGCTTTCATATCTGAATTTGAATCTCCAGACTGCAATTGGTAATGTAGAAGTGTAGGTATTATTATTATAGCAACAAACTATCGGGCTCTGAATTGAATGTTTTTGCCTATCTCAAGGTTCAGCGAGACTTGTGAAGATAAAGACATCAATCAAATGAGCTTAAATGACAAAGCTGAGATATGTAAGATTTTTTGCTTGTCCAACTTAACTGATCGAGGGATGTCTAAGGAAAGAAGACCAAGCAGAGCATGTATTGCACGCACAGTAGCACCCCAAGATGGAGTCAGATTAAAATTAGCTTGAGAGAGCGAGAGAGAAGAGAGCCGACACGTACCGCACGAGGGAGGAGATGAGGAGGGGACTCAGGGGAGAGCAGTAGCGGCTAGGGTTTCGGTGCCGCCACCATGGGGTCGCTGGTGCCGCCGTCGCCGTAGATCCTTGGTCGATGAGGCAGTACCTGTGAAAATAGTCGAACTGGTGCCCGATGACATACATGGTCAAGACTAGATACAAACAAAATTACCAGTCTTTACTGCAGATTCAAATCATACGCACCCACAGCCCGGCATGGTAGTGCTTTGAGTGTTTGTTAGAGAAGGACGCACAGCTACACGGTGATGCTCTTGTCAACGCCGAGCTTCACGACCATATAATCTGGACCAGCAGGCAGTGAACTAGTCAAACAGCAGCATGTACTCATCATCATCACCATTTTTCATATACAAAAAAATTGCATGTAGAGGACCATGTACAGAGAACATATTCACATGCAGACTGGTTAGGTTTTCAGTAAACTGATACTAGCTAGTATATGTTTTCAGTAAAACTAGTACGTCAATTTGGTTCATGTACAGAGAACATATTCACATGTAGAGGACCATTTATAAAAACTGGAACCTATCTTCCACTGGAACAAATAGCACACCCGCAAGAGACATATGTACACGGTGAAGGCTAGAAACGTAGTGATTCAGCCAGACATGTAAAAATAGATGTCCAGTGGAACATACAAGTGTGTTGCCCATAGGGGATAACTCTCTTCAGACATTCCTACATAAATGGAAGGAGTAAGAACTCAGATGATGAAGAACATGTACCAGCGAATAGCATGGTAAAATGTAAAAGTTGAGGGGAAAAGAAGCAACACAATAATATACCAACAGTTAGATGCCAAGTTGTCGACTGCACTACAAATTGTTTTTTGCAGAGAAGAAAGTCCAGACTGATCATATACTATTAGTTATTTTCAACAGACATTTTATTTTATCATACAAAGTTAATACACCGCAAGGAATATATGTGAGACCTGAATAGTAGAAGACAATTCCTATATATATGAAAGACTACAGATTTAGTTGAAATAGCTATATGGAAGACTATGGGCCAACAAACCTAATATAAGTGGTTGACTAAATGATAGCCAAGATAACAATTGCAGGCAAATCAAGACAAGAATAATATGGGAATAGAGGAGAATAGTCATGATACCTAAAAGGTGCACCAATCGGCTGACCACGTCATATGTCATTTTAAGTGTTTTTTCTGATTCTTGTGTCCAAGCACTTGAGTGTATGGTTAGAGTTTGTTGCTAAGTTTTTGGTTGATGGAGTGCTTGAGTAATTCTGTAATAATTTTCAGAACCGTACGAAGGTGGATATGTTCCTACCTATTAGTCTTATTGTTTTTATTGAGAAATTAAATTGGAGCACCCCGTAAATTGGGAATGGAACACATAAATTCAATATCGAATATGAGTCCAACCAGATTGTATGTATGACACGCTAAGCATATTTTTTATGAATACAACATGGTGTAATGCAGAAGAAGTCATAGTATCATCGCATTGAAATATGAGACTATTTTTAAAAAATCAGGTCGCCTTGTTAAAGTCAGCAAATCATAGTTAGCATTGCTTCTTTGATAGGAAAACACTAGGCGGACCATCTTACCATTGACTCTCCATCATCGTTCCTTCATGTAAGGAACTTTTATCTTGTTACCCAGGTCTCATAAGAAAAAACCGAATAATCATTCCAAAACCACAAATTTTGAAATAATGTTTTATTAGATGGTCCGGCTTATTTCTTTACAGCAACACGAATTCTTTTGTACTCTTCTAAAAGGAACACACCATTTTGTTTACTAACATTTGCCTGTAACAGTAAGAGAGAACCATGTCTAGAGATAAATCAGTGCCATACCGACATGAGTACAAATCACTGAAAGTTAGTTGGGGGGAGATGAGTGCCAAACAATTAATAAGCAACAACCAGAAGAAGAACATCGATATCTAGCTCTGTGCATTGACTAGTAACAATCAATGATGGTCTATATTCTCCTTTTATTATGTTAGTTTAGCTCGATGCCACTTCTTACCTGTTGATGGTATACAAAATATTTTTGTTATTCTCTTCATCTACAGTTTATCTGGGAGAATGTACAGTTCATTGCCTATGAGGGCGATCAGAACACATATGGGTAGAACTTCTAAAAGGTTCTCGAAAAAGGGGCAAGCTCGAGGAGCTAGGAAGGATGGAAGAAAGCTTGACCGTTTTTTCACTGAACTACTCGAACTTTTTGTTCGAAAAAGCGGAAATAGCTCAGAGAATTTTCATGTCTTTCAATTCTCGTACTCGTAATTGGAAAGTTATGGTTTAACAGAATTACAATTCGTAACAGAGTTTCAGATTTCAAGGGACAACACATTACCATGTATAACGTCTAATGCTTCATTTCCAGGGAAGAAACTGGATTAATCACCAATCAATAGGCAGTAGAATATCAACATTCAGCAGCAATACGACAGTAGCACTAGCACATCAAGCAGCAGAACCGTAGCAGCACACTACACACCACAGCAAGCACACACAGCATAACAGCAGCAAGCACACCACAACCACACAAGCAGCAAGCACCACAGGAGCAGTAACAAGCAGCAAGCAGACACACGGTTACACAGTACTATCAAGCGGCAAGCAGGCAGCAGCACAAACAGGGGAAGAGGGGTGAGCAGAGGAACTACCTGAGGGAGGAGCTCGGGGAGTCAGGGTGGATGAAGGGGAGCAGATCCGGCTGGAGAAGGCCGAAGGGGAAGGAGCCGAGGACCTCTTTTCTCCTCTCTATATGAAGCCCCTCATTAACCCTATCCTGAGCCCTCTCTCGCCGCCGTCAACATCTCTTGTGTACTCCGACGGCCATGCTGGATACCATGGTGGAGAGGGGGGAGAACGGGTCAGGCAGGGCGGCGTCAGCCTCGCTGGAAGCTTACGCGTGGAGGCTGGCCGGAGAGAGCACTCACCGAGGAACAGAACTTCAGCGCGTGGCCGTGACAGGATGGTGTGGGGTCGACGGTGGAGACGCTGGGGAACGAGCGGGAGAGGGGGTCACAGCCTCGCCAGCCGAAGAGCATGTAGCTGGACAGCGAGAGAGAGCTCAAGTCGCGGCGGCGGATTTAGGTTAGGAGGAAGAATAAGATTTGGGGGCAGTCTGTGGCACCGGTTGGAGGCAGAACGAGAAAAAAAAGGAGGGATTTTTCGCGTAGTGGGTTGTTTTCGTGCTAAGTTTTTCGTCCATGCGCGCGCAGCTATCTGGCTGGCCCATTTACCCACAAGCAATCCGTTGGCGTTTCATTGCCGACCAACAATCCGAAGGGAAGTCTTGGCTAGGGTTCATTGCACCAAAACTTACAGCCAATTCTGGTTCTTCAGGAATATGAGGGCAGCATGGGATCTAGCCCAAGAGGTGAAGTTCAAACCGTTGGAGGACAATCTCTACACAGTTCAATTCTCTTGCCTTGGGGATTAGGAGTGGGTTACTCAAGAAGGTCCGTGGCACTTTAGGGGAGATGTTGTCTGATAACCCACAAGTATAGGGTATCGCAACGGTTTTCGAGGGTAGAGTATTCAACCCAAATTTATATATTCGACATAAGGGGAGCCAAAGAATATTTTCAAGTATTAGCAGCTGAGTTGTCAATTCAACCACACCTGGATAACTTAATATCTGCAGCAAAGTATTTAGTAGCAAAGTAGTATGGAAGTAACGGTAACGGTGGCAAAAGTAACAGTAGCTGTATTGTAGTGATTGTAACAGTAGCAACGGTAAAGTAACTAAGCAAAGAGAAATATGTGAAAAGCTCGTAGGCGTTGGATCAGTGATGGATAATTATGTCGGATGTGATTCCTCATGCAACAGTTATAACATAGGGTGACACAGAACTAGCTCCAGTTCATCAATCTAATGTAGGCATGTATTCCGAATATAGTCATACGTGCTTATGGAAAAGAACTTGCATGACATCTTTTGTCCTACCCTCCCGTGGCAGCGGGTCCTATTGGAAACTAAGGGATATTAAGGTCTCCTTTTAATAGAGTACCGACCAAAGCATTAACACTTAGTGAATACATGAACTCCTCAAACTACGGTCATCACCGGTAAGTATCCCGATTATTTTCACTTCGGGGTTAACGGATCATAACACATAATAGGTGACTAATGACTTGCAAGATAGGATCAAGAACTCACATACATTCATGAAGACCTAATAGGTTCAGATCTGAAATCATGGCACTCGGACCCTAGTGACAAGCATTAAGCATAGCAAAGTCATAGCAACATCAATCTCAGAATATAATGGATACTAGGGATCAAACCCTAACTAAACTAACTCGATTACATGGTAAATCTCATCCAACCCATCACTGTCCAGCAAGCCTATGATGGAATTACTCACGCACGGCGGTGAGCATCATAGGTGATGGAGGATGGTTGATGATGACGATGGCGACGGATTCCCTCTCCGGAGCCCCGAACGGACTCCAGATCAGCCCCCCCCCCCCCCCGAGAGAGATTAGGGCTTGGCGGCGGCTCCGTATCGTAAAACATGATGAATCATTATCTCTGATTTTTTTTCTCCCCGAACGTGAATATATAGAGTTGGAGTTGAGGTCGGTGGAGCAACAGGGGGCCCACGAGGCAGGGGGCGCGCCCAGGGTAGGCGCGCCCACCCTCGTGGGATGTGGTGTGGCCCCCTGGTCTTGATTCTTTCGCCGGTATTTTTTATTAATTCCAAAAATATTCTCCGTGGAGTTTCAGGTCATTCCGAGAACTTTTATTTCTGCACATAAATAACACCATGGCAGTTCTGCTGAAAATAGCGTCAGTCCGGGTTAGTTCCATTCAAATCATGCAAGTTAGAGTCCAAAACAAGGGCAAAAGTGTTTGGAAAAGTAGATACGATGGAGACGTATCAACTCCCCCCAAGCTTAAACGTTTGCTTGTCCTCATGCAATTCAGTTGACAAACTGAAAGTGATAAAGAAAAACTTTTACAAACTCCGTTTGCTCTTGTTGTTGTAAATATGTAAAGCCAGCATTCAAGTTTTCAGCAAAGATTATGAACTAACCATATTCACAATAACACTTAGGTCTCATATTTACTCATATCCATGGCATAATCAACTAGCGAGCAATAATAATAAATCTTGGATGACAACACTTTCTCAAAACAATTATAATATGATATAACAAGATGGTATCTCGCTAGCCCTTTCTGAGACCGCAAAACATAAATGCAGAGCACCTTTGAAGATCAAGGACTGGCTAAACATTGTAATTCATGGTAAAAGAGATCCAGTCACATTCATACCCAACGTAAATTAATAGTAATACATGCAAATGACAGCGGTGCTCTCCAACTGGTGCTTTTTAATAAGAGGGTGATGACTCAACATAAAATAAATAGATAGGCCCTTCACAGAGGGAAGCAGAGATTTGTAGAGGTGTCAGAGCTCGATTTTGAAATAGAGATAAATAATATTTTGAGTGGTATACTTTCATTGTCAACATAACAACCAAGAGATCTCGATATCTTCCATATTACACACATTATAGGCGGTTCCCAAATAGAATGGTAAAGTTTATACTCCCCCACCACCAACAAGCATCAATCCATGGCTTGCCCGAAACAACGGGTGCCTCCAACTAGCAACAATCTTGGGGGAGTTTTGTTTGCAATTATTTTGATTTGATTTGCTTAAAGCATGGGACTGGGCATCCCGGTTACCAGGCATTTTCTCGTGAATGAGGAGCGGAGTCCACTCCTCTTGAGAATAACCCACCTAGCATGGAACATATAGACAACCCTAGTTGATACATGAGTTGTTCGAGCATACAAAACAGAATTTTATTTGAAGGTTTAGAGTTTGGCACATACAAATTTACTTGGAACTGTAGGTAAATTCCGCGTATAGGAAGGTATAGTGGACTCATATGGAATAACTTTGGGGTTTACAGAAGTGGATGCACAAGCAGTATTGACAACTGCCGTGACAATTCCACGACACCCGCTTAGTACAAGTGAATGCTAGAAAAAGACTGGGAAGCGACCAACTAGAGAGCGACAACAGTCATGAAAATGCATTAAAATTAATCAACACTGAGTGCAAGCATGAGTATGATATAAATCACCATGAACATAAATATCGTGGAGGCTATGTTGATTTTGTTTCAACTACATGCGTGAACATGTGCCAAGTCAAGCCACTTGAATCATTCAAAGGAGGATACCACCCTATCATACCACATCACAACCAATTTAATAGCATGTTGGCACGCAAGATAAACCATTATAAACTCCTAGCAAATTAAGCATGGCATAAGCAACTATAATCTCTAATTGTCATTGCAAACATGTTTGTTCATAATAAGCTGAATCAGGAACGATGAACTAATCATATTTACAAAAACAAGATAGGTCGATTTCATACCAGCTTCTCTCATCTCAATCAGTCCATCATATATCGTCATTATTGCCTTTCACTCGCATGACCGAATGGTGTGTATACTAATAATAGTGCACGTGCATTTGACTAAGCTGGAATCTGCAAGCATTTAATACAAGGGAGAAGACAAGGCAATATGGGATCTTGGTTAAATCAACAATAATGCATATAAGAGCCACTCAACATTTTCATCAAGGTCTTCTCCTTTCGACCCCCAAAGAAAAGAAATAAAACTATTTACACGGGAAAGCTCCCAACAAGCAAAAGAAGAAGAATAAATCTTTTTGGGTTTTCTTTTAATTATTGCTACAACAAGCATGGAAAGTAAACTAGCTAAAAGTTACAACTAATTTTTTTGTTTTTCTTAAGGTTTTTCAAACACGCAAGAAGAAACTTAGAAGAGAAAATAAACTAGCATGGATAGTACAATGAAAAAGTATGAACACTGACAACTAGAATAAGTGTGTGAACATGAATGTAATGTCGGTGAGAAATACGTACTCCCCCAAGCTTAGGCTTTTGGCCTAAGTTGGTCTATGGCCACGGCTGGCCTGGCGGATACTCGAAGTGGTAACTGGGGTTGTACTGAGATGCAGCTGCTATTGCCTGATGAGCTGCTGCATGGAGGCGAGCTGACTCTGCATCCCTCTCATACTCGTTCACCTCCTCCCTGGTTATAATGTATCTCCCTTTTGCCTGAAAGTCAAAGAAGGTAGGAGCAGGGAGAGTAATATGGAAAACACGGCGCCTGTCAAAAATTTGTCGGTACTGGAGAGGATGTTCGTTCCTCTCAACAAACTGATGGCGAACCATAGCATTAAAATCTAAATAAACAGGAGGCAACTCCATATCATCTTCACGAATGGGTATCTCAAGAAAATTAGCTAAACGGATTGCATAAATTCCCCCAAACAAATCTCCGGTAATACTGTTATTATGCAACCTTCATGCAACAATAGCTCCCAAGTTATATTGTCTATCTCCTAATACAGCACTCTTGAGAACACTAAGATCTGGAACGCACATGTGACATGCCTCATCCTTGCCGTTAATACATCTACCGATAAAGAGAGCAAAATAATGTATAGCAGGAAAATGAATGATCCCAATGGTAGCTTGCGTGATTTCCCTAGATTCCCCCACAGTTATACTAGCAAGAAAATCTTTATATTCAGATTTGCAAGGTTCACTAACATTACCCCACTGCGGAAGTTTACAAGCAGTATTAAAATCTTCTAGGTCCATGGTATAGGATTTATCATAAAGATCAAACAGGACCGTGTGAGAATTGCGTGATGATGTAAATTTAAATCTTCTCACAAAGGAGTCAGTTAGGTAGTAGTGTTGACGGCACTTATCTGACACGAAGCCCTCAAGATCAGCATTATGCACATATGCGTCAAATTCTTCCTTAAATCCTGCCTGGACCATAAAATCGTCTGACGGCCATTCACAAGGCCGCACTTGAGCTTCTCTTGGTGGTTCATGGTCCGGCTCACGTATTGCGGGCCTGGGTCCTTGCTTCCTTGATGAACCACCTTGGTATATTCTCCTAAACATAGTTCTTCCTTTGAAATATTTCTGAAATTTTTAGTAACTCAAAATAAAAGTAAACCAAACTCAACAAAATTGATAGCAACTACTCCCACAAGTGTCTAGAGACTATATCATGCATTAGAACTACTTGGGACCAAATAAATTTGACATGCAAGCTCAAGAACAGGGTCACCTAAGCAGCAAAAATTTGCAATAAACAATGCACTAGAACAAAAACTAATTGGACCATTGGAGGAGTCACATACCGAAGAACAATCCCCCAAAGCAGTTTTGTGAGTGGAGCTTTGAGCAAGGAGATCGAAAATGGCAGCAAGATGATCTAGAACTCGTGCTTGAGCTGGCTGGTGATTTTTTGGGGAGGAAGAAGAAGTGTGTGGGTGCTGGAATGAGTGGAGGGGAGCCACCAGGGGCCCACGAGGCAGGGGGCGCGCCCTGGTCCCTCGTGGCCAGGTGCTTGCTCCCCCTGATGTGTTCTCAATGCCAGATATTCTTAAATATTCCATAAAAAATCATATTTCAATTTCAGGGCATTTCGAGAACTTTTATTTTCAGGGTATTATTTATTGCACGGATAATTCAGAAAAATAGACAGAAAATACTATTTTTACTTTATTTAATCTAAATAACAGAAAGTAAAAGGAGGGTACAGGGAGTTGTGCTTTCTAACTTCATCCATCTCATGCTCATCAAAAGGAATCCACTAACAAGGTTGATCAAGTCTTGTTAACAAACTCTTTCCGAATCGCATGAAACCGGAGAAATTTCGAATAACACTAGGTTACCTCAACGGGGATATGCACGTCCCCAATAATAAGAATATCATATTTCTTTTTGATAGTAGGAAGAGGAAATTCAAAACCTCCAATAGTAATAGTTGGAATTTTTCCAATAGAATTGATACTGTGGACTTGAGGTTGTTTCATCGGGAAGTGTACTGTATGCTCATTACCATTAATATGAAAAGTGACATTGCCTTTGTTGCAATCAATAACAGCCCCTGCAGTATTCAAAAAGGGTCTACCAAGGATAATCGACATACTATCGTCCTCGGGAATATCAAGAATAACAAAGTCCGTTAAAATAGTAACATTTACAACCACAACAGGCACATCCTCACAAATACCGACAGGTATAGCAGTTGATTTATCGGCCATTTGCAAAGATATTTCAATAGGTGTCAACTTATTCAAATCAAGTCTACGATATAAAGAGAGAGGCATAACACTAACACCAGCTCCAAGATCACATAAAGCAGTTTTAACATAGTTTTTTTAGTGGAGCATGGTATAGTTGGTACTCCTGGATCTCCAAGTTTCTTTGGTATTCCACCTTTAAAAGTATAATTAGCAAGCATGGTGGAGATATCAGCTTCTGGTATCTTTCTTTTATTTGTGACAATTTCTTTCATATACTTAGTATAAGGATTCATTTTAAGCATATCAGTCAAACGCATACGCAAAAAGATAGGTCTAATCATTTCAGCAAAGCGCTCAAAAGCCTCATCATCCTTTTTCTTGGATGGTTTAGGAGGAGAAGGCATGGGTTTCTGAACCCATGGTTCTCTTTCTTTACCGTGCTTCCTAGCAACAAAGTCTCTCTTATCATAACGTTGATTCTTTGATTGTGGGTTATCAAGATCAATAGCAGGTTCAATCTCTACATCATTATTATTGCTAGGTTGAGCATCAACATGAACATCATCATTAATATTATCACTATGTTCATGTTCATTACCGATTATGCTTCAAAGATCGTAAATAGAAATATCATTGGGATTCTCAGGTGTGTCAACAACAGGTTCACTAGAAGCATGCAAAGTCCTATCATTTTTCTTTTTCTTCTTCTTAGAAGGACTAGGTGCATAAACATTAGTTCTCTGAGAATCTTGCTCAATTCTCTTGGGGTGGCCCTCAGGATACAAAGGTTCCTGAGTCATTCTACCCCCTCTAGTCATAACTCTAACAACATTACCATTTTTCTTGCTATTTAATTCATTGAGCAAATCATTTTGAGCTTTAAGCACTTGTTCTACTTGAGTGGTAACCATAGAAGCATGTTTACTAATAAGTTTGAGTTCACCTTTAACTCTAGACATATAATCACTCAAGTGTTCAATCATATAAGCATTACGTTTCAATTGTCTACCAACATAAGCATTGAAGTTTTCTTGTTTAACGGTAAAATTATCAAACCCATCCAAGCATTGGCTAGCAGACTTATAACAAGGAATATCACCTTCATCAAATCTATAAAGAGAATTTACCTTTACTACCTGTGTCGGGTTATCAAGACCATGTATTTCTTCAACAGGCGGTAAATCAAGACCATGTATTTCTTCAACAGGCGGTAAATCAAGACCATGTATTTCTTCAACAGGCAGTAAATTCTTAACATCTTCAGCTTTAATACCTTTTTCTTTCATAGATTTCTTTGCCTCTTGCATATCTTCAGGACTGAGAAATAGAACACCCCTTTTCTTTGGAGTTGGCTTAGGAGTTGGTTTGGGAAGTGCCCAATTATTTTCATTAGTCAACATATTATTCTATAGCAATTCAGCTTGATCGACTGTTCTTTCCCTGAAAACACAACCAGCACAACTATCCAGGTGGTCTCTGGAAGCATCGGTTAGTCCATTATAAAAGATATCAAGTATTTCATTTTTCTTGAGAGGATGATCAGGCAAAGCATTAAGTAATTGGAGAAGCCTCCCCCAAGCTTGTGGGAGACTCTCTTCTTCAATTTGCACAAAATTATATATTTCCCTTAAGGCAGCTTGTTTTATGAGCGGGGAAATATTTAGTAGAGAAGTAGTAAATCATATCCTGGGGACTACGCACACAACCAGGATCAAGAGAATTAAACCATATCTAAGCATCACCCTTTAATGAGAACGGAAATAACTTAAGGATATTGTCGTGGAATTGTCACGACAGATGTCCTAGTGTGAGGACTTGGTCGCGAGGCCAACGCATCTTTGTAGTAGCTTGAGAGGGGTTGAGCGGAATCGAGAGACGGAACACAAGACAAGGATTTAGACAGCTTCAGGCCCCGGGAAACATCATCCGGTAATAACCCTACATGCTATTTGTGGCTAGATCTCATTATGCTCATGAGAGAGTTGCCGCATAAGCCGACTCCCCCTTTGTGTCTAGCCCTAGATATTGTTTCTTGTTCCCTGTCCCTCTTTGGGGAGCCCTGCCCCTCCTTATATAAGTTGAAGGGGCGGCTTACATGACTAGTCCTTGTAGGATTAGGATTACTCTATTACAAGTGGAGTCCTAGTCTTGCTTCCTTTGTAGGAGAATATTCCTTATGTCTTCCTCTTAAGCCGGCCCACCATAACATGAGCCGGCCTTCTGGGCCTTGGGCCTTGTCATCCATCTGAAACACCCGCTGGGTCACCAATGAGTCTTCAGGCTCGTGAGTTGTCACACCAGTGAACCGCCAGACACATGAGTCACCAATCTTCTGGCGGGTTGCCAATAACGCCAAGTCCGGCCGGGTCATACCGCGGGGTATATCCCCGACATTAGCCCCCAGTTTAATTTGGATTTATCCATGTTAAACTAATCTGCAATAAACACAAGAACAAATTTGACAAGTTGTGCTCCGGGTTAAATATTCTTGTAAGCCGGCACTTGATCATCCTTAAGTCCTTGTCATCTTCTTGATATGTATCCGTAATCTCAGAGCAAATCTCCTTAGCAGATATGTTCAAATTTTGCCAATGCAAAAAATCCAGATACTTCTTTGAAAAATCCGGGTCAACAGGCTAGCTTCAGAGTCAATTTGCTGACATTAGTCTCTTGTTGAGAAATATTTATAAGAAATAATCCATTTGAGTCGGTTTCCAAAGCTCCGGCTTAATAAACATATTGGACTCAAGATTCATCTGGTGATCCGACGGTTTAAAGATGTAGAGGCTGGCGAGTTATAAAATTGCAAAAATTGTCGGTTTGTAAATATTGATAGCACCGGGTCATAACTGTTGCTGATGTCGGGTTAATCTTATGATGATGCCGGGTCATAAACTTTGCAGATTTCTCTGATAATAATATAATACCTGATTTGCTCAAAACTGAGAATTTGAAGTTATTCCTCCATTATATGCATATTACTTGTAGCCCCCAAGGGCCGGTTTAATCAACATGAATAAGCCGGGACTTATCACCATGGCTTTAAATAAAATCCAGTTGTGTAGCCCCCATGAGTCGGCTATAGTCATAGTAGTGTAGCCGAGTCATCATAGAATTGTCCTCAGAAAAGAGCAATATGCATTAGCCCCCAAGTGTCGGGTCATTTATGTAATAATGAGCAGGGACTTTGTAGATATAATCTTGTAAACTTGAGCATCAACATGTAGCCCCCAAGTGCCGGCTTAGTAAGATAATACTGAGCTGGGACTTTATGTATACTTCATTGAAAATAACATCATATGATGTAACCCCCATCATGGGGCTTGAACCCACGTCCACAAGGTTAAGAGCTTTGTGCTTTACCAACTGAGCAGTGGACCCTTCAATATAATGGAGTAAAGCTTGTTTACCTTGAATTTTTGACAGGAGCAATTGGTAGCCCCCAAGGGTCGGCTCATTATGATGTGATGAGTCGGGTCTTCAATGAGGTGAGCAAAAATGACTTTACATTAGCCCCCAAGTGCCATGGTGCATGCTGGCAGTGACATGGGACTTGCATATTTGATGTAATCTCAATTTGAATAAATGTAGCCCCCAAGTGCCGGGTCGTAAACCTGCAGCGACTCGGGACTATTCCTTCCATTGTAGAATAAATCATATCCATTGCGCTAAAGAGACTTTGAAAACCTCAATCATAATACTGGTTATTGATAACCATAGTAAAAATCTAGCCATGTTGGCTATTAAAGATTTGAATAACCCAGTTTGAAAACCTCAATCATTCAATATCATAATAAAAATCCAGCCAAGTTTGGCTATTTAAAGATTCAAAATACCTTATCTGTTGACAAGCAAATCCGGAGTTTTAAATACCCGGCGGCTCTTGGCCGATGGCGATTTAATACGCCTCCATTGTAAGCCGGAATTTTTATAACCCGGCGGCTTATAGCCATTGAGAAAATCCAGAACGGATAATTATTTTGAAGCATCAATTTTGATAATGAGCTTGAACTTAAGCATTTATATAAGTCATAGTTCTGCAAATCCTGCACAGAGTTTAAACAACATATGCCCTGTAGAAATTGGCTCATACCGCAGGCTTACATCGCCGTATCCAATAAAGGCAATAATCCAATGATTGATAAGCGCATGATTCGAATGGCGCAATCCAAAATAGACCGGTGACTTAAAGTCCATAGCCAGGGCCGGTTTAAACGTAATCATGCATAAACAATATCATACCTGTGATATTGAATCGTACTGCCGGTTTATGATACCTGTGCAGTAAGGGTGATAACCCAATCTTTAGAAGCCAAGACTTCCAAATGTTTGATGATTGTCATATGCTGGCGACTTATGGTCCAAAGTCGAGCCGGGTTAAATAGAAACCATATATCTGCTTCAGACATGAGCAAAAAAGTCCCAAGACAAACCCAAAAGATTGTTTGTAAAAAAACTCAAACCAAATAGAAAGAATAAAAATCGAGGCTTCTGATTCGAATACGATCAGTAAACCGTTCCAAAGGGGTTAAGCTAGGATTCGAATACAATCATGTAGCTCCCAGTGGCTTTGGCGTTGCGTCGATCAAGAGGGTACCGACAGCTATGTTCTCTTTGGTTCGAATACGACCTATGTTTGAACAGGAAGCCCCCTAATGACCTTGAGAGGTTTTTAACGACCCTGATTCGAATACGATCCAAGTCGGTCCCAAAAGGGGTTAAGCTATGATTCGAATACGATCAAGAAGCCCCCTAGTGAGTTTGGCATTGTGCCGATCAAGAGGGTACCGACAGCTATGTTCTCTTTGGTTCGAATACGACCTATGTTTGAACAGGAAGCCCCCTAATGACCTTGGGTAGTAAGCCCCCAAGTTTTTTGTATGTATGGCATATAAGCCGGATCAAGAGGGATATTCACAGCTATGCTCAATGAGCAGGAAGCCCCCAAGTGATCCATAATATGACAAGCCAATAAGGCAGGATAACCCATGTTTGAACCGTGCATCATGACAGCAAGTTCTCTTTGGCAACCTTTAATTTTTTTGTGAACTCAAACTTGCGAGATATGAATTCTTTTTGAACCGGATATTGAAAACCTCAAAGCTTTGTGAGAGACAAATTTACCTTGAGCCAGATTTTAAGCCGGATATTGAGGGCTTCAACGCTTTTGTGGGAGACAGATTTCCCTTGAGCCAGATTTTAAGCCGGAATCCTTATTTTTAAGCCGGAAATTTTCTGACGGCCTTCAAATATTCGCCAATAAGGTAGTAGCCTCTGGTGACCGGGTTATTTTTCCCTCCAATGACCTGGAATTCTTGACTGCCAGTCATTTACTGAGTCATGTCATCATAGCCCCCGAGTCTTAAGGCGACTTGAGGAGTTGGCTTGACACTCTCCATATTCGACCATAGCATAAGGTGTATATCATTGGTGTTGATAGCGCAATGTGAATCCACAGAAGGTTGAGGTGACTGCGGCGGGTTATCTATGATCCCGTATGAGCCGTGTCAGCAACTCGGCCAGTGGTTCCTTCCAACTGGCTGTTTGAAGTTAACCAAACTGTAGTGGCGGCGACTTGTACGTCTGCCCATTGAGCCATCCAGTGCGGACGAGAGAGTCGGCCGCAGTTTTGATGTAGTGTATAATTGTCCTGCATCAACAATAGTGCAGAGCAAGGCAAAGATAAACTACTTTTTGACAAAAATAATATGTGCCAATATATTTTAGATGGATATCACCTGATGTATCATGCCAGAAATTATCCACCGCGGAATTGATGATCACGACGGTGAAGCTGAAATCGCTCACGGATGAGTCGGCCACGATGTTGTAAGTCGGTGCAGCCGGGCAAGTTAAACGTAACGTTTGTAAACCAGTGTGGACGCATGAGCCGGCCGCGGGCACGAACGGATGTAAACCGGACAGCGGGCGGTGACTTGCACGTGTATCCGTCGAGCAGTATGGCACGGGCGAGCGTTAGCGCACCCCATGTGCAACACCTTTTTGTAAGGAATAATGATCCTGCGAAAAAATATCATAGACCAAGTAATTGTTCTTTGACAAAAACAATATGTGTTAATGAAATAAGTTTGGATGAATATCACCTGATACCTTGTCGGGCGAACCGCGACGGAGCAGACCAAGTTTCAATACGCAGATAAATCCACAGTTGGAATTATGGACAGCATCCAGCCGCCCAGCGCTAAGTCAAATTGCCTAGCATCTTTGACGTGACTATGGGCAGATTTTATCTCCTCATTGCTTTAAGTGGCAAAGTAATAACAACACTCTGCTTGTCCTTTCCTCCTTTGTCTTTTTCTTATTTCACATGGGGTGAACTTGCATGTTCACACAACGCCTTAATTGAAGTACCATCGAGGCTGTGGTTTTGAACCATTAGGTCCAGTGTTGGCTGCATGCTGTGCTGCAAAGGAGACGATGGTGATGGCGGCACGGCAGGCAGGCCGGGACTTGTGGCGCAGGAAACGACAGCAGAGGCCGGCCAAGAAACATGCAGCAATGATGTCTGCTCAAGGTGAGCAGTGACTTGAGGCGGGTCCTTGGCCGTAGAGGCGACTCAAGGTGACTCGCCGGCGGCGCAGGCGGGGGTCGGCGAGGCAGGGCCCACTTGCGGTCTGAAATTAATATGGCCCCCAGCAGGGGCGGCTCAGTACTCCGGTGGGGGCAGCTCACGTCAGCAGCAGATCAGATCGTAACTCAAATGTAGACCAAACTCGTAACTCAAATATTCTCCTCCACGATCAGATCGTAGAAACTTTATTTTCTTGTTACGATGATTTTCAACTTTACCCTAAAATTCTTTGAACTTTTCAAATGTTTCAGACTTATGTTTCATTAAGTAGATATACCCATATCTGCTTAAATCATCTGTGAAGGTGAGAAAATAACGATACTCGCCATGAGCCTCAACATTCATTGGACCACATACATCAGTATGTATGATCTCCAACAAATCAGTTGCTCGCTCCATAGTTCCGGAGAACGGCGTTTTAGTCATCTTACCCATGAGGCACGGTTCGCAAGTACCAAGTGATTCTAAAAGTCCATCAGTATGGAGTTTCTTCATGCGCTTTACACCAATATGACCCAAACGGCAGTGCCACAAATAATTTGCACTATCATTATCAACTCTGTATCTTTTGGCTTCAACATTATGAATATGTGTATCACTAGTATCGAGATTCAATACAAATAGACAACTCTTCAAGGGTGCATGACCATAAAAGATATTACTCATATAAATAGAACAACCATTATTCTCAGATTTAAATGAATAACCGTTTCGCATCAAACAAGATCCAGATATAATGTTCATGCTTAACGCTGGCACCAAATAACAATTATTTAGGTCTAAAACTAATCCCGAAGGTAGATGTAGAGGTAGCGTGCCGACGGCGATCACACCGACTTTGGAACCATTTCCCATGCGCATCGTCACCTCGTCCTTAGCCAGTCTTCGCTTAATCCGTAGTCCCTGTTTTGAGTTGCAAATATTAGCAATATAACCATTATCAAACACCCAAAAGTGCTATCATGCGAGCTCTAGTAAGGTACACATCAATAACATGTATATCACATATACCTTTGTTCACCTTGCCATCCTTCTTATCCGCCAAATACTTGGGGCAGTTCCGCTTCAAAGGACCGATGCTTGCGGAGAAGCACTCGATCTCGTGCTTAGGTCCGCATTAGGGTTTCTTCTCTGAGCAAAGAACTTGTTTGATGTTCTTCTTGAAGTTCCCCTTCTTCTTCCCTTTGCCCTTTTTCTTGAAACTGGTGGTCTTGTTAACCATCAACACTTGATGCTCCTTCTTGATTTCTACCTCCGCAGCCTTTAGCATTGCGAAGAGCTCGGGAATCGTCTTATCCATCCCTTGCATGTTATAGTTCATCGCGAAGCTCTTGTAGCTTGGTGGCGTTGATCAAGAATTACATCAATAACACTATCATCCGGAAGATTAACTCCTAGTTGAATCAAGTGATTGTTATACCCACATTCGAGTATATGCTCACCGATGTAACTATTCTCCTCCATCTTGCAACTATAGAACTTATTGGAGACTTCATATCTCTCAATCCGCATTTGCTTGAAATATTAACTTCAACTATCGAAACATCTCATATGCTCCATGACGCTCAAAATGTCGCTGAAGTCCCGGTTCTAAGCCGTAAAGCATGGCACACCGAACTATCGAGTAGTCATCACTTTGCTCGCCAGACGCTCATAACATCCGTGTTGCTCTTGCAGCAGGTCTGGCACCTAGCAGTGCTTCCAGGACGTTATTCTTCTGTGCAGCAATGAGGATAATCCTCAAGTTATGGACCTAGTCCGTGTAATTGCTACCATCATCTTTCAACTTTGCTTTCTCAAGGAACGCATTAAAATTTAACGGAACAACAACATGGGCCATCTATCTACAGCAACATAGACAAGCAAAATACTATCAGGTACTAAGTTCATGATAAATTTAAGTTCAATTAATCATATTACTTAAGAACTCCCACTTAGATAGACATCCCTCTAATCATCTAAGTGATCACGTGATCCAAATCAACTAAACCATAACCGATCATCACGTGAAATGGAGTAGTTTTCAATGGTGAACATCACTATGTTGATCATATCTACTATATGATTCACGCTCGACCTTTCGGTCTTAGTGTTCCGAGGCCATATTTGCATATGCTAGGCTCGTCAAGTTTAACCCAAGTATTATGTGTGTGCAAAACTGGCTTGCACCCGTTGTAGATGAACGTTGAGCTTATCACACCCGATCATCACGTGGTGTCTCGGCACAACAAACTTTGGCAACGGTGCATACTCAGGGAGAACACTTTTATCTTGAAATTTAGTGAGAGATCATCTTATAATGCTACCATCAATCAAAGCAAAATAATATGCATAAAATATAAACATCACATGCAATCAATATAAGTGATATGATATGGTCATCATCATCTTGTGCTTGTGATCTCCATCTCCGGCTTGCAATCCATGATCACCATCGCCACCGCGCCGACACCTTGATCTCCATCGTAGCATCGTTGTCGTCTCGCCAACCATTGCTTCTACGACTGTCACTACCGCTTAGTGATAAAGTAAAGCATAACAAGGCGATTGCATTGCATACAATAAAGCGACAACCATATGGCTCCTGCCAGTTGCCGATAACTCGGTTACAAAACATGATCATCTCATACAATAAAATATAGCATCATGTCTTGACCATATCACATCACAACATGCCCTGCAAAACAAGTTAGACGCCCTCTACTTTGTTGTTGCAAGTTTTACGTGGCTGCTACGGCTGAAAGCAAGAACCGTTCTTACCTATGCATCAAAACCACAACGATAGTTTGTCAAGTTGGTGCTATTTTAACCTTCTCAAGGACCGGCGTAGCTACACTTGGTTCAACTAAAGTTGGAGAAATCGACACCGCCACCAATTGGTGCAAAGCACGCCGGTAGAACCAGTCTTGCATAAGCGTGACGCGTAATGTCGGCCCGGCCGCTTCATCCAACAAGATCACGAACCAAAGTATGACATGTCGGTAAACAAGATGACTTGTATCGCCCACAACTCACTTGTGTTCCACTCGTGCATATAACATCAACGCATAAAACCCGGCTCGATACCATCATGGGGAACGTAGTAATTTCAAAAAAATTACTTACGCACACGCAAGATCATGGTGATGCATAGCAACGAGAGGGGAGAGTGTGTCCATGTACCCTCATAGACCGAAAGCGGAAGCGTTAGCACAAGGCGGTTGATGTAGTCGTACGTCTTCACGATCCGACCGATACAAGTACCGAACGCACGGTACCTCCGAGTTCAGCACACGTTCAACTCGATGACGTTCCGTGAGCTCCGATCCAGGCAAGCTTCTAGGGAGAGTTCCGTCAGCACGACGGCGTGGTGACGGTGATGATGTTGCTACCGACACAGGGCTTCGCCTAAGCACCGCTACGATATGACCGAGGTGGAATATGATGGAGGGGGGCACCGCACACGGCTGGAATAGATCAACAGATCTACTTGTGTGTCTAGAGGTGCCCCCCTGCCCCCGTATATAAAGGAGCAAGGGGAAGAGGCAGCCGGCCAGGGAGGGCACGCCAAGGGGGGAGTCCTACTCCCACCGGGAGTAGGACTCCTCCTTTCCTAGTAGGAGTAAAAGAAGGGGGGAAGGAAGAGGTGGAGAGAAGGAAGGAGAGGGGGGCCGCCGCCCCTTCCCTTGTCCAATTCGGACTGGGGCAAGGGGGGGCCGCGCGCCACCTCCTGGCTGCCCTCTCTCTTCTCCACTAAGGCCCAATAGGCCCATTACTTCCCCAGAGGGGGCGGTAACCCCCGGTACTCCGGTAAAATCTCGATTTCACCCGGAACACTTTCGATATCCAAATATAGGCTTCCAATATATCAATCTTTATGTATCGACCATTTCAAGACTCCTCGTCATGTCCGTGATCATATCCGGGACTCCAAACTACCTTCGGTACATCAAAACACAAAACTCATAATACCGATCGTCATCGAACTTTAAGCGTCATGGACCCTACGGGTTCGAGAACTATGTAGACATGACCGAGACACGTCTCCGGTCAATAACCAATAGCGGAACCTGGATGCTCATATTGGCTCCCACATATTCTATAAGATCTTTATCGGTCAAACCGCATAACAACATACGTTGTTCCCTTTGTCATCGGTATGTTACTTGCCCAAGATTCGGTCGTCGGTATCTCAATACCTAGTTCAATCTCGTTACCTGTAAGTCTCTTTACTCGTTCCGTAACATATCATCCCGCAACTAACTCATTAGTTACAATGCTTGCAAGGCTTATAGTGATGTGCATTACCGAGTGGGTCCAAAGATACCTCTCCGACAATCGGAGTGACAAATCCTAATCTCAAAATACGCCAACCCAACAAGTACCTTTGGAGACACCTGTAGAGCACCTTTATAATCACCCAGCTTACGCCAGGACGCTTGTTAGCACACAAAGTGTTCCTCCGTAAACGGGAGTTGCATAATCTCATAGTCATAGGAACATGTATAAATCATGAAGAAAGCAATAGCGTAATACTAAACGATCAAGTGCTAAGCTAACGGAATGGGTCAAGTCAATCACATCATTCTCCTAATGATGTGATCCCGTTAATCAAATGACAACTCATGTCTATGGCTAGTAAACATAACCATCTTTGATCAACGAGCTAGTCAAGTAGAGGCATACTAGTGACACTCTGTTTGTCTATGTATTCACACATGTATCATGTTTTCGGTTAATACAATTCTAGGATGAATAATAAACATTTATCATGATATAAGGAAATAAATAATAACTTTATTATTGCCTCTAGGGCATATTTCCTTCAGTAATGTAGGCATGTATTCCGAATATAGTCATACGTGCTTATGGAAAAGAACTTGCATGACATCTTTTGTCCTAGCCTCCCATGGCAGCGGGGTCCTATTGGAAACTAAGGGATATTAAGACCTCCTTTTAATAGAGTACTGGACCAAAGCATTAACACTTAGTGAATACATGAACTCCTCAAACTACGGTCATCACCGGTAGGTATCCCGATTATTGTCACCTCGGGGTTAGCGGATCAGAACACATAATAGGTGACTAATGACTTGCAAGATAGGATCAAGAACTCACATATATTCATGAAAACATAATAGGTTCAGATCTGAAATCATGGCACTCGGGCCCTAGTGACAAGCATTAAGCATAGCAAAGTCATAATAACATCAATCTCAGAACATAATGGATACTAGGGATCAAACCCTAACTAAACTAACTCGATTACATGATAAATCTCATCCAACCCATCACCATCCAGCAAGCCTACGATGGAATTACTCACGCACGACGGTGAGCATCATGAAATTGGTGATGGAGGATGGTTGATGATGACGACGGCGACGGATTCCCCTCTCCGGAGCCCCGAACGGACTCCAGATCAGCCCTCCCGAGAGAGATCAGGGCTTGGCGGCGGCTCCGTATCGTAAAACGCGATGAATCATTTTCTCTGTTTTTTTTCTCCCCGAGCGTGAATATATAGAGTTGGAGTTGAGGCCGGTGGAGCAACAGGGGGCCCACGAGGCAGGGGGCGCACCCAGGGGGTAGGCGCGCCCGCCACCCTAGTGGACAGGGTGTGGGCCCCCTGGTCTTGATTCTTTCACCGGTATTTTTTATTAATTCCAAAAATATTCTCCGTGGAGTTTCACGTCATTCCGAGAACTTTTATTTCTGCACATGAATAACACCATGGCAATTCTGCTGAAAACAGCGTCAGTCCGGATTAGTTCCATTCAAATCATGCAAGTTATAGTCCAAAACAAAGGCAAAAGTGTTTGGAAAAGTAGATACGATGGAGACGTATCAGTGTCACTGCAGCATTGATCAGTGCACCATCAAAACAATAGTTAGTTAGAAAAAACATAAGAAGAAGAAGAAGAAGATAATGAGAACGAATTAAGAAACGGTTTGGTCCCGTGCAATATCTGAATTTGAGAATTCGTTTATCAAACTATGAATTTGAATTTCCCCTATCGAGTCAGATGTTAGATACTACAATTTAACATCTTCCCTTTTTATTTTATTTTTGCGAGAAGCATTGTGTATACCCTTGTAGTTTGTAGGCTTGGGTTTATTATATATACATGTAGGGTTTTGTCAAGTTTGATTTATAGTAGGTGTGGCTAGCAACTTGAGAAATTGATGAAATAGAGTTACTTTGATTTAGAGGAGGAAGAAGGAGAAGAAGAAGAAGAAGAAGAAGAAGAAGACACAAAACGAGATATAATAATTTGAAAAAAGGAAAAATGTTTTTTTTCAGAAAAAAGGGGAAAAAGAAGCAAAGGTAAATCTGGGCCATTGGATGAGCGAGGGATGGCTGAGCCTGCCTGAGAGAGACCATCGGTCTGTGTAGTACAGTAGTACTCCTATGTAGATGACCCATGGCTCCAACCAGGCCAAGCCAAGGAAGACAAGACGAGATCAGATCTCATCTCAGTCTCCCCTTGCTCTGCTCCGGCGATGGCGATGGCGCCGTCCCTCCGCACCACCGTCCTGCTCCTCCTCTTCCTCGCCGCCGCCGACGCTGCCTCCTCCTCTTCTCAGGCGGCACAAGCGCCAGAGGACGGCATCCGGGTCCTCTCCGCCGAGAAAAGGGTACGTACAAATCTGAATCTAAATCGGAATCCTAATCCCCATCCCCCGTAGAAGTAGCAGTAGCAGTACTTTGCCTGGCTGCCTGGCCAACAAGAAAGTTTAGTTAGTAACTCGAATCGAATCGAATCTGCCCTGCTTGCTGCTGCTAATTTTTACTAGGATAGGATAGGATATACATGTGTCTGCTAGTAGTTCATATACATGTGTCTCTGCAGGCAGGCAGGCAGGCAGGCAGGCTGATTATATACAGATAGATAGATCCATCCATCCTTTATTGGATAAATCTGATTTATGATGATGATGCCTTCCTTCCTTTATTGGATTGGATTGGATTGGATTGGATTGTATTGGATTGGGGCTAGGCTAGAAACAAAGGGATTCCATTCATTTTCTTTCTTTCTGGATTGGTATTGCCATTGGTAGTATTGCATATCATGTCTTTCTATCTTTCTTTCATTAAGCTAAGGATGATTTGGTCGCAACACCAACACTAACCACGCCTGCTATGCCATGCCTCTTGCCTGCAGATCGACCTCACCGGCCCCATCGTCAAGGTCTTCCTCACCCTCAAGGTTGGTAATTCATTCTCCCTCCACTTGACCCCCTTCCACTCACTCACCTGCATGACTCATCCCGCTCTCACCAACTGCTTCCGTCCTTACTACTACTCTCTCACACACACACTTTAACCTCCTACTGCCAGGTCCAGAACACCGCCACGGGCGCCGACGCCTCACACGTCCTCATCGCCTTCACGCCTGCCGAGGCCGACCACCTCGCCATCGTCAAGGCAACAAGGGCTGAGGGCAAGCGCAAGAAGAAGACCTACATCCCGCTCCCAGTATCACCCGCCGACGCCGCCACCGCCGCTCCCAATGGCGCCCGCCTCTACTCCATCTCCCTTCCCAGCCCACTGAAACCCATCGAGACAACCACGGTGGAGGTCTTCTACGTGCTCACACACTCCCTCGACCCCTTCCCTGCCGAGATCACCCAGTCCGAGTCCCAGCTCGTCTACTACCGCGACAGCGCCGTCCTCCTCTCGCCGTACCATGTCCAGGAGCAGGGCACCTACGTCAAGACGCCCAGCAGCAGGGTCGAGTCCTTCACCAGGGTCGACCCCACCAGCCGCTCAGGCCCTGATGTGAAATACGGCGCGTACAGCAACCAGCTCCCATACGCCTACTCACCCATCATTCTGCATTATGAGAACAACCATGCGTTTGCTGTCGTCGAGGAGCTCGTGCGCAAGGTGGAGATCTCTCACTGGGGGAACGTCCAGGTCACCGAGCACTACAAGTTGAAGCATGGCGGCGCGAAGCACAAAGGAGTATTTTCAAGGTTTGCTGCAACCCCTGTCTTATGCCTTTTATCCCTTCACAATATCTGGTTATTTAAAAAAATGTTTTGACATACAGAAAATGGGACCTGTATTAGTATTTTTCATTACATGCCACTGTCTATCATGCCAATAACATTGATGATTATACACGATTGTCGAAATCCTGAATGAAATGACTCCAGCAAACTCTAGAGCATTACCTGAACACTTGATTAAAAGTGGCAACTGGAATACTTCAGGCTCTATGATTGCCATCCTCAGTTACAAATTATCTCTGTTATTTGTCAACTTCTTACAACAGTATAGGCCTGGTAGCTGTGAGATGAATAATGTGCAACCTACTATCTTCCTGTACTGCTGTACTTTTGGCTATGTGATGTATGCCATGTTGAAATCAAACAGCACTAGGCAAATACAGTATACATGAACTACCACTCCAACAGTATGCCTTGTGGATTTGAAATCTGGATGATTTCTTCCAAGCTGTATTAACAAATCAATCATTCTGTGTCTTGTGTTGGTCAATAAGTCCAAATCTTTGTAGTAACTTGTTTTTAACTTTTGTTGCTAGGCTCGAGTACCAGTCTAGGCAGTCTATCAGTGGAATACATTGATTTTTGAATCTACGATTGCCATAATCAATTACAGATTGTCTCTCTGATTATTCTTCAACTTCTTTCAATAGTATAGGTCCGGTAGCAGAGAAATAAAGTGTATGCAGTCCACTATCTCCCATTATGCAGCTTTACTTTTGGCTATGTGATTTATGCCAGACAAATACATGAACTGACAGCATGCATTTATACACTAGGAATCAGTATCTTAACAAATCAATCATTCTGTATCTCGTGTTTGCCAATCAAGTCCAGTGCTTTGTGGCAACTCATTTATAATTTTTGTTGCTAGGCTCGAGTATCAGGCTAGGCAATCTATCAGTGGAGCTTCGTCATTTAAGAATCTTCTTGCAAGGTTGCCTCCACGAGTTCATTCAGTCTACTATCGTGATGAGATTGGTAACATCTCCTCATCCCATCTGCGCAGTGATTCATACAAGGTATTGGATGTTTCTCCACAGATGCAAGCTTTAATAATTTCATATGCTAGTGTTAGTTGCAAATAAGATACCTGCTGGTTTCATTGTTGATTCGGAACTAATATTGGCACATGGTTTTTCAGTCAGAACTAGAAATTGAACCAAGATATCCACTTTTTGGTGGGTGGCACTGCACTTTCACCATCGGCTATGGTATGCCACTGCAAGATTTTCTGTTTGAATCGGCTGATGGTCGACGCTTTGCCAACCTTACATTTGGATGTCCTCTACTGAATACTGTGGTTGATAATCTTACCATCAAGGTACGTCGGCACAAAGCTCAATTCTGATGAATCATATTTCTCATTACTGGTAAAGTAGAATGCTATTCTAGTAGTATCCTGTAGCAGCAGCGCCTGTCCTGTTGCAGCTCTGCTCTTAGAATGTGTACTACATAAGCAAGCGGCAAGCCTGTACAGTCATAGTAGTTGATCATTTTTCAGAGCTGACTATTCATGTTCCTTACAATCTCGGATCTTTTAGAACTTGTCATTACCTGCAAATACTAAAAAAAGGGAAAGAAAATATATTCTTGTGAATCAACTGGATAGAAGATTGTAGGGATGGTACGGATGTAGTTGTAGCTCCTTTTTATTTACACATCTAGCAGCCTCATTTATTAAACCTTGTAATAAATGTCGTCACAGGTTGTGCTTCCCGAGGGATCGAAAAGCCCGCAAGCTGTTGTTCCTTTCGAGACCGAGCAACATCTTGAGGTAATCATCCCATGTTTCCATCAATTACCTCAAAAAGAAAGAAATTTGCTCATACTGCATAAATAAGCTACCTCAAAGTAAATTTGTTTCCTTTTTCGAGTCTTAGTTGTGATGATGACATATGGCACTGATGCAGACTAGCTATTCATACCTCGATGTTGTGGGGAGGACGACAGTGGTGATAAAGAAGGAAAACATAGTAGGAGAGCACAATGTTCCATTCCAGGTATTTTGGAGCCCTGTTTCTTGTTTTAGGTTTTGTTGCTCCAGTATCTTAACTTACCATTCTGAGAACTGCATGCAGGTGTACTACGAGTTCAGCCCGATCTTCATGCTGGCGGAGCCGCTGATGCTGGTAACCGCAGTGCTGCTCTTCTTCACCGCGTGCATTGTCTATCTTCACACGGATCTTTCCATCGCGAAATCACAGGCCTCCTCCTGAAGGAGGAGTAAACTGCAAACTAGTCATTGTGATGAAGGAATTGATGGTGGTGAAACATTAGCTTTGGGGAGTTTTGTAGAAGAAGAAGCAAGCATGATGATAATTGATTGCTGTAGGAATGGGACAAGAGAAGAGCATGTTATAAAAAATACTGGATTAAGTAGTATACTGCACTTTTGAATTTTTTTTCCTGTGGAAGAAAAATCTCAATTGGATGTTGACCAACAACCTGGATTAGTATACGTTTCCGTTGATTCAACTTTCCAATTAGTTGACATCTTTTCCACTCTTTAGTACTCCCTCCTCTGTCCTACAATGTAAGACGACGTTTTTGCACCAAAGTTAGTACAAAATTGAGTCATCTATTTTGGAACGGAGGAAGTACATTATGGGACAGAGGGAGTAACTAGTTGTGGCATATATAGCAAAAACAAGATATAAACTTTTTGCTTCAAACATATTTCCCCTGAATTTACAGATCCTGAATTCATTCGTGATGCAGGCCCAAAAGAAATTAAAACATTTTCAGAATTCTTTGGTCTCAAACAAATCTGGTAGAGGGGCAAAAAAAGAAAAAGAAAAAACAGATACAAAGAGCACAAAGCCTCTGCCTGCCGTGAAAAAAATGCTACAACAGCCAACCAATGCAAACACTGAACAGCGCCGGCTAAAAGATGACGGTAGCATCCTCTTCCCTTCTCCATCGAGCTACATCTAACGTTACCCATGCATGTGTATATGAGCGCTTGCGTCTGTACTGTGTTAAAAAAAAAATCTAACATTACCTGCCTAGGGAGAGGGATGAAGACCTTAAGTAGCCCTCGAAGCACGAGTAGGGCATTTTGGAGACCGAGCTTCATGTAGCCCTTTATTTTGAAAATTTCAAAATTCATAAATTTCGATTTAAAAAAATTACACATGTATGCAAGGATGTAAAGTGTATGTGTGAATAATTTCAGGATGAAATACCATGAATTGCGAGCTGCACAAAAAAAAACATGGACTTTAAGATGAACAGTACATATGCTAAAAAGCCCTAGGTTTGTCTTTTTTTTGTGTAGATCACATTTTATTGTATTTCGACCTAAAAATTTGCACACATGTATATTATGTATCTAGCTATATGTGTATTTATTTATTTTCAGAATTTTTTAAAATTGAAAAGTTTGAATTTTGAAGTTTTCAAATAAATGCCTCCATGGAGCTCGGTCTCCGTTTGTCATTTCGTCGAAGCATGCAATACAAAGGGGAGGAGGATTGCATATAGGGTATCAAGGAGATGCGAAAAGACTGCTTGTTTTTGTCAGCACCGAACACAACCGATGCACCAACAAAAAGATGACCCGATCCAACAACGTTACCCTAAGCCCCAGTAGGGAGGGGTTGAAGACCGTGGCAGGTCCTTGCCACCGGAAAAAGGACGTAAGACACAATGTCACAACACCACACCGCCTGGCAAAACGCAATCCTTCCATAGTGTGTTGGCTTGCATGTGCTGAGTAAATGACATAATGGCATGTGCTGAGTAAATGTCCGAGAATACTTGTCATCAAAATAGGTAAAAAAGATGTATCTAGAACTAATATGCATCTAGATACATTCCCTTTTATTCATTTTGATGACAAGTATTTCCGGACGGAGGGAGTATTGTATTTGATCTTCCAGCTACACCTCCCAACTTAGATAGGTGCCCGGCCACTATGTTTTATGGTCCTCAGCTCAGCAATAGCAATAGGTTACTAACGCGTATTTGGGAAGGTTGGCTATTTTTTAACATATATCTGTCTCCACCTTAGTAAGTACTCCCTCCGTTAAGGTCTCCACCTAATAATAAGGAAGCCAAGAAAAACCCCAGTCAGTCAGTCAGTCCGTCCGTCCGTCCCAAATCCCCAATCCCCAATCCCCAATCCCCAATCTCTCTCTCTTGCTCTCGCAAACCAAACCAAACCCTAGCCTGGCCTAGCAACAATGGCGCCGTGAATCCAATCCAATCGGAGCCGAATCGAATCCAATCGTGCGGGACGGAGGGAGGGAGGAAGAAGAACCGAACAAGAGAGAGGGAGAGATGGGGGGGCGCAACGAGGAGAAGGCGCGGCTGGCTCTGGCCGCCATGAAGAAGCTGGGGTTCGGCCGGAAGCAGGCCACCCCCGTGCTCAAGCGCCTATTCAGGCTCTTCCACAGGCAGTGGGAGCCCATCGAGGAGGACTCGTACCGCGCCCTCGCCGAAGCAATCCTCGACGACCAACTCCTTCATCCCCAACCACAGGTCCATCCATCTCCATCTCCTTCTTCTTCCTTTCCCCCTCCCTTCCCTTCCCTTCCCTTCCGTCGGTCCGGTTCGGAACTCATGATAAGAAAGATTGTTGTTTTCTTTTCTTTTCCAGCCCAACGGCGGCCCAACCATGGAGGCGCCGGGGCAGGAGGAGGAGGAGGAGGAGCTGGATGCCATGCCGGAAATCTCCACCCCCGACCGCCCTTCCACAACCCCCCATTTCAGAGCCTCTGCCTCTGCTCCTCCATCCGGATCCAACACAGCCACAGCCACAGCCACAGCAGGAGGACAGTACAGAGGCACAACATTGCAAAGGGTCAACAATGGCGCACAGACCACAGCCACAGCAGGAGGACAGTACAGAGGCACAACATTGCAAAGGGTCAACAATGGCGCACAGACCACACCCTCAGCAACCGCACTGCTCACCAAGCACAAGCCCCAACCCCCTCAACCTGAACCTGTCGACATGGACGCGTCCTGCTGTCGGGATGTGCAGCCTGGCTTGATTCCTATTGTAGGTAGAGCATGCATCCATCACACTACACTTTGAGCATTTGGTCCCTATTATTATTATTTATTTATTTATTAATGACATGATATATCTATCTATGCTTATGCTGCATTAGGATATCATTTTCAGCAGCCTTCATCTAGTGCCTGCTTATGTTATTGTAACAAAACACTAGGGGGCAGCATTTTAATTTAATGTTTCTCTTCTCCCTGCTTATGTTGTTGCAGCCTTCTATCATGCTTGCTACACCTTTTTTGTTTTTTTGGTTCACTTGGATAATTTTCCTGCCTGCCTGCCTGCCTGTAGCATCCCTGTCCTTAAACATCTGTTAAGTATGGAGTTAGGACTTGCTAATTAAATATCTGGCATATATGCATGCATGAAACTGAGATTTCTAGCATCATTTACACAACATACGCCCTTTGAATTGAATTGAATTGAATTGTATTGATTGGTTCAGTTTCTTCACCCACCTGGCCTTTTATCTGCGCATACACAAATTGCTCTTCAACATTTGCTTGCTTGCTAACTTAATGTCTCAATGAACCTTTCTTTGCTTGATGAACCTCTTGTTACAGAACGTGTCTTTAATCAATCACATCTTGCTCTCATTGTTTTCTTTTCTTGAGCAATGATGGTCTTAATTCTGATTCTTCATCTCTTTTGGACTTGACACAGGTAGTGATAAAAACAGGGCAATTCAGCATCACGCCAGAAATACAGAGATGCCTGCTGTATCTGTGGACCCAACAAGCAGCAGCACACTCATCAATGGAACAGGGTCTCAAGTGCAGGAGATTCATGTGGCGTCATCCCCTGGGGCAAGGTCAAGCTGTCTCTGAAATGTAGCGCAGACCCATCAAAGCTCAACATGCCTGATCTGGAAGCGGTTTACAAGATGGTTGAGGACAAATACCTCTGCTCGGACAAGCTTCTTCCTCCTGATTTCTCCATTCCTGGCCTCATGGCCGAGATATGCCAGAGAGTTGTGCAGCTGGGCACTCAACGTACCGTGGAGCATATGACACAATCAGATACTGTTGGTAACGGCAGCACGTCTAAAGGCGTGGAGGGTGGTTCAGCGAGTTCAACTCCTGTCCCGCAACCGCATTTGGCACTTTTAAGGACTACCCATGATGTACATGACATATCCAAGGGACAAGAAAATATCAAAATACCGATAGCAAATGAATCTGGCAGAGGAAAATGCCCACCATCCTTTTCGTACATACCAGGCAACGAGGTATTCCAAAATGGTATTGTGAACATCTCCCTTGCACAGATTGGTGCTCAAGACTCTTGTGCTGATTGCTTTGGCGACTGCTTGTCGGCGCCTGTACCATGCGCTTTGTGCAAGAGTCACCGGGGTGAATATGCATACACACCGGGCGGTTTGGTAAAGCCAGAATTCATTGACAAGTGCGTTTCCATGAACCGGATTCCTGAAGTACACCATAAGGTCTTTTGCAAGACGTGCCCGCTCGAGAGGTCCAGAGATAAAGCCTCACCAGAGCCTTGCAGGGGCCACCTTGTTCGGAGATTCATCAAGGAGTGCTGGAGTAAATGCGGGTGCAGCATGCGATGCGGCAACCGTGTGGTCCAACGCGGCATAAGATTCAACCTTGAGGTTAGTATTTTGGTGATTGTTGGGTAGGCACTATCATTAATGGCCCATTTCCTCCTGTATTTGCCGTGTGCAGCATGCTGATCATTATACTGATGCCGGATGGCTTTCTTCTTACCATATAGGTGTTTCCCACGGGAAATGGGAGGGGTTGGGGGCTGCGCACGCAGAATGCATTGCCAAAAGGAGCTTTTGTGTGCGAATATGCGGGGGAAATACTAACATGCGCAGAAGTACAGGAGCGGGCGGTCGAGAACATGAAGAATGCTAGGTATACACATACGGTAGTGTTGGATGCTGGCTGGTCTTCGGGAGGGTCGCTCAAGGACGAAGATGCATTGTGCCTAGATGGAACCTTTTATGGGAATGTTGGCAGATTCATCAACCACAGGTGTGCTCTTCTCTTGTCTTGTCTTCTCTTTAAGCTCTTTTCTTGAATGACACAGCAATAAAATGAAGAGGCTTATATATATATATATCCCAAATGATGATGTAGATGCCGTGATGCAAATCTGGCCATGGTTCCTGTTCAAGTGGAGACTCCTGATCGCCACTATTACCATGTGAGCAGCTAACTAATAATAATTAGTCTTAACAAGCAAGTTGACTCTGAAAGTAGCATAAGCATAAGATAGACACTGCTGCAAGCTGATGATGCTATTTGTTTTTGATGATGATGATTATGGAAAACAGGTTGCATTCTTCAGTAGCAGGAAGGTGGAGGCCCTTGAGGAACTGACATGGGTATGTTTGTTTGTTCTTGTTAATACTTACTAGTAATGAAGGAAAGGAAAGGAAAGCAAAGCATGTACGTAGCGCATAAGCATTGTTTGTTGCTCATTGGTTTGGTTGCAGGACTATGGGATTGATTTCGACGAGGAGTTGGGGCCGGTGAAGGTGTTTGAGTGCCTGTGTGGAAGCAAGTACTGCCGAGGAAGTCGTCGGCATCGTCAGCACCTGAGTACGTTTGTGTCCTCTCCTTCCTTCCTTCCTTCCTTCATTCCTTAATGGCTAGGCTAGGAGTGATAGTAATAGTTGGGTGGCTTGTGTGTTGGTTTTGCAGGGAATGGGAATGGGAATGGCAAGAAGAGAAGCAGAATTGAAGGTTAACTCATTCACCTGGCAAGTAGTGGTAGTAGTAGTAGTAGCAGTAGGCAGAATTGAAGAGCTGGCTGATTTGTTAGTGGTGGAATGGAAGAATGTTGTCTCTCTGTTGGTTGTACAAGAAAGGCTGTGTCTGATGCTGAGCTCATCTATGTAAAATGCTCTGCTCTCTTGTGTGTAATGAAATGAAATGAAATGAAGCAAGCAGGCAGGGAAGTAAAGAGTAAGTAAAACACTGACTGACTGGAGTATCCATGAGAAGATGAATGAGGTGTAGTGACCTTGAGATGAGGAGGCAAAAGAGTTAAAAAGAGATGAATGATTGCTTGCTTGCTTGCTTGCAAGGAGTAGAAATTATTTGATTTCCCATCTTCATCTGGTAATTAAGGTTATGTTTGATTCATGGGATGGGCCTCATCTAGGAAGGAAGGTTATTCATCTTTTCTCTCCTGCATTGCATTGTATGCATCTTTCTGGGAAGGTTAGGTTAGGAGGTGGATATTATTATTATTATTGTTCAACAATAATGAACAATAATAATAATAATAATAATGATAATAATAATAAGCCACCAGTGAGGAGGCTTTATCTTTTTCTTTTTCAAAACGGACATCATCCATTTGTTTTTCATTTTGCTTAAAAAAACTGGATTTTTTTTCTTTTTCTGTGAAAAACAAAGGGATACTCCCTTCGTCCGAAAATACTATCATAAATAAAAAGAATGTATCTAGATGTATTTTAGTTTTAGATACATCTCTTTTTTGTCTATTTTGGTGACAAGTATTTTCGGACAGAGGGAGTATTAGTTAAGGGAGGAGAAAAGAGTTGTCCATCCAAATCCAAATAATTAGCGAAACGAAAATCTTTGAAACTTGGTCAAGATGGAGCTTGAAACCACCGTTGGGAAGCAACAAACAAAGGTACCCAATCATTTCATTTCAAGGTCGCTTTCTCCTTCATTGGGAAGCAAATCTTCCCTCGTCTTTCTTTCTTTCTTTGCGATTCCTCCCTTCCCTTCCCTTCCCTTGTTGGTCTGCTGCTGCGAGTCCAGTACAGATCTCTCTCTCTCTCTCCCCCCTTTCCTTTTTCATTTCCAACCAACAAAGATCGGATCGGATCGGATCAGATTAGTTTGCTGCCTAGCTGTTGATTCATTCCGATTCCGATTCGCCCTTCCCTTGTTGTTGATGCATTGGAATTGGATGGAGGAGTCCCATTCCCATTCCAACTCCAACTCCAATCCTTCTTCTTCTTCTTGTTGTTGTTGTAATGGAGGAGGAGGAAGTACTACAAATAAGGATGAGGATGAGGAGGAGGAGGAGCAAGAAGAAGAAGAAGAAGAAGAAGATTTGAATTAGGATTTGAATGCCCCCCTCCTCCTCCCCCTCAACAACAAGCTGCATCTGCAACAAGAAGAATATGTGGATGTGAAGGAGGAAGAAGAGGATAACAAGAAGAAGAACAAGACCAAGCCCTCCACAAGAAGAAAAGGAAAAGGACTTCAATGACTGCAGCCTCACCCAGGTCCTCGAGTTCCAGCCTAGGTCACTATGCTCTCCTTTTGACTACTACTCCACTGTATAATTCTTTTATTTCATTTCATTTTGGGACTAGCAAGTGGAGTATAATTTCTTTAATTAATTTCCGGTTTTGTTTTGCATCACACCAATTTAATTGTACACTAGCATGAAAGAAACAAGGAAAGAAAGAAAGAAATTTCATCTCCTCTCCTCTCCTCTCCTATAGATAGGTAAGATAGATTGACTCCTCCATCTACATGTAGATTCATTCATTCATTCACCATCTAGTAGATCTAGTAGATCTAGTACGGAGTGAGTAGGCTGGATTTTTGAACAGCAACAGCAAGCAACAGGGAGGGGAGGGGAGGGGACAAGAGCCCGAAGAGATGAGGATAACAACTCCTAAACTTTTTTTTTTGACGCGTCAACGGTGGGCTTACGCCGGCCTGAACCTTATATTACGGAAACATAACAAAGTACAGGGGCAGATGAGAGTTACAGGAGGTTTGGGGGGAGATGAAAAGAAGAAGAGAAGTAAATTACACGAGGTCTATAATCTCGCAGCTAAATGAGACAACATAGTTCCCCAATCTAGCTCTCAGCAGGGATTGTTTATCAGCATTCCCTAAACTAAACTGAAAGAGAGCATTTATGCTTAATTACTTACTGGTTTCCGCTTACTTAATCTCATCAACTGACCTGACTCGAGCGACACACATACCCATGCATGGCGTTCCCTAATTAATTTACACACACAACCTAGCATAGTGTTATTTAGTCGTCATTTCTTTTGGCCTGTGTTGTTGTTTGCTAACTGCCTGCCTGCCTGTGTTGTTGTTTTGACAGCTCCTCCCGTGAGGAGGACGCCATCTCCTTGTGTGCCAGACTTTGCACTTGGCTCTGTCTGTCCCGGACCAGAAACTAGTGATGATGATCATCATCATATTCATCCATCCTCATAGTCATAGGTGATTGATTCATGCTTCTGCTCTGCTCTTCATTCAGAAAGTGCATACTAGCTAGCTAATATATATATATATATATTTTTTCATTCACAAGAAGAGAAGAGAAGAGAAGAATTTGGTTGGCCACAGATGAGATGAGATGCTTGGCAGCTCCGTCAGCTCAAGCTCCTGCCTCCGTGATCAACAAGGAGGAAGACGTGGGCAGGCAGGGAGAGAGAGAGAGAGAGAGAGCTGCCAATGTGATCTTGCTTGGCAGCATAGCAGAGTTGCATGCAGCTGGGCCAACACGCTCCAGCAAGCACATGATTCCTTCCTTACTTACTTATCATGTCCATGGAGTGAATGGACCATCTTAGCAACCCTTGTTGTCAGTGAGTGGATGGACGATCGGCTACGGATCATTCATTGTTGGCAGAGTGTGTTGTTGTTCGGGCATAACTGCTGTGCGACGGGAGGCGCCGCCGGCTCGTCCTTGATGCGGTGGAGGCACTGGGGACGCGGGCTCCTCCTTCATGCGCCGGAGTGGGAATGTTGGCTCCCGCTTCATACGGACGCGCATCATGGCCTGGCTCCTCCTTCATGCGCGCCGGCGATGGTGGTGCCGGTCCCATCTGATGAAGCGAGCGCTCCGTCATGATCTCCATCTAACAGACAATCGTCCCTCAGAGCCGCCTCCACGAGGAGATGTGGCTGCTGTTGCAGCTGCTTGTCCTCCTCGTCGTCGGAAGAGATGACTACCTCCTTCTTGCTGGAGGACCCACCGGCGTACACGTTGTATGATTTTCCTATATATATATATATATATATATATATATATATATATATTTCAATCAAGAAACTAATGCATGCAGCTTGTGTTTTTATTTGATCCTTGCATTAACTTGTACTGTACACCAGGTGACCTATTTCTTTCAAGTGTGGAGGTGTCTCCCTGGATCGGTGTTGCCACACAAGACGGTCATGTCGCTGATGGCATGTCCGGCTTGCATTTTATTTTATTAACTCGATCATGCATGGTCCAACCTCTGCCGTGGAGCTATAAATCAGGAGCATTTTATTAATTTGATCGACCGATCCATCCCCATCCAGCCATGCATGTTGTCATCCAAGCCCTGCCCAGTGCCCAGGATAGATGTGTCTGACTTGTATTCCTTCCGTTCTAAATTACTTATCTCAAAAATGAATAAAAATAAATGTATCTATAATTAAAATACTAGATACATCCATTTCTGTGACAAACAATTCCGAACAAAGGGAGTAGTAGTAAGTAATTCTAAGCGAACATGACCTGACAGTACTAGTGTTGACATGCATGTTCAAGCTCAGCAGCTTCCCTCCCACCGGCGACGACGACACGACATGCATGCCACGCCACGGTTGCTGTGCATGTCTGGCGTACGTTGGTTGTGTCTCTCTTTCACGTGCCCTGCCACCAAGTTGTATTATATTGTGCCATTGATGGGAGGAGGAATCATCTAACCTACTCGATCCGATCCAGAGGGCCTAACATGTCCATCGCCATCTCTTTACAAGCCCACCACATGAACAAGTTCCGACAGTTAGTTGATCTCGGTACTGTAAGCTAATTGGGCCAAAATTAGTTGCATGCATGCATGACAAGAATTTTGATTTTGGATCTGTAATCTATTATTATTTTGAGCTTCCCTTTTGCTGATTTCCTTTCCTGCACAATAAAACACCCATTTCGGCCTTGTTTTCAGCAGCTCCCCAAGACGCACGCTGCTTTGTCCACTCATTACCTGCTCAGCTATAAATAATTAGTAAAACGCCCATGCGTTGCTACGGGCTATGCATATAAATAAGTAAAAATTAACTGTTATTGTTCTTCTTTTTCCTCCCGCCATTGCCTTCTTTTGTCCACCCTGCAAAACCGCCCACCTCTCTTTGCCTAACCCCCAGCCACTGCCACCCGTAATTGACAAGTGTTGATGCTCGTTGCTTCCCTGGACCGAGTCACTACCCACAATTGAGGAGTCCTGATGCATTCCCCCTTGCCCAAGTCCCCGCCTACATCATGCATTGGTACGTACGAGAGACAAAAATCTTCAATGATCGTCACATTGTCCACCTAATTCTCGATGGATATGATCAATCCCAAGTCAATGAGTGGCAGAGCTTCACACAAATGCTTGGAGGGGCAAAAGACTTTTAGGATCCCATGCACATATCAAGCAACATTGTCAATTTTGTTATCATTATAGGACCTTTTTTCCCTTTCTTCCTTCTCAACCCACATACCAAGTAACCAATTCTGGTTAAACATAATAATTTACGAAATTTTATATGATTTGCAAGAATGCCACTGACCGAGACATTCTAAGAATGCCACTTTCTGTGAATAATCTCAAGCAACTACTCCCTCTGTCCCAAAAAGCTTGTCTTAAATTTGTGGATATGGATATATCTAGACACGTTTTAGTGTTAGATTCATCCGTATGTAGATAAATCTAAGACAAGATTTTTAGGACGGAGGTAATATAATTTTGTGAATTTAGTCCATATACATAACCTTTTCAGCATGCATAGAGCAATGGTACACATTATGCCAGTAAACCTCAACCGGGTCATCTTTGTGTGCTGTTGAACTTAGTATATATATATAGCTAACTTGAATGATAACAAATATTTGCATATAAATAAGATGGATGTTTTAGTAGAACTGAAGTATACTCGGCAATTCTCAAAAAAAAAAAAGAAGTATACTCGGCACGAAAAGGAGAACTGAAGTATACTAATGCCCAACAGGAAAAGCGCACTTGTATTTACTTGGCAGAAACTCCTAAATAGTTGTATCTTAACATAAGTAGGCAGAAACACTAAATTGTACATAGGAGAGGAGAATGACACTTAAAAATTTGGATAGTCCCAAACCGCAGCTAATGAAAGTCCAGGTGCAGTGGAGAGTAAAAAAATGGAAGGATTTTTTCCCTAGCACACATTTCTTATCCTCTCTCTTTTCCCTTTTCTTTCTTTTACTCTCAACTTTTATTTGAGAGAATCTTTTACTCTCAACTTAACCACACCATAAATGAACTGCAACTCTGCAAGCCCACACACACAGGAGCGGGTCATGCAAGCCATCTTCGTTCTTTCATTCAACCGAACCACACCACAGACTGAACTGAGCCCCCCAAAAAAGACTGAACCGCGCCCAAGTTCATGTCTCACAAAAGAAGGTCACAACTAGCGGTGCAGATAGATAGTTCAGGGGAGGTGAGGCAGAAAGGAAGGCAATAGAGGTTGGGCTAGCCTGCGAGCTGTGGCATAGAGATGGGGAGGAGCGAGAAGGATGGCTAGCCGGAGAGCACGACAGTTGGTGGTGAAGGTCCGTCAGAAGCGTGGACTCTGCACACTCTGCCGCTGTCCAATGTCGGCATCGCCCGTGCGCCGATGCGGATGCAGTCTACCGCGGGTCCATTTTCTGATGGAGTCTTGCAATGCTTCTTCACTATGTACAAAAACACCATCTATTTAGAAACAGATGAAAGTACATACTGCATGATCAGTTGGTCACACATCTCAAGAATCAATACATCAGGTCACCAAAACATCAGAAAATGGTCTTTTAAACATGCCGACAGGTGAAAATGCAACAGTACATTGATCTTCTAAATTCTGCAACAAACTCTGAAATTGATTTTTTTTTTCATTCTGAATCTGTAGAGAAAACAGGAAGCTCAGGCTACTCACCAAAACCTGGCATTGATGTCCATACCTATGCCAAGCTTATATACCATCAACATGAAGCACCTTCTCCCCCGAGTCTGAATGCAGAAAGATAGATATGGAAACAAATCAATTATCTCTATAGCTTTCTACCCCATTGGCTTTTTAACATTCACAAGACGTTTTCAGTACCGAATCTTCTAACTTGCATCCCACAACCCGTCGCAAGTAACCGAAGCTGGGTAAAAAAACCAGACAAAGGTGGGAGGTGGGACAAAAAAAAAGTCCGGAACGGAGACTACCAACTGCTCCATCAGGAGTAGAGATTAGTGAAAACAAAGAATCACGAGCGTATTTTTGGCTGTTGCAAACCCACATATATGAGGGAAAGAGAGAGGCAACCTGGCAGCTAGCTCAGCCAGCAATGGTAGCTGTCGCCGCTTCTTGCTCCTCCTGGTCAATGCTAGTCACTGCTTCTGCCTAAAGCAGCTGCGTATGCAACCAACAACAATTCAGAGATATAAGATGACAGATAACAAAGAACCAGAAAGCAGGACGACGACACAGAGAAAAACGTTCAGATTGCAATTCGTGCCAAGCTATGCTATGCATTTTGGCATAAGTTGTGGAATCACACACATATTTTCTTTCAAATAAAAGTAGTACTCAAAGTCTGAATTCAGTTTCAGAGAACAAAGCACGCATACTGAAGTTCGATGACAGGTCGACGGAGGTTGTCCCTGCAGGACACCTTGTCGGACAGCGCTGAACTTGTTGCCGGTGATGCTAGGCACTGTGGGGACGGCATGAACAGCAGCATCGGCGGGAACAGCCTGACGAAGTATTGTTAAAAGCATTCATACAGAATATAATCTTCTAGATGATAACAATAAAAAAAATACAAATGCAATCCACCTGTAGGAAAGCATTGTTACAGAATATATATTCTAATCCGTGATAAATAGAGATCTGAAACCATTGATCACATGCAATAAAACAGGAGGAGGAGGTGCACAACTACATGTAGGGTGTGCAGACGCCGCTGAACTCATGAGTCATGGGCTCCTGTTGCTTCCGTCGATCTCGTCATCCCCAAAGTCAAGTATACTGCCATAACATCAATCATATATGTGTTGGCATTTTACTGTACCTGTTATGATAGGGATGGCCTTGCTTTAAATAGAGCATGTTCAAAGTGTGAGAGTTGAATCAAACTCGACCAACTCATTGATGATGTCCAATTTACCAGGAATTGGGTTCTCTCATCCAAAGCTGCCACAACTACTTAGTTTTACCTAAACAAGCAAGGCATGGTCAAACAATTTAATTTCACGCGTTGCACATTCATAAATCACATGACAGATGTACCATGCATTCATAATTGTACAAAGTAACTACCAAGTCTTCCCGAAAGAATAAATCCACACACGCAATCAGCTAAACATAAAAATTTACCTAAAAAATAGGATGTATGGTGAGTTAGTGCTTGCACGGGTTCATATTTTCCTTACTTCTGATTCACTCTCCCCAATATACTGGTTCAATTGATCAGGACCCTAAAGTTCCAGAAAAGGAAACATTGTACAGTTTATACAGAACACAAATTAGGTAGAAAGAATATGGCAATCTCAAAATAAATTGTCATTAGTGTTTTCCCACAACCTGGAGATTCAAGCAGCAAAAGACCAGCTCGCATGACTGACAACAAAAAGGGAAGATGAAACCATAATTAGGTATTTAAAGCAGTAACATGAAAAGCTAAAACTTATAAAATGCAAATAAAAGCCGCAGATCTTGGTGAACTACCTTCGATATGAATTCAGAGGTGGCTTACGGTTTTAAGCTACCAATCACTATGATGACCAGATGACACATAGTTAACTGCAATAATACACGCCCTCCCCTGTTCATCGCTTAGGGCAGCAACGTGGTCACTGGCTAAAGATTAAAAAAAAAATCAGGCGCCTGGTCTGAACAATAACACACGCCCTCCCCTGTTCCCAAAAAATACCATCAACATGGCCACTGGCTAAAGTTTCAAGAGTACCCATTTTTGGAGTCGCCCACTGGAGTCCTAAATGTTTCAGCAAAGTATAAAGTAAAAAGGTTGCTGCATGTTTCAGCAATTATATGGTAAGGAATCAAGCTATGAACTCAGGCATACCTTGGTCTCTTGGCCTTCTAGTTCATCAAAGATCAGGTTCAGCCTTTCAGGTACCTAATAAGAAATAAGAACAGATTCGTCAGGTGGCAACTTAAATACCAACGATGACCGGATCGGCACCATGGCGCCTGCAGCCGCCTCTCTTCGCCAAAGAGCAAATCTCCGCCATGAAGGCCGAGCCGTGAGGAGTGGCGAGAAGGGGAGAGATCCAAGGACCGGAGGTAGCGGCGGTTTCCACGCGACCTTGTCCCCGACGGCAGCAGTGGCTCACCTGTACTCGGCTCGGATCAGAGACGGGGGTGGATGGAGACGGCGGTGGCTTCAAATCCTCAACGTCGCGCGATGCAGATCAGGAGAAAGAGCAGCGTCCCCGCCGAGGGCCCTGGCTCGTGGAGACCCAGGCGGCGCCGCCGACGCACGAGATTGCGGCAGCGAGGACTTGGAACCCTATTCGGCGGCAGCGAGAACGCACGAGATTGCGGCAGCGAGAGACGGAGATCCCGAACTCGGCGGCGGCGTATTCTCTGTGAGGTCGAAGGCGGTGATCTAGTGCGGCTGCGGCGTCTACTCTGGGAGTTCTAGGGATCGAGAGGAGCGGAGTCATGCGCGGGCGGTTTTTTTTGGGTGCATGCGTAGGAGCGACTGGAGATGAAAAAACCCAGACGAAAAAAATCAGACAAAGGTGGAAGATGAGATGAAAAAATGTCCGAAATGGAGACTATCAACTGCTTCATTAGGAATAGAGATGTGAATATTCCACTGATAGCTACCAATCTCTCTCTTATTTACTATACTAATTGGAGGCATCATATCATATGAGCCTCCGCATTATTAAAAATATCTCCTCTTTTTTCTATTTATTTTTTAAATATCTTAACTGTTCTATATACATGAACCCCATAATTTACGTTGCTGTATCATGAAAAAAGACCCAAACTGCACGTAAACCTGACCCAACCTAGACGTAATTAGCATTGGACACAAGTCATCACCACGTTCAGATCTTATATCTAATCGGAGAAGAACAAAAAGTAGAAACCATCTAATCTATTTTGAGGAACTCCCCACGTTCTCTAACCTAACCCTGCTGCCACCGTTCCTCTATTGATCGATTCCTGGATGCTAATCAAGTCTAGCCATCGGCGCCCATCCTCTCCTAATTCGTACTACAAAATTTCCATGCATGTGGTCTGACGTCTTGCATGCATGGCATGGCTGTGTTCGGTGGACACGAGCACGTGAAGGCGGTGAAAGACATGTGCCAGCCAGAGGGGACCTGCAGGTGCGGCCGAAATCACTGTTCTGACCTTCTCGATGATCTTTGTTACGAACTGAACTCGACATGAAAGTATTTCACAATCTGACCCTTTTAGAAACGCCACAGACTGCGACGTTTCTGCTTCACATAAAAACATGGAGCTAGCTAGCGTTGCTGCTCCACATGAAAACGCCGAGGTATCTCGCATTTCTTCTCCACATGGGAACGCCAACCGCTTTGACGTTTCTTCCCTACATGGCAACGCCATTGGCTTTGGCGTTTCATATGTGGCATAAAGAAATACCAACTACCTGCAAGAATGGATGAATGCATGCATGCATGGTTCCTGTAGCTAGCTAGTGTTTTTTATGGGTCCCGATTCGATTCGGACATTCGGGGAACCCCGGGGTCTACTTACGGGGATCTCGCCAAAACTCGCAGATTTGGTTCATTCTGGCCAGTTTTCTATAGTATTAATCACTGATTTTGGGCCCCAGGTAGATCCAGACATTCGGGGAACCCTGAGGTCCTCTTACGGGGATCTCGCTAAAATACACAAATTTGGTCCATTTCGGTCAGTTTTCTATGGTATTAATCACTGATTTAGGGTCTCGGGTAGATCCGAACGTTTGGGGAACCATGAGGTCCTCTTACAGGAATCTTGCCAAAACTCACAGATTTGGTCCATTCTGGAAAGTTTTCTATGGTATTAATCACTAATTTAGGGCCCCGGGTAGATTTGAACGTTCAGGGAACCATGAGGTCCTCTTACAGGAATCTTGTCGAAACTCGTAGTTTTGGTCCATTCTGGCCAGTTTTCTATGATATTACTCACTGATTTTTGTGCCACGGGCGATCCGGACGTTCTGAGAACACCGCGGTCCGGTTACGGGGACCTCATCAAAACTCACAGATTTTATCCATTCTGGCCAGTTTTCAATGGTATTACTCACTGATTTTGGGTCCCTGGTTGATTCGGACGTTCAGGGAACTCCAGGGTCCGCTTACGGGGATCTCGCCAAAACACACAGATTTGGCCGCTCTGGCCAGTTTTCTACGGTATTAATCACTGATTTAGGGCCCAGGTCGATCCGGCCGTTCGGGGAACCCTGGGGTCCGCTTACAGGAACCTCGCCAGACTCGCAGATTTGGTCCATTCTGGTCAGTTTTCAATGGTATTACTCACTGATTTTGGGTCCCTGGTTGATTCTGACGTTCGGCGAACCCTAGGGCCCGCTTACAGGGATCTCGCCAAAACACACAGATTTGGCCACTCTGGCCAGTTTTCTACGGTATTAATCACTGATTTAGGGCCCGGGTCGATTCGGCCATTCGGGGAACCCTGGGGTCCGCATACAGGAACCTCGCCAAAACTCGCAAATTTGGTCCATTTTGGCCAGTTTTCTATGGTTTTATTCACTGATTTTGGGTCCCGTGTCGATCCGGACTTTCGGGGAACCCCGAGGTTCGCTTACAGGAACCTCGCCAAAACTCGCAGATTTGGTCCATTCTGTCCGGTTTTCTATGGTATTACTCACTGATTTTTGGACCACGGGCGATTCGGACGTTCTGAGAACACGGGGGTCCGGTTACGGGGACCTCGCCAAAACTCGCAGAATTGGTGCATTCTGGCCAGATTTCTATGGTATTACTCACTGATTTTGGGTCCCGGGTTGATTCGGACATTCGGGGAACCCCAGGGTCCGCTTACGGGGATCTCGTCAAAACACACAGATTTGGTCCACTTTAGCCAGTTTTCTATGCTATTAATCACTTATTTAGGGCCCATGTCGATCCGGCCGTTCGGGGAAGACCGGGGTCCGCTTACAGAAACCTCACCAAAACTCGTAGATTTGGTCCATTCTGGCCAATTTTCTATGGTTTGACTCACTGATTTTGGGTCCCGTGTCGATCCGGACTTTCGGGGAACCCCGAGGTCCGCTTATAGGAACCTCGCCAAAACTCGCAGATTTGGTCCATTCTAGCAGGTTTTCTATGTCATTACTCACTAATTTTCGATTTGGGTTGAACCGGACGTTCGGGGAACCCCATGGTCCGATTACGGGGATCTCGCCACAACTCGCAGATTTGGTCCATTCTGTCCAGTTTTCTATGGTATTACTCCCTGATTTTGGGTCCCAGGTCGATTTGAGAGTTCGGGGAACCCCGTGGTCCGCTTATGGGGATCTCGCCAAAACTCGCAGATTTGGTCCATTCTAGCCAGTTTTCTATGGTATTACTCACTGATTTAGGGCTCCAGTAGATCCGGACGTTCGGGTAACCCTAAGGTCCTCTTACAGGAACCTTGCCAAAACTCGCAGATTTGGTCCATTCTGGCCGGTTTTCTATGGTATTACTCCTGATTTTTGAGCCACGGTCGATCTGGACATTCGGAGAACACCGTGGTCCGGTTACAGGGACCTCGCCAGAATTCGCAAATTTGGTCCATTCTGACTAGTTTTCTATGGTATTATTCACTGATTTTGGGTCTCAGGTCGATTCGGACGTTCGGGGAACCCCGGGGTCCACTTACGGGGCTCTCGCTAAAACTCGCAGATTTGGTCCATTCTTGCTGGTTTTCTATGGTATTACTCACTGATTTTTGGTTCGGGTTGAACCGGACGTTCGGGGAACCCCGTGGTCTGATTACGGGGATCTCACCACAACTCATGTGTTTGGTACATTCTGGCCCGATTTTCGTGGTATTACTCACTGATTTTGGGTTCCGGGTCGATTCGGACGTTCGGGGAACCCCGGTCCGCTACGATGACGTCGCCAAAACTCGCAGATGTGGTCCATTCTGGCCAGTTTTCTATGGTATTACTCACTGATGTTAGGTCCCGGTTCAATTCGGACGTTCGGGGAACCCCGGGGTCCACTTACGGGGATCTCACCAAAACTCACAGATTTGGTCCATTCTGGCCAGTTTTCTATGGTATTACTCACTGATTTTTGGCCCGGGGTAGATCTGGACATTCGGGGAACCCTAAGGTCCTCTTACGGGGATCTCGCTAAAATACACAAATTTGGTCCATTTCGGTCAGTTTTCTATGGTATTAATCACTGATTTAGGGCCCCGGGTAGATCCAAATGTTCGGGGAACCATCAGGTCCTCTTACAGGAATTTTGCCAAAACTCGCGGATTTGGTCCATTCTGGCCGGTTTTCTATAGTATTACTCACTGATTTTTGGGCCACGGGCGATCCGAATGTTCTGAGAGCACCGGGGTCCGGTTACGGGGACCTCGCCAAAACTCACAGATTTGGTCCATTCTGGCCAGTTTTCAATGGTATTACTCACTAATTTTGGGTCCCTGATTGATTCGGACGTTCCGGGAACCCCAGGGTCCGCTTACGGGGATCTCGCCAAAACACACAGATTTGGCCACTCTGGCCAGTTTTCTATGGTATTAATCACTGATTTAGGGCTCCAGTAGATCCGGACGTTCGGGTAACCCTAAGGTCCTCTTACAGGAACCTTGCCAAAACTCGCAGATTTGGTCCATTCTGGCCGGTTTTCTATGGTATTACTCCTGATTTTTGAGCCACGGTCGATCCGACATTCGGAGAACACCGTGGTCCCGTTCTGAGGACCTCGCCGATTCGCAAATTTGGTCCATTCTGACTAGTTTTCTATGGTATTATTCACTGATTTTGGGTCTCAGGTCGATTCGGACGTTCGGGGAACCCCGGGGTCCACTTACGGGGCTCTCGCTAAAACTCGCAGATTTGGTCCATTCTTGCTGGTTTTCTATGGTATTACTCACTGATTTTTGGTTCGGGTTGAACCGGACGTTCGGGGAACCCCGTGGTCTGATTACGGGGATCTCACCACAACTCACAGGTTTGGTACATTCTGTCCAGTTTTCGTGGTATTACTCACTGATTTTGGGTTCCGGGTCGATTCGGACGTTCGGGGAACCCCGGGTCCGCTTACGATGACGTCGCCAAAACTCGCAGATGTGGTCCATTCTGGCCAGTTTTCTATGGTATTACTCACTGATGTTAGGTCCCGGTTCAATTCGGACGTTCGGGGAACCCCGGGGTCCACTTACGGGGATCTCACCAAAACTCATGATTTGGTCCATTACGCCGCTTTTCTATGGTATTACTCACCGATTTTTGGCCCGGTAGATCTGGACATTCGGGAACCCTAAGGTCCTCTTACGGGATCTCGCTAAAATACACAAATTTGGTCCATTTCGGTCAGTTTTCTATGGTATTAATCACTGATTTAGGGCCCCGGGTAGATCCAAATGTTCGGGGAACCATCAGGTCCTCTTACAGGAATTTTGCCAAAACTCGCGGATTTGGTCCATTCTGGCCGGTTTTCTATAGTATTACTCACTGATTTTTGGGCCACGGGCGATCCGAATGTTCTGAGAGCACCGGGGTCCGGTTACGGGGACCTCGCCAAAACTCACAGATTTGGTCCATTCTGGCCAGTTTTCAATGGTATTACTCACTAATTTTGGGTCCCTGATTGATTCGGACGTTCCGGGAACCCTAGGGTCCGCTTACGGGGATCTCGCCAAAACACACAGATTTGGCCACTCTGGCCAGTTTTCTATGGTATTAATCACTGATTTAGGGCCTAGGTCGATCCGGCCGTTCAGGGAACCCTGGGATCCGCTTACAGGAACCTCGCCAAAACTCGCAGATTTGGTCCATTCTGGCCAGTTTTCAATTGTATTACTCACTGATTTTTGGGTTCGGGTCAAACCAGACGTTCGGGGAACCCCGTGGTCCGATTACGGGGATCTCACCACAACTCGTAGATTTTGTACATTCTGGCCAGTTTTGTACGGTATTACTCACTGATTTTGGGTCCCGGTTCGATTCGAACATTCGGGGAACCCCAGCGTCCACTTACGGGGATCTCACCAAAACTCGCAGATTTGGTTCATTCTTGCCAGTTTTCTATGGTATTACTCACAGATTTTGGGCCCCGGTTAGATCCGAACATTCGGGGAACCCTGAGGTCCTCTTACGGGGATCTCACTAAAATACAAAATTTTGGTCCATTTCAGTGAGTTTTCTATGGTATTAATCTCTGATTTAGGGCCCCGGGTAGATCCGAACGTTCGGGGAACCATGAGGTTCTCTTACAAGAATCTTGCCAAAACTCGTAGATTTGGTCCATTCTGGCCGGTTTTCTACGGTATTACTCACAGATTTTTGTGCCACGGGCTATCCGGACGTTCTGAGAACACCGTGGTCCGGTTACGGGGACCTCACCAAAACTCGCAGATTTTGTCCATTATGGCCAGTTTTCAATGGTATTACTCACTGATTTTGGGTCCCTGGTTGATTCGGACGTTCGGGGAACCCCAGGGTCCGCTTACGGGGATCTCGCCAAAACACACAGATTTGGCCACTCTGGCCAGTTTTCTACGGTATTAATAACTGATTTAGGGCCCAGGTCGATCCGGCCAATCGGGGAACCCTGGGGTCCGCTTACAGGAACCTCGCTAAAACTCTCAGATTTGGTCCATTCTGGCCAGTTTTCAATGGTATTACTCACTGATTTTGGGTCCCTGGCTGATTCGGACGTTCGGGGAACCCCAGGGTCCGCTTATGGGGATCTCGCCAAAACACACAGATTTGGCCACTCTGGCCAGTTTTCTATGGTATTAATCACTAATTTAGGGCCCAGGTCGATTCGGCCGTTCGGGGAACCCTAGGGTCCGCTTACAGGAACCTCGCAAAAACTCGCAGATTTGGTCCATTCTGGCCAGTTTTCTATGGTTTTACTCACTGATTTTGGGTCCCGTGTCGATCCGGACTTTCGGGGAACCCCGAGGTTCGCTTACAGGAACCTCGCCAAAACTCCTAGATTTGGTCCATTCTGGCCGGTTTTCTATGGTATTACTTGATACGTCCATTTTGCATCATGCTTTTATATCGATATTTATTGCATTATGGGATGTTATTACACATTATGTCACAATACTTATGCATATTCTCTCTTATTTTACAAGGTTTACATGAAGAGGGAGAATGTCGGCAGCTGGAATTCTGGGCTGGAAAAGGAGCAAATATTAGAGACCTATTCTGCACAACTCCAAAAGTCCTGAAACTTCACGGAGGCACATTTTGGAATTAATACAAAATACTGGCGAAAGAATTAACCAGAGGGGGGCTACACCCTGGCCACGAGGGTGGAGGGCGCGCCCCCTACCTCGTGGGCCACCTGGCAGGCCCCCGGTGCCCATCTTTGGCTATATGAAGTCTTTCATCCTAGAAAAAATAAGAAGGAAGCTTTCGGGACGAAGCGCCGCCGTCTCGAGGCGGAACCAATCTAGGGCTCCGGTGGAGCTGTTCTGCCGGGGAAACATCCCTCCGGGAGGGGGAAATCATCACCATCATCATCGTCATCGATCCTCTCACTGGGAGGGGGTCAATCTCCATCATCATCTTCACCAGCACCATCTCTTCTCAAACCCTAGTTCATCTCTTGTATCCAATCTTTGTCCCAAAACCTCAGATTGGTACCTGTGGGTTGCTAGTAGTGTTGATTACTCCTTGTAGTTGATGCTAGTTGGTTTATTTGGTGGAAGATCATATGTTCAGATCCTTTATGCATATTAATACCCCTCTGATTATGAACATGAATATGAGTTGTGAGTTGTTACGTTTGTTCCTGAGGACATGGGAGAAGTCTTGCTATAAGTAGTCATGTGAATTTTGTATTCTTTCGATATTTTGATGAGATGTATGTTGTCTTTCCTCTAGTGGTGTTATGTGAACGTCGACTACATGGCACTTCACCATTATTTGGGCCTAGGGAAGGCATTGGGAAGTAATAAGTAGATGATGTGTTGCTAGAGTGATGTAAGCTTAAACCATAGTTTATGCGTTGCTTTGTAAGGGGCTGATTTGGATCCATATGTTTCATGCTATGGTTAGGTTTACCTTAATACTTCTTTTGTAGTTGCGGATGCTTGCAATAGGGGTTAATCATAAGTGGGATGCTTGTCCAAGGAAGGGTAGTACCCAAGCAGCGGTCCACCCACATATCAAATTTATCAAAGTAACGAATGTGAATCATATGAGCGTGATGAAAACTAGCTTGACGATAATTCCCATATGTCCTCGGGAGCGTTTTCCTTTATATAAGAGTTTGTCCAGGCTTATTCTTTGCTACAAAAAGGATTGGTCCACCTTGCTGCACTTTATTTACACTTGTTACTTGTTACCCGTTACAAATTACCTTATCACAAAACTATCTGTTACCGATAATTTCAGTGCTTGCAGAGAATACCTTACTGAAAACCGCTTGTCATTTCCTTCTGCTCCTCGTTGGGTTTGACACTCTTACTTATCGAAAGGACTACGATAGATCCCCTATACTTGTGGGTCATCAAGACTCTTTTCTGGCGCCGTTGCCGGGGAGTGAAGCGCCTTTGGTAGGTGGAATTTGGTAAGGAAAAATTTATATATAGTGTGCTGAAATTTACTATCACTTATTACTATCGAAACTAATCCTTTGAGGGGCTTGTTCGGGGTATCTTCACCCCGACTAGTAGAGCAAAGAGTTGCTCCTCAACCTACTGAAAATGTTTACTTTGAAATTCCTTCGGGTATGATAGAGAAACTGCTAGCTAATCCTTTCATAGGAGATGGAACATGACATCCCGATTTGCACCTAATCTATGTGGATGAAGTTTGTGGATTATTTAAGCTTGCAGGTATGCCCGAGGATGTTATCAAGAAGAAGGTCTTCCCTTTATCTTTAAAGGGAAAGACATTGACATGGTTTAGGCTATGTGATGATATGGGATCATGGAACTACAACCGATTGAAATTGGAATTTCATCATAAGTTTTATCCTATGCATCTTGTTCATCGTGATCGTAATTATATATATATATATATATATATATATATATATATATATAATTCTTGGTCTCGTGAAGGAGAAAGCATCGCTCAATCTTGGGGGAGGCTTAAGTCTATGTTATATTCATGCCCCAAGCATGAGCTCTCAAGAGAAATTATTATTCAAAATTTTTATGCTCGGCTTTCTCTCAATAATCGCTCCATGCTCGATACTTCTTGTACTGGTTCTTTTATGATGAAGACTATTGAATTCAAATGGGATTTATTGGAAAGAATTAAACGCAACTCTGAAGATTGGGATCTCGACGAAGGTAAGGAGTCAGGTATAACACCTAAGTTTGGTTGTGTTAAATCTTTTATGGATACCGACGCTTTTCGTGAGTTTAGCACTAAATATGGACTTGGCTCTGAGATAGTAGTTTCTTTATGTGAATCATTTGCTACTCATGTTGATCTCCCTAAGGAGAAGTGGTTTACATATCATCCTCCCATTGAAGTAAAAGTATTTGGACCTATTAAAGTTGAAGAAAAGACTATCACTTATAATGTTGATCCTATTGTTCCTACCGCTTATATTGAGAAACCACCTTTCCTTGTTAGAATAAAGGATCATGCTAAAGCTTCAACTATGGGTCGTAAGAGTAATGTTAAAACATCTACACCCTCTGAGTAAAGTAAAGTTGAACCTAGTATTGCTATGGTTAAAGATCTCTTGGTCGATAATATTGATGGGCATGTTATTTACTTCTATGATGAAGCTGCTAGAATTGCTAAACCCGGTACTAAAGACAAACATAGACCTATCATTGGCATGCCTGTTGTTTCTGTTAAAATAGGAGATCATTGTTATCATGGCTTATGTGATATGGGTGCTAGTGCAAGTGCAATACCTTATTCTTTATATAAAGAAATTATGCATGATATTGCACCTGCTGAGATAGAAGATATTGATGTTACTATTAAGCTTGCCAATAGAGATACTATTTCACCAGTTGGGATTGTTAGACATGTTGAAGTCTTGTGTGGGAAAATTAAATATCCTACTGATTTTCTTGTTCTTGGTTCCCCACAAGATGACTTTTGTCCCATTATATTCGATAGACCCTTCTTGAATACTGTTAATGCTAAAATAGACTGCGAAAAGGATATTGTTACCGTTGGTTTAGGGGATATGTCTCATGATTTTAATTTTGCTAAATTCCGTAGACAACCCAATGATAAAGAATTGCCTAGTAAAGATGAAATTATTGGTCTTGCTTCTATTGCCGCATTCTCCTAATGATCCTTTAGAACAATATTTGCTAGACCATGAAAATGATATGTTTATGAATGAAAGAAGGGAAATAGATGAAGTATTCCTTAAACAGGGACCCATATTGAAACACAACTTGCCCGTTGAAATACTAGGGGATCCTCCTCCACCCAAGGGTGATCCCATGTTTGAGCTTAAACCATTACCTGATACTCTTAAATATGCTTATCTTGATGAAAAGAAGATATATCCTGTTATTATTAGTGCTAACTGATACGTCTCCAACGTATCTATAATTTTTGATTGTTCCATGCTATATTATATTCTGTTTTGGATGTTTAATGGGCTTTATCATACACTTTTATATTATTTTTGGGACTAACCTATTAACCGGAGGCCCATCCCAAATTGCTGTTTTTTTGCCTATTTTAGTGTTTTGAAGGAAAGGAATATCAAACGGAGTCCAAACGGAATGAAACCTTCGGAACGTGATTTTCGGAACAAACGTGATCCAGAGGACTAGGAGTCTACGTCAAGAAATCAACGAGGAGGCCATGAGGCAGGGGGCGCGCCTACCCACCTGGGCGCACCCTCCACCCTCATGGGCCCCTTGTAGCTCCCCTGACCGACCTCCTTCGCCTATATATACTCATATACCCTGGAAACATCAGACACGGAGCCAAAACCCTATTTCCACCGCCGCAACCTTCTTTACCCGTGAGATCCCATCTTGGGGCCTTTTCCGGCGCTCCGCCGGAGGGGGCATTGATCACGGAGGGCTTCTACATCAACACCATAGCCTCTCCGATGATGTGTGAGTAGTTTACCTCAGACCTTCGGGTCCATAGTTATTAGCTAGATGGCTTCTTCTCTATCTTTGGATCTCAATACAAAGTTCTCCTCGATTCTCTTGGAGATCTATTTGATGTAACTCTTCTTTTTGCGGTGTGTTTTTTGAGATCCGATGAATTGTGGGTTTATGATCAAGATTATCTATGAACAATATTTGAATCTCCTCTGAATTCTTTTATGTATGATTGGTTATCTTTGCAATTCTCTTCGAATTATCTGTTTGGTTTGGCCTACTAGATTGATCTTTCTTGCAATGGGAGAAGTGCTTAGCTTTGGGTTCAATCTTGCGGTGTCCTTTCCCAAAGGATGAGGGGCAGCAAGGCACGTATTGTATTGTTGCCATCGAGGATAAAAAGATGGGGTTTATATCATATTGCATGAGTTTATCCCTCTACATCATGTCATCTTGCTTAAAGCGTTACTCTGTTCTTATGAACTTAATACTCTAGATGCATGCTGGATAGCAGTCGATGTGTGGAGTAATAGTAGTAGATGTAGAATTGTTTCGGTCTACTTGTCACGGACGTGATGCCTATATACATGATCATACCTAGATATTCTCATAACTATGCTCAATTCTATCAATTGCTCGACAATAATTTGTTTACCCACCGTAATACTTATGCTCTTGAGAGAAGCCACTAGTGAAACCTATGACCCCGGGTCTATTTTCCATCATATTAATCTCCCGTCAACAAGTTATTTCTTTTGCCGTTTATTTTGCTTTCTTTACTTTTATTCTATATCATAAAAATACCAAAAATAGTATCTTATCATATCTATCAGATCTCACTCTTGTAAGTGACCATGAAGGGATTGACAACCCCTTTATCGCGTTGGTTGCGAGGTTCTTATTTGTTTGTGTAGGTGCGTGGGACTCGAGCGTGGCCTCCTACTGGATTGATACCTTGGTTCTCAAAAACTGAGGGAAATACTTACGCTACTTTACTGCATCACCCTTTCCTCTTCAAGGGAAAACCAACGCAGTGCTCAAGAGGTAGCAAGAAGGATTTCTGGCGCCGTTGCTGGGGAGGCTTACGCAAAGTCAAGTCAAGATTTGAACTCCCAACAACGAGCCATTTCTAGCGCTGTTGCTGGGGAGTCCACGCACAAGTCAAGACATACCAAGTACCCATCACAAACTCTTAATCCCTCGCATTACATTATTTGCCATTTGCCTCTCGTTTTCCTCTCCCCCACTTCACCCTTGCCATTTTATTCACCCTTCTTCTGTTCATCTTTTCATTTGCTTTGATGTCTTACTTGGCTCGTTTGCTCGTTTGGTTGGAATAGTTGTTTATTTATTGCTAAACAGAGAACCTAAGATCTATGGATCCTCATCCACTTGCTAATCTTTTTAAGATATCCAATTATGATGAACCAATTGCTAGTGAGTTTCGTGCACTAGATTATCTTTATGAAGTTTTGCTTGAAATTTGTGAATCTGAAAATTGTGATGAAGTACTTTATGGAGTGATTCACGATGGATCTTTGAATAAAAACATGATTGCAATGATGATAGTATAAATTCTTTTAATGTCAATTGTGCTTATAATATGCAAAACCCTAAGCTTGGGGATGCTATTTTGCTATGTCTACTACTTGTTGCAATGATCATGATTGGGGTGATTCTTCTTATGATCTTGAAAATTTATTTAAGCCCCATGATGAATATGATATTGATAATAATGTTTGTAATAATATTGAAAGTGGGTTTGGAAGAGTGTCGAATTTAGATCCCACATATTTGTAGAATGTTCAATCTTGTGAATTTTTTGATAAAAGTGGGGTTGGAGAGGTCATGACTTTAGTTAATGATAATCCCACTATTTTGGAAGAGTGTCAACTTTGCATGCATGTGGATAGTGTTAAGAATATGTTATGTGATATTTATTCTGTTGAATTTGCCTATGATCCCACATGTAATTATTATGAGAGAGGAAAATATGGTTGTAGAAATTTTTATCTTGCTAAATTACCTCTCGTCATGTTGAGATTGCTTTTGTTTCTTTCTTCTTCCTTGCATATGCTAGATCTTGCTCGCCTTGATAATTTGTTTGCTTATAAAATACCTATGCATAGTAAGTATGTTAGACTTAATTGTGTTTGTCATGTGTTTTATGATGCTCTCTTTGTGCTTCAATTCTTGTCTTTCATGTGAGCATCATTAAAATTATCAATGCCTAGCTAAAAGGCTTTAAAGAAAAGCGCTTGTTGGGAGACAACCCAATATTTTTCCTTGCTGTTATTCAATAAATATTTGATCTAGCCTCTGGTTAGATGTGGTTTTATGTTTTAATTAGTGTTTGTGCCAAGTGAAACCTATAGGATCTTCTTGGATGATAGTTATTTGATCTTGCTGAAAATTCTAGAAACTTTCTGTTCACGAAAACAATTGTTTAAAATCACCAGAACGTGATAAAATACTGATTCCAATTGCAGAAGATCAATAAACAAATTATCTAGGACTTACTATTTTGGTAGAATGTTTTGAGTTACAGAAGTTTCCTTTAGTTACAGATTACTACAGACTGTTCTGTTTTTGACAGATTCTGTTTTTCGTGTGTTGTTTGCTCATTTTGATGAATCTATGGCTAGTAAAATAGTTTATAAACCATAGAGAAGTTGGAATACAATAAGTTTAACACCAATATAAATAAATAATGAGTTCAATACAGTACCTTGAAGTGGTGTTTTGTTTTCTTTCGCTAACGGAGCTCACGAGATTTTCTGTTAAGTTTTGTGTTGTGAAGTTTTCAAGTTTTGTGTAAAGATTTGATGGATTGTGGAACAAAGAGTGGCAAGAGCCTAAGATTGGGGATGCCCAAGGCACCCCAAGTTAAATCTAAGGACACCAAAAAGCCAAAGCTTGGGGATGCCCCGGAAGGCATCCCCTCTTTCGTCTTTGGCCATCGGTAACTTTACTTGGAGCTATATTTTTATTCACCACATGATAAGTGTTTGCCGTCTTGTATGATTTGAGTCTTTGCTTTTTAGTTTACCACAATCATCCTTGCTGTACACACCTTTTGAGAGAAACACACATGATTCGGAATTTATTAGAATACTCTATGTGCTTCACTTATATCTTTTGAGCTATATAGTTTTTGCTCTAGTGCTTCACTTATATCTTTTATAGCACGGCGGTGGATTTGTTTTATAGAGACTATTGTTCTCTCATGCTTCACTTATGTTATTTTGAGAGTCCTACAAAACAGCATGGTAATTTGCTTAAATTGTGAAATTAGTCCCAATGTGATAGGCATCCAAGATTAGTAAAAACTTTCTTATAAGTGCGTTAAATACTAAGAAAAGTTTGATACTTGATGATTGTTTTGAGATATGAAGATGGTGATATTAGAGTCATGCTAGTTGAGTAGTTGTGAATTTGAGAAATACTTGTGTTAAAGTTTGTGATTCCCATAGCATGCACGTATGGTGAACCGTTATGTGATGAAGTCGGAGCATGATTTATTTATTGATTGTCTTCCTTATGTGTGGAGGTCGGGATCACGCGATGGTTAACTCCTACCAACCCTTCTCCTAGGAGCATGCGTGTAGTACTTTGTTTTGATTACTTATAGATCTTTGCAACAAGTATATGAGTTCTTTATGACTAATGTTGAGTCCATGGATTATACGCACTCTCATCCTTTCACCATTGCTAGCCTCTCTAATACCGCGCACTTTTCGCCGGTATCATACACCCACCATTACCTTCCTCAAAACAGCCACCATACCTACCTATTATGGTATTTCCATAGCCATTCTGAGATATATTGCCATGCAACTTACCACCGTTCCGTTTATTATGACATGTTTCGTCATTGTCATATTGCTTTGCATGATCATGTAGTTGACATCGTATTTGTGGCAAAGCCACCGTTCATTATTTTCATACATGTCATTCTTGATTCATTGCATATCCCGGTACACCGCCGGAGGCATTCATATGGAGACATATTTTGTTCTAAGTATTGAGTTGTAATTCTTGAGTTGTAAGTAAATAAAAGTGTGATGATCATCATTATTAGAGCATTGTCCCAAGTGAGGAAAGGATGATGGAGACTATGATTCCCCCACAAGTCGGGATGAGACTCCTGGACTAAAAAAGAGGCCATAAAAAAAGAGAAAAGGCCCAAAAAAATGAGAGAAAAGAGAGAAGGGACAATGTTACTATCCTTTTTCCACACTTGTGCTTCAAAGTAGCACCATGATCTTCGTGATAGAGAGTCTCCTATCATATTACTTTTATATACTAGTGGGAATTTTTCATTATAGAACTTGGCTTGTATATTCCAATGATGGGCTTCCTCAAAATGTCCTAGGTCTTTGTGAGCAAGCGAGTTGGATGCACACCCACTTAGTTTCTTTTATTGAGCTTTCATACACTTATACCTCTAGTGCATCCGTTGCATGGCAATCCCTACCCACTCACATTGATATCTATTGATGGGCATCTTCATAGCCCATTGATACGCCTAGTTGATGTGAGACTATCTTCCCCTTTTTTTGTCTTCTCCACAACCACCATTCTATTCCACATATAGTGCTATATCCATGGCTCAGGCTCATGTATTGCGTGAAGATTGAAAAAGTTTGAGAATACTAAAGTATGAAACAATTGCTTGGCTGAAACTGGGGTTGTGCATGATTGAAATATTTTGTGTGGTGAAGATAGAGCATAGCCAGACTATATAATTTTGTAGGGATAACTTTCTTTGGCCATGTTATTTTGAGAAGACATGATTGCTTTATTAGTATGCTTGACATATTATTACTTTTATATATTAAACTTTTATCTTGAATCTTTCGGATCTGAATATTCATACCACAAATAAGAGAATTACATAGAAAATTATGCTAAGTAGCATTCCACATCAAAAAATCTGTTTTTATCATTTACCTACTCGAGGACGAGCAGGAATTAAGCTTGGGGATGCTTGATACGTCTCCAATGTATCTATAATTTTTGATTGTTCCATGCTATATTATATTCTGTTTTGGATGTTTAATGGGCTTTATCATACACTTTTATATTATTTTTGGGACTAACCTATTAACCGGAGGCCCAGCCCAAATTACTGTTTTTTTTGCCTATTTCAGTGTTTCAAAGGAAAGGAATATCAAACGGAGTCCAAACGGAATGAAATCTTCGGGAACGTGATTTTCGGAACAAACGTGATCCAGAGGACTTGGAGTCTATGTCAAGAAATCAACAAGGAGGCCACGAGGCAGGGGGGCGCGCCTACCCCCCTGGGCGCGCCCTCCACCCTCGTGGGCCCCTCGTAGCTCCCCTGACCGACCTCCTTCGCCTATATATACTCATATACCCTGGAAACATCAGATACGGAGCCAAAACCCTATTTCCACCGTCGCAACCTTCTGTACCCGTGAGATCCCATCTTGGGGCCTTTTCCAGCGCTCCGCCGAAGGGGGCATTGATCACGGGGGGCTTCTACATCAACACCATAGCCTCTCTGATGATGTGTGAGTAGTTTACCTCAGACCTTCGGGTGCATAGTTATTAGCTAGATGGCTTCTTCTCTCTCTTTGGATCTCAATACAAAGTTCTCCTCGATTCTCTTGGAGATCTATTTGATGCAACTCTTCTTTTTGCGGTGTGTTTTTCGAGATCCGATGAATTGTGGGTTTATGATCAAGATTATCTATGAACAATATTTGAATCTCCTCTGAATTCTTTTATGTATGATTGGTTATCTTTGCAAGTCTCTTCGAATTATCAGTTTGGTTTGGCCTACTAGATTGATCTTTCTTGCAATGGGAGAAGTGCTTAGCTTTGGGTTCAATCTTGCGGTGTCCTTTCCCAAAGGATGTGGGGCAGCAAGGCACGTATTGTATTGTTGCCATCGAGGATAAAAAGATGGGATTTATATCATATTGCATGAGTTTATCCTCTACATCATGTCATCTTGCTTAAAGCGTTACTCTGTTCTTATGAACTTAATACTCTAGATGCATGCTGGATAGCAGTCGATGTGTGGAGTAATAGTAGTAGATGTAGAATTGTTTCGGTCTACTTGTCACGGACGTGATGCCTATATACATGATCATACCTAGATATTCTCATAACTATGCTCAATTCTATCAATTGCTCGACAGTAATTTGTTTACCCACCATAATACTTATGCTCTTGAGAGAAGCCACTAGTTAAACCTATGGCCCCCGGGTCTATTTTCCATCATATTAATCTCCCGTCAACAAGTTATTTCTTTTGCCGTTTATTTTGCTTTCTTTACTTTTATTCTATATCATAAAAATACCAAAAATACTATCTTATCAGATCTCACTCTCGTAAGTGACCGTGAAGGGATTGACAACCCCTTTATCGCATTGGTTGCGAGGTTCTTATTTGTTTGTGTAGGTGCCTGGGACTCGAGCGTGGCCTCCTACTGGATTGATACCTTGGTTCTCAAAAACTGAGGGAAATACTTATGCTACTTTATTGCATCACCCTTTCCTCTTCAAGGGAAAACCAACGCAGTGCTCAAGAGGTAGCACTAACCTTTCAGAGCAAGAAGAAGAGAGATTATTGAAAACTCTAAAGAAGCACCGTGCTGCTATTGGATATACTCTTGATGATCTTAAGGGCATTAGTCCCACTCTATGCCAGAACAAATTTGTTTGTGTAGGTGCCTGGGACTCGAGCGTGGCCTCCTACTGGATTGATACCTTGGTTCTCAAAAACTGCGGGAAATACTTATGCTACTTTATTGCATCACCCTTTCCTCTTCAAGGGAAAACCAACGCAGTGCTCAAGAGGTAGCACTAACCTTTCAGAGGAAGAAGAAGAGAGATTATTGAAAACTCTAAAGAAGCACCGTGCTGCTATTGGATATACTCTTGATGATCTTAAGGGCATTAGTCCCACTCTATGCCAGCACAAAATAAAACTGGAGAAAGACGCTAAACCGGTTGCTGATCATCAACGACGGTTAAATCCAAAAATGAAAGAAGTGATAAAAAAATGAAATACTAAAGCTTCTGGAGGCAGGTATAATTTATCCTATTGCTGATAGTCAGTGGGTAAGTCCTGTCCATGTCCCTAAGAAGGAAGGCATTACTATTGTTCCTAATGATAAAGATGAATTGATCCCACAAAGAATTGTTACAGGTTATAGAATGGTGATTGATTTCCGCAAATTAAATAAAGCTACTAGAAAAGATCATTACCCTTTACCTTTTATTGATCAAATGCTAGAAAGATTATCCAAACATACACATTTTTGCTTTCTAGATGGTTATTCTGGTTTCTCTCAAATTCCTGTGTCAAAAGAGGATCAGGATAAGACCACTTTTTACTTGCCCTTTCGGTACCTTTGCTTATAGACGTATGCCTTTTGGTTTATGTAATGTACTTGCTACCTTTCAAAGATGCATGATGGCTATATTCTCTGATTTCTGTGAAAAGATTGTTGAGGTTTTCATGGATGACTTCTCCGTGCATGGAACTTCTTTTGATGATTGCTTAAGCAACCTTGATCGAGTTTTGCAGAGATGTGAAGAAACTAACCTTGTCTTGAATTGGGAGAAGTGCCACTTTATGGTTAATGAAGGTATTGTCTTGGGGCATAAAATTTCTAAAAGAGGTATTGAAGTCGATAAAGCTAAAGTTGATGCTATTGAAAAGATGCCGTGTCCTAGGGACATTAAAGGTATAAGAAGTTTCCTTAGTCATGCCGGTTTTTATAGGAGGTTCATTAAAGACTTCTCACAGATTTCTAGGCCTCTGACTAATCTCTTACAAAAAGATGTTCCTTTTATCTTTGATGATGATTGTGTAGAAGCATTTGAAATACTTAAGAAAGCCTTAGTTTTTGCTCCCATTGTTCAGCCACCTGATTGGAATTTACCCTTCGAAATTATGTGTGATGCTAGTGATTATGTTGTAGGTGCTGTTCCAGGACAAATAGTTGATAAGAAATTAAATGTTATTCAATATTCTAGTAAAACTCTAGACAGTGCCCAGAGAAACTATGCTACTACTGAAAAAGAATTTTTAGCAGTTGTATTTGCTTGTGATAAGTTCAGACCTTACATTGTTGATTCTAAAGTAACTGTTCACACTGATCATGCTGCTATTAAATATCTTATGGAAAAGAAAGATGCTCAACCTAGACTTATTAGATGGGTCCTCTTGCTACAAGAATTTGATTTGCATATTATTGATAGAAAGGGAGCTGAGAACCCCGTTGCAGACAACTTGTCTAGGTTAGAGAATGTTCTTGATGACCCACTACCTATTGATGATAGCTTTCCTGATGAACAACTAGCTATCGTAAATGCTTCTCGTACTGCTCCATGGTATGCTGACTATGATAATTACATTGTTGCTAAATTTATACCACCTAGTTTCATCTACCAGCAAAAGAAAAAGTTTTTCTATGATTTAAGACATTACTTCTGGGATGACCCACACCTTTATAAAGAAGGAGTAGATGGTGTTATTAGACATTGTGTGCCTGAGCATGAACATGAACAGATCCTACATAAGTGTCACTCCGAGGCATATGGAGGACACCACGCTGGAGATAGAACTGCACATAAGGTATTGCAATCCGGTTTTTATTGGCCTACTCTTTTTAAAGATGCCCGTAAGTTTGTCTTGTCTTGTGATGAATGTCAAATAATTGGTAATATTAGTAGACGTCAAGAAATGCCTATGAACTATTCACTTGTTATTGAAACATTTGATGTTTGGGGCTTTGATTATATGGGACCGTTTCCTCCCTCTAATGGGTATACACATATTTTAGTTGCTGTTGATTACATTACTAAGTGGGTAGAAGCTATTCCAACTAGTAGTGCTGATCATAACACCTCTATTAAGATTCTTAAAGAAGTTATTTTTCCGAGGTTTGGAGTCCCTAGATACTTAACGACTGATGGTGGTTCACATTTTATTCATGGTGCTTTTCGTAAAATGCTTGCTAAGTATGATGTTAATCATAGAGTTGCATCTCCATACCATCCCCAGTCTAGTGGTCAAGTATAACTGAGTAATAGAGAGGTTAAATTAATTTTGCAAAAGACTGTTAATAGATCTAGAAAGAATTGGTCCAAGAAACTTGATGATGCATTATGGGCCTATAGAACTGTATATAAAAATCCTATGGGTATGTCTCCGTATAAAATGGTTTATGGAAAAGCATGTCACTTACCTCTTGAACTAGAACATAAGGCATATTGGGCCATTAAAGAGCTCAATTATGATTTTAAACTTGTCGATGAAAAGAGGCTATTTGACATTAACTCACTTGATGAATGGAGATCTCAGGCCTATGAGAATGCCAAACTGTTTAAAGAAAAAGTTAAAAGATGGCATGACAAAAGGATATAAAAGCGTGAGTTTAATGTAGGTGATTATGTGTTGCTATACAACTCTCATTTAAGATTTTTTGCAGGAAAACTCCTCTCTAAATGGGAAGGTCCTTACGTTATCGAGGAGGTCTATCGTTCCGGTGCCATAAAAATCAACAACTTCGAAGGCACAAGTCCAAGGGTGGTGAACGGTCAAAAAATTAAACATTATATCTCAGGTAATCCCATGAATGTTGAAACTAACGTTATTGACACCGTAACCCCGGAGGAGTATATAAGGGACACTTTCAAGAACGTTTCTGACTCCGAAAAGGAATAGGTATGTGGTACGTTCTGAGAACACCGGGGTCCGATTACGCGGACCTCGCCAAAACTCATAGATTTGGTCTATTCTGGCCAGTTTTCAATGGTATTACTCACTGATTTGGGTCCCTGTTGATTCGGACGTTCGAGGAACCCTAGGGTCCGCTTACGGGGATCTCGCCAAAACACACAGATTTGGCCACTCTGGCCAGTTTTCTATGATATTAATCACTGATTTAGGGCCAAGGTCGATCCGCCCGTTCGCGGAACCCTGGGGTCCGCTTACAGGAACCTCACCAAAACTCGCAGATTTGGTCCATTCTGGCCAGTTTTCTATGGTATTACTCACTGATTTTGGGCCCCGGGTAGATCCGGACATTTGAGGAACCCTGAGGTCCTCTTACGGGGATCTCGCCAAAATACACAAATTTGGTCCATTCCGGTCAATTTTCTATGGTATTAATCACTGATTTAGGGCCCCGGGTAGATCCGAACGTTCGGGGAACCCTGAGATCCTCTTACACGAATCTTGCCAAAATCATAGATTTGGTCCATTCTCGCCGGTTTTCTATGGTATTACTCACTGATTTTTGGGCCACGGGCGATATGGACGTTGTGAGAACACTAGGGTCCGGTTACGGGGACCTCGCCAAAACTTGCAGATTTGGTCCATTCTGGCCAGTTTTCAATGGTATTACTCACTGATTTTGGGTCCCTGGTTGATTCGGACGTCCGGGGAACCCCAGGGTTCGCTTACGGGGATCTCGCCAAAACACACAGATTTGGCCACTCTGGCTAGTTTTCTACGGTATTAATAACTGATTTAGGGCCCAGGTCGATCCGGCCGTTCGTGGAACCCTGGGGTCCGCTTATAGGAACCTCGCCAAAACTCGCAGATTTGGTCCATTCTGGCCAGTTTTCTATGGTTATTACTCAATGATTTTGGGCCCCGGGTAGATCCGGACATTCGGGGAACCCTGAGGTCCTCTTATGGGGATCTCGCCAAAATACACAAATTTGGTCCATTTCGGTCAGTTTTCTATGGTATTAATCACTGATTTAGGGCCCCGGGTAGATCCGAACGTTCGGGGAACCCTGAGGTCCTCTTACAGGAATCTTGCCAAACTCATAGATTAGGTCCATTCTCGCCGGTTTTCTATGGTATTACTCACTGATTTTTGGGCCACGGGCGATCCGGGCATTCTGAGAACACCGGGGTCCGGTTACGGGGACCTCGCCAAAACTCGCAGATTTGGTCCATTCCGGCCAGTTTTCAATGGTATTAATCACTAATTTTGGGTCCCTAGTTGATTCGGACGTTCGGGGAACCCCAGGGTCCGCTTACGGGGATCTCGCCAAAACACACAGATTTGGCCACTCTGGACAGTTTTCTACGGTATTAATCACTGATTTAGGGCCCAGGTCGATCCGGCCATTCGGGGAACCCTGGGGTCCACTTATAGGAACCTCGCCAAAACTCGTAGATTTAGTCCATTCTGGCCAGTTTTGTATGGTATTACTCAGTGATTTTGGGCCCCGGGTAGACCCGGACATTCGGGGAACCCTGAGGTCCTCTTATGGGGATCTCGCCAAAATACACAAATTTGGTCCATTTCGATCAGTTTTCTATGGTATTAATCACTTATTTAGGGCCCCGGGTAGATCCGGACGTTCGGTGAACCCTGAGGTCCTCTTATAGGAATCTTGCCAAAACTCGCAGATTTGGTCCATTCTGGCCGGTTTTCTATGGTATTACTCACTGATTTTTAGGCCACGGGCGATCCGGACGTTTTGAGAACACCGGGGTCCGGTAACGGGGACCTCGCCAAAACTCGCAGATTTGGTCCATTCTGGCACTAATTTTGGGTCCTTGGTTAATTCGGACGTTTGGGGAACCCCAGGGTCCGCTTACGAGGATCTCGCCAAAACACACAGATTTGGTCCATTCTGGCCAGTTTTCAATGGTATTACTTACTGATTTTGGGTCCCTTCTTGATTCAGACGTTCGGGGAACCCCAGGGTCCACTTACGGGGATCTCGCCAAAACACACAAATTTGGTCACTCTGGCCAGTTTTCTACGGTATTAATCACTGATTTAGGGCCCAGGTCGATCCGGCCGTTAGCGGAACCCTAGAGTCGGCTTACAAGGACCTCGCCCAAACTCGGACCTTAGGGTAAAAAATCTGCTATGTATTACTTCTATAGAGTAATAATAAAAAAACTAAATGGGTTGTGGCGTGCCTAGCCTCACGGCCCAAGCACTGCTCTAGGCGGGTCACATGTTGGGCCAGGTTCGTGCATGCTAACACCGGCCCATTTGGCCAGGTTTGCATTGAATGGCCTCCCTCTCCTCTTGAATGCCCTCTCTGCCTTGTGAGATAAGAGTAAGGCCAACTCCAGCGCACGACCCCAAACGGACGTCCGTTTTGGCCTGCTTTCGTCCGTTTGGGGCGGCAATGAGGTCGCCCATGTCTGCTTGGGGCTGTTGCCGTGTCGATGCGCCCAACGCACGGCCGCACCCCAAATCATGTCCGGGGTGGACGTGATTAAAAAAACGCAAAAACTAAAATAAAATGCCGCATAAAATAAAATAAACGCAAACATAAATAATTAAACATGACAGCCACAAAACGGCCCCGTTCCACAGTTCACATAGACATATAATTAACATAAAAAACAAAAGAAAACCATCGCCCGCGCGCTCCTGCCGTGCCTGTCGATGTCATGGCCGTCGCCGTCGTCTCACGCGTCACTGTTGTCGTCCTCGTTGCTGACAAGGTCGACGTAGTCCGGCCGCATCCAGAGGTGGGACGGCGGTGCCTGGTAGACAGGAGATCGCTGGAGGGTGGGAGGTGCCTACACCACCTCCCCTTGTGGCGACGTCTCGCTCTCCGGTGACCGTGGCGGCGTGGGGCGCCAGTTCACGCCCCCCACGGCATCGGTCACATCCGTGGCCGTGCACGACCAGCTCCACCACTGGCCCACCAGGCCCAGGTGGAACGCAGCGACGGGCGGCTCCTCCAGCACCTCCTCCCTCCTCACCTCCTCCTTGACGTCGACCATCTCCAGCTCGGGGAAGGCGACGTCGCTGGCGGCAGAAAGGGCCATCATGGTCTCTAGGCCCTCCCACTGGTGCTCATCGTGCGTGTTCATGGAGTCTTCCGTGACACGTTGGAGGAGCCGAGCCTCCTCCTCCTCTATCATGCGAGGAGGTGGTGGTGGTGACGGAGAGGGCGACGGCGTCAGCGTGAAGCCGCGCACCAACCTACGCCCGTGCACATGGGGAGGGCTCGGAGCACGCGTGTGTCGCTCACGTGGCCGCCGCGGCCCCGACGAGGTGCCAGCAAAGAAGGAGGCGCCGCGTGTCGTGCTCGTCCCGAAACCACGTGTCCTAGAGGGGCAAGTCGACGACATACCTGGGGTCGTAGTAGAGGTCGTCAGGCAGGAGGCGGCAGCGGCGTTCGATCTCCTCGCGGCGTGCACGACCGCTCATCGGGACCGGCGGGATCGGCACCGTTTCACGGACAAATGCCAGTTATTGGGCAGATGCACGCCGCTCCAGGGGAGCGGCGTCCTCATCTCCCAATAACGATGGCAAACATCCGCATGGATGTAATGCCGGTCAAGCTCGCCGGCGGCCGTAGGGGCGATGGTGAATGTGGGAGGCGCGGGGGCCCTCCATGGTGCTGATGTGGGCTCATCTTCGACGCCGCGGCGGCGACAGCCCGAGGACGAGCCAGCCTCGCGGTCGTGCGCCCCCTTGCAGTCGGTGTTCTACCACCCCATGGCTATCGGTGGTCGGCGAGCTCGAGGAAGGGGAAGGGGGAGCTAGGGTTTGGGTGTCAGGTTTCGAGGAGGCCGCGCGACTGGAGTGGGAGCATGGACTGCGATCGGTCCACGGCTTCCTATTTAAGAAGGACACCTACCGCGCGCCCGGGTGGATGACAGGTGGGGCTGACCGCGCGTGCGCATTGATGTTGGGCAGTGGGAGGTAGGTGGCCGCCTGCCACGCGACCCCGATGCGGATGAGCGGTGCGTCCATTTGCTGTCCGCCTGGACCCAAACCGGGCGCATGTTTGCGCTCGAAATGGGTCGGGCCGGACACCAAACGGACAAGATGGGTCCAGGGTGTCGCGTGCTAGGCCGTGGGGTCTGTCCGTTTTGCCCCAAATGGACGGGGCGGACGGGAGGAGGTCGCGCGCCGGAGTTGGCATAAGGTGTATGACTACGTACACAGAGACGCCAAAGAGAGGAGATATGGACGAAAATACCCTCCCATCCCTCTCTGCCTGGCGGAACGAGATCCTCTGACGTTCTTCAAAGTACTGCCGAGGGACGTCCTTCCCCTATCACCGTTCGCTGATCATCCGACGACAGCAGCCAGAAACCACGAAAACACAGAGCCCAATGGAACGGGAGAGGGAAAACAGTGCGAGCGGATAAAAAAGGGCGCGAGATCAGGGAAAACGGCGCCAGACAGAAAAAGGGCGCGCTCCAGCGAAGGAATCGATCACCGGAGGGACGAGGTGCTCTGCTCGCCATTCTTCTGAGCATTCCATTATTCTGTCTCTATCTTTCGGGTGTTCAACTATAGGTCATCAACGCTCATAGTTTTGGCCAATTCTGACCCGTTTCATGGACTATTACTCACCGTTTTGGGGTCCCGAAGCGATTTCCATAGTTTTTGAACCCCAAGGTGTGTTGCTACCTCTTGAGCACTACGTTGGTTTTACCTTGAAGAGGAAAGGGTGATGCAGTAAAGTAGCGTAAGTATTTCCCTCGGTTTTTGAGAACCAAGGTATCAATCCAGTAGAAGACCACGCCCGAGTCCCACGCACCTACACAAACAAATAAGAACCTCACAACCAACGTGATAGAGGGGTTGTCAATCCCTTCACGGTCACTTACGAGAGATCTGATAGAGATGATAAGATAATATTTTTGGTATTTTTGTGATAAAGGCTAAAAGTAAAGAAAGCAAAAATAAACGGCAAAAGAAATAGCTTGTTGACGAGAGATTAATATGATCGAAAATAGATCCAGGGGCCATAGGTTTCACTAGTGGCTTCTCTCAAAAGAATAAGTATTACGGTGGGTAAACGAATTACTGTCGAGCAATTGATAGAATTGAGCATAGTTATGCGAATATCTAGGTATGATCATGTATAGAGGCATCACGTCCGTGGGAAGTAGACCGAAACAATTCTGCATCTACTACTATTACTCCACACATCGACCGCTATCCAGCATGCATCTAGAGTATTAAGTTCATAAGAACAGAGTAACGCTTTAAGCAAGATGACATGATGTAGAGGGATAAACTCATGCAATATGATATAAACCCCATCTTTTTATCCTCGATGGCAACAATACAATACGTGCCTTGCTGCCCCTCATCCTTTGGGAAAGGACACCGCAAGATTGAACCCAAAGCTAAGAACTTCTCCCATTGCAAGAAAGATCAATCTAGTAGGCCAAACCAAACTGATAATTCGAAGAGACTTGCAAAGATAACCAATCATACATAAAAGAATTCAGAGGAGATTCAAATAATGTTCATAGATAATCTTGATCATAAACCCACAATTCATCGGATCTTGACAAATACACCGCAAAAAGAAGAGTTACATCAAATAGATCTCCAAGAGAATCGAGGAGAACTTTGTATTGAGATCCAAATAGAGAGAAGATGCCATCTGGCTAATAACTATGGACCCGAAGGTCTAAGGTAAACTACTCACACATCATCGGAGAGGCTATGGTGTTGATGTAGAAGCCCTCCATGATCAATGCCCCCTCCGGCGGAGCGCCGGAAAAGGCCCCAAGATGGGATCTCACGTGTACAGAAGGTTGTGGCGGTGGAAATAGGGTTTTTGCTCTCTGTCTGATGGTTTGGGGGTACGTAGGTATATATTGGAGGAAGAAGTAGGTCGCTGGAGCCACGAGGGGCCTATGAGGGTGGAGGGCGCGCCCCCCTACCTCGTGGCTTCCTTGTTGGTTGCTTGACGTCCACTCCAAGTCATCTGGATCATGTTTGTTCCGAAAATCACGTTCCCGAAGGTTTCATTCCATTTGGACTTCGTTTGATATTCTTTTTCCGCGAAACACTGAAATAGGCAAAAAACAATAATTTGGGTTGGACCTCCGGTTAATAGGTTAGTCCCAAAAATAATATAAAAGTGTATAATAAAGCCTGTTAAACATCCAAAACAGAATATATAATAGCATGGAATAATCAAAAATTATAGATACGTTGGAGACGTATCAATCATCCCCAAGCTTAATTCCTGCTCGTCCTCGAGTAGGTAAATGAAAAAAAAGGAATTTTTGATGCGGAATACTACTTAGCAAATTTTCAATGTAATTCTCTTATTTGTGGCATGAATATTCAGATATGAAAGATTCATGATAAAAGTTTAATATTGACATAAAATTAATAATACTTCAAGCATACTAACTAAGCAATTTTGGCCGATTTCCATGGTTTTTGAACCCCAAGGTGCGCTTACGTGTCGGTCATCAACACTCGCAGTTTTGGCTGATTCTGGCCCGTTTCGTGGACTATTACTCATTGTTTTGGGGTCCCGAAGTGATTTCCATGATTGACGAACCCCCGGGTGCGTTTACGTTTCAGACATCAACGCTCGCTGATTTTGTCGATTCTGACCCGTTTCAAGGACTATTACTCACCGTTTTGGGGTCCCAAAGCGATTTCCATGGTTGTTGAACCCCAAGGTGGGCTTGCATGTCGGTCATCAACACTCGCAGTTTTTGCCGATTCTGGCCCGTTTCATGGACTATTACTCATTGTTTTGGGGTCCCGGAGTGATTTCCACGATTGATGAACCCCCGGGTGCGTTTACGTGTTGGTCAACAACACTCGCTGTTTTTGTTGATTCTGACCCGTTTCCTGGACTATTACTCACCATTTTGGTGTCCCAAAGCGATTTCCATGGTTGTTGAACCCCAAAATGCGCTTACATGTCGGTCATCAACACTCGTAGTTTTTGTCGATTCTGACCCGTTTCTTGGACTATTACTCACCATTTTGGGGTCTCAAAGCGATTTCCATGGTTGTTGAACCCCAAGGTGGGCTTACGTGTCGGTCATCAACAGTTTTGACCGATTCTGGCCCGTTTCGTGGACTGTTACTCATTGTTTTGGGGTCCTGGCACGATTGACGAACCCCCGGGTGCGTTTACATTTCGGTTATCAACACTCACTATTTTTGTCGATTATGACCCGTTTCCTAGACTATTACTCACCGTTTTGGGGTTCCAAAGAGATTTCCATGGTTGTTGAACCCCAAGGTGCGCTTACGTGTCAGTCATCAACACTCGCGGTTTTTGTCGATTCTGACCCGTTTCTTGGACTATTACTCACCGTTTTGGGGTCCCAAATCGATTTCCATGGTTGTTGAACCCCAAGGTGGGCTTACGTGTCGGTCATCAACACTCGCAGTTTTGGCCGATTCTGGCCCGTTTCGTGGACTATTACTCATTGTTTTGGGGTCCCGGAGTGATTTCCACGATTGACGAACCCCCGGGTGCGTTTACTTTTTGGTCACCAACGCTCGCTGTTTTTGTCGATTCTGACCCGTTTTATGGACTATTACTCACCGTTTTGGGGTCCCAAAGCGATTTCCATGGTTGTTGAACCCCAAGGTGGGCTTACGTGTCGGTCATCAACACTCACAGTTTTGGCCGATTCTGGCCCGTGTCGGTCCCCGTTCTTGATTTTGATTTGATGGTAGCCCAACCTCAAATCCATTTTGGAAAAGACTGAGGATCCAGCGAGCTGATCATACAGATCGTTGATCATGGGGAGCGGATACTTGTTCTTGATAGTGACCAAGTTAACAGGTCGGTAATCGACAACCATCCGATCCGTTCCATCCTTCTTCTTGACGAAGAGGACGGGGCAAGCCCATGGAGAAGAACTAGGGCGTATGAAACCCTTTTTCAAGGACTCATCGAGTTGTTTCTTAAGCTCGGCTAGTTCTAGGGGTGCCATCTTATTGGGTCTTCTAGAGATTGGGACGGTTCCTGGTACAAGATCTATCACGAACTCGACATCCGTGTCAGGTGGAACACCTGGCAGTTCTTCTGGAAAGACATCCGGGAAGTCACGGACTACCGGAATATCTTCAAGGTCTAGAAGAGGGTTGGCATTTAGGGAGTAGAGCTGACGCTCAGACACTTGGGTCAAAACATTGACTATCTTGCCCGATGGATGGGTGAGTTGAACAGTTCTAGTGGAGCAATCAATCTTAGCATAGTGGGCTGACATCCAGTCCATACCTAAGATGATATTAATGTTCGAGGACTTGAGAGCTATTAGTGAGGCAAGGAAGACCAGTCTATCGACAAGAATTTCATTCCCATGGCTTACTCTAGAAGTTTGCCATCTAGAGCCAGGAGTTTGAATTTCCATGGTGGTGGGCATGTCACAAAATGTCGTGTTGTGCAATCGAGCATAGCTCTCGGAAATGAATGAATGAGATGCTCCAGTATCGAAAAGAATAGACGCCGGATGACAATTAACAAGGAGCATACCAAGGACGACGTTGGGATCCTCATGAGTCTCTTCAGCTGAGACATAGTTGACATGACCATGTGCAGTGGTGGCTGGCTTGGCGTAGTACGTCTTCCCCGCTGGCTTGCCACGACCAACGGACTTTCCGGGCTGATTGGGGTTGTTGTTTTGGGGACACTCACGAATGTAGTGACCCATCTCTCCACACTTGTAGCATGTCACAGCATTGGGGCGTGGAGCAGCATTAGCAGTGGGGCCACCATAGGCCTTGGGCCGTGCAAACTGCTGGTTGGGGCGAGGCGCCTCAAAGGATGGCCTTGGAGTGAACCTGGGTGGCAGGGCTGTGTTTGGAATCCACACCCGGCGCTTCTGAGGTCCAGAACCGGATGAAGAACCAAAGTCTCGGGAGTGCTTGCGTGAAGCGTCATAGTCAGTCTGACCTGTCTCAGCACTGATGGCCTTATTGACCAGCTTTTGAAAGGAGGTGCACTCGTGCAGACGGAGATCACGGCGAAGCTCGGGGCTGAGTCCCTTGCGGAACCTTGCCTGCTTCTTGGCGTCGGCGGATACCTCTTCGGGAGCATAACGTGCCAAGTTTCCAAACTCACGACTGTATGCATCCACGGTCAGTCTACCTTGGGTGAAATTGCAGAACTCTTCCCGCTTACGATCCATGAGACCCTCCGGAATGTGATGCTCACGGAAAGCCTCGCTGAAATCAGCCCAAGTAGTGATTTGGCCAGCAGGGCGCATAGCCTCATAGTTTTCCCACCACAGGCTAGCAGGGTCCTCCAGGTGATAGGCAGCGTAGATAACCTTATCAGCTTCGGCTACGTTGGCATAACGTAGCTTATTGGTGATGCTGCGAAGCCAATCATCCGCGTCGAGGGGCTCGACGGAATGATGGAATTTTGGTGGGTATAACTTAATAAAGTCGTTGATTGTCACCGAGTCATTCCTCTGGTGACGTGCAGTATTCTCCTCAATACGTGCTAACAAGCGGTTGGTCTCACGCTTGTTCCTTTCTGCCTCCAGCATAACTTCGGCCAGAGAAGGCGGTTGAGGCAGATTCCCATCCCTAGCTGCACTGGCTTCACCCTGCTCCGGGGTAGCAGGGTTGTTGTGGGTATTAACCATCCTAGAAAAGATAAACAATGGTTTAGACAAGGATGGCAAAGCTGGCAAGGAAGTGCAGAATGTAATGGATGACATGGAATGATGAGATGTTTATTGCACAACATGGTAATATAGAAACTGTCATATATATACCATCGGTCATTCACACCGTATAGTTTAGTACAAGCCAAGCTGAAGTACAACCACGGTGAGGGGCATTACATCTCATCGGAGGCATCCCAAGCTCCTATACATTATTTTTCTACACCTCCGGAACATGATACGCACTAAGTCATATTCCACAAGTCGCGCAGGACGGTGGAAGTACAACTACTACAATACTAGTGATGCTGCTACTAGCTCAGATAGCTCCGTAGTAGTCCTTGTAAAAGTCACCACCATAGCCTGGAGGCTCAACGTGATCATCCGGGAACAGACGGTCCTGAGGAGCTTGTGGTCCATAGGGGCTAGGATGAGGTCTTGGACCAACGAATGGTGGCAGGCGGGGTCCACGGGGAGGAGTGATGCCCCCTACATCACGCCAGGTCATACAATCTGGCAGACCAGATCACACAGGATACAGATCCCTCATGTCCATACCTCCAGCTTGCACGGCAGGTGCAAACCGTGTCAGTGTGACCCAGTGATCAGAACGAGTGTTGAAGAGCTCCATTCGCAAGGCACGATTCTCACGGTCCTTGTCCTCAAGCATCTCGGTGGTGGTGAGGAGTAGTGAATCCTCATGGGTAGAGTCAGTGTAAAGGCCCTGATAGTACCCTTGTGCCCCGGGGAGTGATCCTGGCATATAGCAGAAATCGGTGTTCCGAAGCACGGCAATTCTGGCACGCATGATAGTCATCATCGAGTAAGCGGCATCCTGCACGGACATCTCAATGGTAACCCCAAGTCCATAAGAGCAATGGAGGGGTTCAGTAGCTCCAGGATAGGAAGGGTATATCCTGACTGTGCAAAGGTATTGGCTTTGATTGAAGTCTCGGAACTGCTCCTCGACGGTATATTCTGGGTACCATCGATAGCCTGTCTCGGTCATCACACGGACCAGCATGGCCGTGTGACCAGGCACATTGGGGCACCGAGTCAAACGAACCACTTGATTCGGGGTGCGAGTGGCCATCTGTAACCATGAAATAATGCAAAGGCATTAGAATTTCCTAGAAGAAATCGGACAACATAACGGTTGTAAATGCTCAGAAAAAGAGTTGAGACATTCACAACAGTGCGCAAAACCCACTCAATAACATCACATCAAGGTTCTGGTTCAACTGCCAACATATTAAACATAGTAGAAACTGAACCGAGGCCAGAAACCAACAATCCTAAGATTCTACAGATTAGTAACACATGAACCTGATAGAGAGAAGAGAGCCTAGTCCTTAACCCACGTAGGAAGAGAAGAGGATGACTCAGATCAGAGGGCATGGGGTAAAGAAGTAAAAAGAGCCTTACATTCCCTCCCACAATCAATTCCCCTACATATAACTAAAGCATTTCTAGACTCGACATCGACCAGATTGGCTTGACGAACCTACAGGCAGTCCGGCTCTGATGCCAATGCTGTCAGGACCCTGATTCCAAGTCACATCGATCTAGCCGGTAACACCTCATATCACTTTGCGGCCTCACGCACGGTATTCCCACGGGTGTCGCCTTACCATGGCCCGGGACCGTTTGCGCCTTTTGGCTCACGTATATGACAGTGTCGCTATCATCCATATGACAAAGAACCCGGGCCGACATGGCTAGTCGTGAATCCAAAGCGGCACTAACCCATGGGGACAGGCATACATGAATCAACCTCGAGCATGTCGGTCAACAGCGTGTGAATCCGGGCTATAGCAATGGGCTAACAGGACTCCGGGGAACCCGGGCTGTAGCAGGCTAGGCAGGACTCCGGATGTCACCGCGTGACATTCCCCGAAGGGCAGACACAGGAACGAAGTGAAACACATGCCAGCCAGTCAAGTGTCCAGAGCAGTAGTGCTGGGCTAGCAGGACTCCGGTGAACCGGGCTGTAGCGGAATACTATCGCTCTCAGAAGCACTTAGACTACATTTCCCCATAAGAGAGGCTGCCAAGGATAAACAACTAGATTGTCGGATCCCACTCATACCAAGCATTTCAAACATACACACAATATGCTCGATATGAGTACATACAACATGGCATCACAACAAAACTCTACGACTCAAAGTATTGATTTAAAAGGCTCCAAGGAGCCATACAACATATTCATACAGATAGGGGTCACACGACCCAGCATTCAAGTCATACAATCATACAAGCACATGCGGAAGCATCTTAGTCTGGGTACAGACACTAGAAAGGAAAAAAGGCTTGGTGAAGCCTGTTTATCTACAGCGGGCCCTTCACAAGGCTTAGACCACCACCTGGGTGGCAAGTCACTCATCGACGTCAAGGTCTACGAAGAACCCATCATTGAGGGCGGTGTTGTCGTTTGAAAACATTAATTAAAGCACCATGAGTACGGAGGTACTCAGCAAGTCTCACAACAGATCCTATCATACATGCACATTCTCAAGAAGGTAGTGGAGTTATTGCAGCAAGCCAGCTTTGACTCATGGCTAAGCTATCGTACGATAGACACAACTTGTAAAACATTTGTCGCACACGAGTCCACTAATCACCATTACAATACTCCACCGTGGATCCTCCCTCGTCAACCTACGAGAGGGCCATCCGCGGTACTCACGCTTATCTTGAGTGTTTTAGTAGTAACCATTTACTTGTCTATGAACTGCATAGGTGACCAAGTAGTCCTTTACCGCGGACGCGGCTATTCGAGTAGTTTTATACCCTGCAGGGGTGTACTTCTTCACACACGCTCTCACCACTTATCACCGCTACACGACATGTACTCAGGAACCTTCAAGCGGAAGCCAAGCGAGGGTGTCGGCCACGACCTGACTAAACACACGAGTCTCTAGTCCAGGTTTATCGCCTATTCGGGTTCCATCCGCAGGGAGTCCGGTCGAGGTTTCCACTAACGGCCCCGAACGATGTGTACAGGGTTCCATGACACCAAACGGGCGCCCGGTATACCCGGACACGTGCCTACCGCAACACAGCCCACCCTTTACGGCCAAGATCAAGTATGCGGCCCCAAAGATACTACAAACACCAGAAACTACTTGCAACTCCCGGACAGAGGACAAGAGTGGTTAATAAGTCGAGAGGGTCCATTGGTTTCGAGCCCAATGCGTGGTAGTAGCTGAGTCTTAAATCACACACACAGATCTCAGTTCTTAGGGACGGCCTCAATGAAACAACCCACCATGTACTCCTACATGGCCTCTCATCGACACCTTTACCAAATCATGTTCAACACTTCACTTTCATCACCGACACACCAATTCGCTCTAGATCATCACCCTGATGAACCAGACCTGACATGACTCTAAGCATAGCAAGCATAGCATGGTAGGAAACACAGACATGGCTCAATCAACTCCTACACATGCTAGTGGGTTTCATCTAGTTACTGTGGCAATGACAGGTCATGCAGAGGACACGGGTTCAACTACCGCAACACACAGCAGTTTGAAATGCGTTGCCTTAATGCAGTAAACGAGAGCAGAAGCGAGAACATGGGTTTGTATCAGAATGATCAATGGGTTGCTTGCCTGATGTAGTAGTAGTAGGGTACTGCCCTTCAGTCGGATATTCGTGGGTATCCTCGGAGGCAGAACCTACCACGAAAGACATATCGAGCACAATCAACACATGACAATATGCAACAATATGATGCATGCTATGACATGGCAATATGAATGTGTCTTGGCCTAATGCAAGCTAAAACAGAAAGGAATGACCCCATTTGAATCAAAGATTCAAATGTTAGTTCATTAAACATAGCCATGTTAATGCATTATCTTGTTTTGCTTAAACAGCAAGGTTAAAATGTTTTGTCATGCATGAAACCATTACCAATGGACAGATTGGATTTTTCTGATCAAAATTCATATATAAATCTTTTCATTTGGAGTTACAGATTAATTTCTATGAATTTTTGAAGTTTGTAGTATTTTCTGGAATTTCTTGTATAAAAATAAATCCAGAAAATGAATTATTGCATCAACATTGCGTCAGGGTGACGTCAGCGATCAAAGGGGACGGTCCAGGTCAAACCTGACCAGTGGGTCCCGCGTGTCAGTTTCATTAGTCTAACTAATATTTAGTTAACACTAATTCTAACTTAATTAACAGGCCGGCCCCACCTGTCATAGGCTCAGGGGGAGTCAACCCGGGCCCACACGGGGTCAAACAGGGTCAAACTCGCCGGCGTTTAGCTGCCGGCGAGGCCAGACGCGGCGGTGGGGTGCGGGTTTTGTCCTCCGATGACCAAATCGACGGCAGAGAGCATCTACGTGGCGCGGGGAGTGAGCCGCGTCGTTTGGTGGCAGTGGTGGAGGTCGGGGTGGCCGGGAACGTCGCCGACGACAAGCTTGGCGGTCGCCGGAGTTCGGGCAAGGTCGAACCCGAGGCTACGGGGCACGGCGAGGCGCGTGGTGAGGTGCATTGGGCTCCTGTGAGTGCGGTGAAGATGGTGACGTGCTCGGAATTAAGCCCAAGTGGCTGTGGCCACGACGGCGACGTGCGGTGGTGACGACGGGTGCGGCCGAGCTCGGTGCGGTCGCAACGAGGCACGAGAGCGAGAACGAGAGGGATGGGAAGGTGCAGCAGCTCACGGCGAACACGACGGTGCAGACGACGCGGTCGGGGATGAGCTGATGCGGCGGTGACGGCGAAGGGGATCTGCGGCGGCGCTCGGTGAAGACGAGGTCGAAGAAGACGAAGCAGGGCGCGCGAGCGCTCGGGGCTCAGGCTGCTCGACGGAGACGACGACGGCGAAGCTATTGGACACAACGGTGCGACACGGGAATGATGGTGGCTACGGGTTTCACGGTGGCGCGGGCGAGGCAGCGTCGGCCATGGCGGGAGAGGGTGAGGGAGAGAGACAGGGGGGCAAGCGACGTGTCTGCGGTGTCGAGGCGGCGACGTGGAGCCTGCCCAGGGTCCAGGCGCGTGAAGCGGCAAGCAGGTGGCGCCGTGGCGAGCTCGTGCACGCCGGCGTCACCACCACTACTGGCGGGGAAGAAGCATGGTGGCATGGGCGACATAGCTGGCACGCCCAGTGGGCCGGCTGGTGGGTTGCGACCAGGTAAGTTGTTTCTCTTTTAATTTCTGTTTTTCTTTTATTTCTGCAAGTTTGTGGCATTACTAAAAATACTTAGACATTTCCAAAATTCACCAAACTGCACATGCTCACTGTATGGAACACATCCAACATGGAACATTTTAGTTTGGGATTATTTGGACATTTAAAATATTTACTAGTATTTAAATGCCCAAATGCAAGTTACATATGATTTAATTCAATGACCTTCTGATGACCTAGAAAATTGTGAACCCACTTTGTCAGAGGTTCTAACCCAAGACAAAAAGGGTGGACTTTTTAGAAGGGCATTTCAGGTTCATTGAAAATGATTTTAGTAAACCCTAGTTGTTTTAGGGGGGGTGCTGGGGGTTCTGTCATCCCCATTTCAAGTTTCTGATGAAAGTAGACATGATGCAACACTCTAATGCATGAACTAGCTAGGATGTGACAATTCTGGCCCGTTTCGTGGACTATTACTCATTATTTTGGGGTCCCGGAGTGATTTCCACGATTGACGAACCCCCGGGTGCATTTACGTGTCGGTCATCAACACTCGCGGTCTTTGCCGATTCAGACCCGTTTCGTGGGCTATTACTCACCATTTCGGTGTCGCAAAACGATCACCATGGTTGTTGAACCCCAAGGTGCGCCTACGTGTCGGTCATACACACTCGCGGTTTTTGTTGATTCTGACCCGTTTCATGGACAATTACTCACCGATTTGGTGTCCCAAAGTTATTTCCATGGTTGTTGAACCCCAAGGTGCGCCTACGTGTCGGTCATACACACTCGCGGTTTTTGTCAATTCTGGCCCGTTTCCTACTCACCATTTTGGTGTCCCAAAGGGATTTCCATGGTTGTTGAACCTCAAGGTGCGTTTACATGTCCGTCATCAACACTCGCGGTTTTTGTCGATTCTGACCCGTTTCTTGGACTATTACTCACCGTTTTGGGGTCCTAAAGCGATTTCCATGGTTGTTGAACCCCAAGGTGGGCTTACGTGTCGGTCATCAACAGTTTTGGCCGATTCTCGCCCGTTCCATGGACTATTACTCATTGTTTTGGGGTCCCGGAGTGATTTCCACGATTGACGAACCCCCGGGTGCGTTTACTTTTTGGTCATCAACGCTCACTGTTTTTGTCGATTCTGACCCGTTTCATGGACTATTACTCACCGTTTTGGGGTCCCAAAGCGATTTCCATGGTTGTTGAACCCCAAGGTGGGCTTGCGTGTCGGTCATCAACACTCGCAGTTTTGGCCGATTCTGGCCCGTTTCATGGACTATTACTCATTGTTTTGGGTTCCCGGAGTGATTTCCACGATTGACGAACCCCCGGGTGCGTTTACGAGTCGGTCAACAACACTCGCTATTTTTGTTGATTCTGACCCGTTTCCTGGACTATTACTCACCGTTTTGGTGTCCCAAAGCAATTTCCATGGTTGTTGAACCCCAAGATGCGCTTACATGTCGGTCATCAACACTCGTAGTTTTTGTCGATTCTGACCCGTTTCTTGGACTATTACTCACCATTTTGGGGTCTCAAAGCGATTTCCATGGTTGTTGAACCCCAAGGTGGGCTTACGTGTCGGTCATCAACACTCGTAGTTTTGGCCGATTCTGGCCCGTTTCGTGGACTATTACTCATTGTTTTGGGGTCCCGGAGTGATTTCCATGATTGACGAACCCAGGGGTGCGTTTACATGTCCGTCACCAACGCTCGCTGTTTTTGTCGATTCTGACCCGTTTCATGGACTATTACTCACCGTTTTGGGGTCCCAAAGCAATTTCCATGGTTGTTGAACCCCAAGATGCGCTTACATGTCGGTCATCAACACTCGTAGTTTTTGTCGATTCTGACCCGTTTCTTGGACTATTACTCACCATTTTGGGGTCTCAAAGCGATTTCCATGGTTGTTGAACCCCAAGGTGGGCTTACGTGTCGGTCATCAACACTCGCAGTTTTAGCCGATTCGGACTCGTTTCGTGGACTCTTATTCATTGTTTTGGGGTCCCGGAGTGATTTCCATGATTGGCGAACCCCGGGTGTGTTTACGTTTCGGTCATCAACACTGACTATTACTCACCGTTTTGGGGTCCCAAAGCGATTTCCATGGTTGTTGAACCCAAGGTGCGCTTACATGTCTGTCATCAACACTCGTGGTTTTTGTCGATTCTGACCCGTTTCTTGGACTATTACTCACCGTTTTGGGGTCCCAAATCGATTTCCATGGTTGTTGAACCCCAAGGTGGGCTTATGTGTCGGTCATCAACACTCGCTGTTTTTGGCCGATTCTGGCCCGTTTCGTGGACTATTACTCATTGTTTTGGGGTCCTGGAGTGATTTCCACGATTGACGAACACCCGGGTGCGTTTATGTTTCGGTAATCAACATTCGCTGTTTTTGTTGATTCTGACCCGTTTCTTGGACTATTACTCACCGTTTTGGGGTCCCAAACCGATTTCCATGGTTGTTGAACCCCAAGGTGCGCTTAAGTGTCGGTCATCAACACTCGCGGTTTTTACCGGTTCTGATCCGTTTCGTGGACTATTACTCACCGTTTTGGGGTCCCAAAGCGATTTCCATGGTTGTTGAACCCCAAGGTGGGCTTACGTGTCGGTCATCAACACTCGCAGTTTTGGCCGATTCTGGCCCGTTTCGTGGACTATTACTCATTGTTTTGGGGTCCCGGAGTGATTTCCACGATTGACGAACCCCCGGGTGCGTTTACTTTTTGGTCACCAACGCTCGCTGTTTTTGTCGATTCTGACCCGTTTCATGGACTATTACTCACCGTTTTGGGGTCCCAAAGCGATTTCCATGGTTGTTGAACCCCAAGGTGGGCTTGCGTGTCGGTCATCAACACTTGCAATTTTGGCCGATTCTGGCCCGTTTCGTGGACTATTACTCATTGTTTTGGGGTCCCGGAGTGATTTCCACGATTGACGAACCCCCGGGTGCATTTACGTGTCGGTCATCAACACTCGCTGTTTTTGTCGATTCTGACCCGTTTCCTGGACTATTACTCACCATTTTGGTGTCCCAAAGGGATTTCCATGGTTGTTGAACCCCAAGGTGCGCTTACATGTCTGTCATCAACATTCGCGGTTTTTGTCGATTCTGACCCGTTTCTTCGACTATTACTCACTGTTTTGGGGTCCCAAATCGATTTCCATGGTTGTTGAACCCCAAGGTGCGTTTACGTGTCGGTCATCAACACTCGCTGTTTTTGTTGATTCTGACCCGTTTCCAGGACTATTACTCACCATTTTGGTGTTCCAAAGGGATTTCCATGGTTGTTGAACCTCAAGGTGCGTTTACATGTCCGTCATCAACACTCGCGGTTTTTGTCGATTCCGACCCATTTCTTGGATTATTACTCACCGTTTTGGGGTCCTAAAGCGATTTCCATGGTTGTTGAACCCCAAGGTGGGCTTGCGTGTCGGTCATCAACACTCGCAGTTTTGGCCGATTCTGGCCCGTTTCATGGACTATTACTCATTGTTTTGGGTTCCCGGAGTGATTTCCACGATTGACGAACCCCCGGGTGCGTTCTGGTCGGTCATCAACACTTTTCGCTATTTTTGTTGATTCTGACCCGTTTCCTGGACTATTACTCACCGTTTTGGTGTCCCAAAGCAATTTCCATGGTTGTTGAACCCCAAGATGCGCTTACATGTCGGTCATCAACACTCATAGTTTTTGTCGATTCTGACCCGTTTCTTGGACTATTACTCACCATTTTGGGGTCTCAAAGCGATTTCCATGGTTGTTGAACCCCAAGGTGGGCTTATGTGTCGGTCATCAACAGTTTTGGCCGATTCTGGCCCGTTTCGTGGACTATTACTCATTGTTTTGGGGTCCTGGAGTGATTTCCACGATTGACGAACACCCGGGTGCGTTTATGTTTCGGTAATCAACATTCGCTGTTTTTGTTGATTCTGACCCGTTTCCTGGACTATTACTCACCGTTTTGGTGTCCCAAAGCAATTTCCATGGTTGTTGAACCCCAAGATGCGCTTACATGTCGGTCATCAACACTCGATGTTTTTGTCGATTCTGACCCGTTTCCTGGACTATTACTCACCATTTTGGGGTCTCAAAGCGATTTCCATGGTTGTTGAACCCCAAGGTGGGCTTACATGTCGGTCATCAACACTCGCTGTTTTGGCGATTACTGGCCCGTTCTTGAACTATTACTCATTGTTTTGGTGTCCTGGAGTGATTTCCAGGATTGACGAACCCCCGGGTGCGTTTACGTTTTGGTCATCAACGCTCGCTGTTTTTGTTGATTGACCCGTTTGAGGACTATTACTCACCGTTTTGGGGTCCCAAAGCGATTTCCATGGTTGTTGAACCCCAAGGTGCGCTTACATGTCTGTCATCAACACTCGTGGTTTTTGTCGATTCTGACCCGTTTCTTGGACTATTACTCACCGTTTTGGGGTCCCAAATCGATTTCCATGGTTGTTGAACCCCAAGGTGGGCTTATGTGTCGGTCATCAACACTCGCAGTTTTGGCCGATTCTGGCCCGTTTCGTGGACTATTACTCATTGTTTTGGGGTCCTGGAGTGATTTCCACGATTGACGAACACCCGGGTGCGTTTATGTTTCGGTCATCAACATTCGCTGTTTTTGTCGATTCTGACCCATTTCCAGGACTATTACTCACCGTTTTGGGGTCCCAAACCGATTTCCATGGTTGTTGAACCCCAAGGTGCGCTTAAGTGTCGGTCATCAACACTCGCGGTTTTTATCGGTTCTGATCCGTTTCGTGGACTATTACTCACCGTTTTGGGGTCCCAAAGCGATTTCCATGGTTGTTGAACCCCAAGGTGGGCTTACGTGTCGGTCATCAACACTCGCAGTTTTGGCCGATTCTGGCCCGTTTCGTGGACTATTACTCATTGTTTTGGGGTCCCGGAGTGATTTCCATGATTGACGAACCCCCGGGTGCGTTTACTTTTTGGTCATCAACGCTCGCTGTTTTTGTCGATTCTGACTATTACTCACCGTTTTGGTGTCCCAAACCGATTTCCATGGTTGTTGAACCCCAAGGTGCGCTTAAGTGTCGGTCATCAACACTCGCGGTTTTTGTCGGTTCTGACCCGTTTCGTGGACTATTACTCACCGTTTTGGGGTCCCAAAGCAATTTCCATGGTTGTTGAACCCCAAGGTGGGCTTACGTGTCGGTCATCAACACTCGCAGTTTTAGCCGATTCTGGCCCGTTTCGTGGACTCTTATTCATTGTTTTGGGGTCCCAGAGTGATTCCAACGATTGACGAACCCCCGGGTGCGTTTACGGGTCGGTCATCAACACTCGCTATTTTTGTCAATTCTGACCCGTTTCCTGGACTATTACTCACCATTTTGGTGTCCCAAAGGGATTTCCATGGTTGTTGAACCTCAAGGTGCGTTTACATGTCCGTCATCAACACTCGCGGTTTTTGTCGATTCTGACCCGTTTCTTGGACTATTACTCACCGTTTTGGGGTCCTAAAGCGATTTCCATGGTTGTTGAACCCCAAGGTGGGCTTACGTGTCGGTCATCAACACTCGCAGTTTTGGCCGATTCTGGCCTGTTTCGTGGACTATTACTCATTGTTTTGGGGTCCCGGAGTGATTTCCACGATTGACGAACCCCCAGGTGCGTTTACTTTTTGGTCACCAACGCTCGCTGTTTTTGTCGATTCTGACCCGTTTCATGGACTATTACTCACCGTTTTGGGGTCCCAAAGCGATTTCCATGGTTGTTGAACCCCAATATGGGCTTACGTGTCGGTCATCAACACTTGCAATTTTGGCCGATTCTGGCCCGTTTCGTGGACTATTACTCATTGTTTTGGGGTCCCGGAGTGATTTCCACGATTGACGAACCCCCGGGTGCATTTACGTGTCGGTCATCAACACTCGCTGTTTTTGTCGATTCTGACCCGTTTCCTGGACTATTACTCACCATTTTGGTGTCCCAAAGGGATTTCCATGGTTGTTGAACCCCAAGGTGCGCTTACATGTCTATCATCAACATTCGCGGTTTTTGTCGATTCTGACCCGTTTCATCGACTATTACTCACTGTTTTGGGGTCCCAAATCGATTTCCATGGTTGTTGAACCCCAAGGTGCGTTTACGTGTCGGTCATCAACACTCGCTGTTTTTGTTGATTCTGACCCGTTTCGAGGACTATTACTCACCATTTTGGTGTTCCAAAGGGATTTCCATGGTTGTTGAACCTCAAGGTGCGTTTACATGTCCGTCATCAACACTCGCGGTTTTTGTCGATTCTGACCCGTTTCTTGGACTATTACTCACCGTTTTGGGGTCCTAAGCGATTTCCATGGTTGTTGAACCCCAATGTGGGGCTTACGTGTCGGTCATCAACACTTTCGCAGTTTTTGGCGATTCTGGCCCGTTCATGGACTATTACTCATTGTTTTGGGTTCCGGAGTGATTTCCACGATTGGCGAACCCCGAGTGCGTTCTGAGTCGGTCAACAACACTCGCTATTTTTGTTGATTCTGACCCGTTTCCTGGACTATTACTCACCGTTTTGGTGTCCCAAAGCAATTTCCATGGTTGTTGAACCCCAAGATGCGCTTACATGTCGGTCATCAACACTCGCTGTTTTTGTCGATTCTGACCCGTTTCCTGGACTATTACTCACCATTTTGGGGTCTCAAAGCGATTTCCATGGTTGTTGAATCCCAAGGTGGGCTTATGTGTCGGTCATCAACAGTTTTGGCCGATTCTGGCCCGTTTCGTGGACTGTAACACATTGTTTTGGGGTCCTGGAGTGATTTCCATGATTGACGAACCCCCGGGTGCGTTTACGAGTCGGTCAACAACACTCGCTATTTTTGTTGATTTTGACCCGTTTCCTGGACTATTACTCACCGTTTTGGGGTCCCAAAGCGATTTCCATGGTTGTTGAACCCCAATATGGGCTTACGTGTCGGTCATCAACACTCGCGGTTTTTGTCGATTCTGACCCGTTTCTTGGACTATTACTCACCGTTTTGGGGTCCCAAAGCGATTTCCATGGTTGTTGAACCCCAAGGTGGGCTTACGTGTCGGTCATCAACACTCGCAGTTTTGGCCGATTCTGGCCCGTTTCGTGGACTATTACACATTGTTTTGGGGTCCTGGAGTGATTTCCATGATTGACGAACCCCCGGGTGAGTTTAAGTTTCGGTCATCAACAACCCATTTCCAGGACTATTACTCACCGTTTTGGGGTCCCTAAGAGATTTCCATAGTTGTTGAACCGCAAGGTGCGCTTACGTGTCGGTCATCAACACTCGCGGTTTTTGTCGATTCTGACCCGTTTCTTGGACTATTTCTCACCGTTTTGGGGTCCCAAATCGATTTCCATGGTTGTTGAACCCCAAGGTGGGCTTATGTGTCAGTCATCAACACTCGCAGTTTTGGCCGATTCTGACCCGTTTCGTGGACTATTACTCATTGTTTTGGGGTCCTGGAGTGATTTCCACGATTGACGAACACCCGGGTGCGTTTATGTTTCGGTCATCAACATTCGCTGTTTTTGTCGATTCTGACTATTACTCATCGTTTTGGGGTCCCAAACCGATTTCCATGGTTGTTGAACCCCAAGGTGCGCTTAAGTGTCGGTCATCAACACTCGCGGTTTTTGTCGATTCTGACCCGTTTCTTGGACTATTACTCACCGTTTTGGGGTCCCAAATCGATTTCCATGGTTGTTGAACCCCAAGGTGGGCTTACGTGTCGGTCATCAACACTCGAAGTTTTGGACGATTCTGGCTCGTTTCGTGAACTATTACTCAGTGTTTTGGGGTCTCGGAGTGATTTCCATGATTGTTGAACCCCGGTGCGTTTACTTTTGGTCATCAACACTTTTCGCTGTTTTTGTCGATTCTGACCCATTTCCAGGACTATTACTCACCGTTTTGGTGTCCCAAACCGATTTCCATGGTTGTTGAACCCCAAGGTGCGCTTAAGTGTCGGTCATCAACACTCGCGGTTTTTGTCGGTTCTGACCCGTTTCGTGGACTATTACTCACCGTTTTGGGGTCCCAAAGCAATTTCCATGGTTGTTGAACCCCAAGGTGGGCTTACGTGTCGGTCATCAACACTCGCAGTTTTAGCCAATTCTAACCCGTTTCGTGGACTCTTATTCATTGTTTTGGGGTCCCGGAGTGATTCCAACGATTGACGAACCCCCGGGTGCGTTTACGGGTCGGTCATCAACACTCGCTATTTTTGTCAATTCTGACCCGTTTCCTGGACTATTACTCACCATTTTGGTGTCCCAAAGGGATTTCCATGGTTGTTGAACCTCAAGGTGCGTTTACATGTCCGTCATCAACACTCGCGGTTTTTGTCGATTCTGACCCGTTTCTTGGACTATTACTCACCGTTTTGGGGTCCTAAAGCGATTTCCATGGTTGTTGAACCCCAAGGTGGGCTTACGTGTCGGTCATCAACACTCGCAGTTTTGGCCGATTCTGGCCCGTTTCGTGGACTATTACTCATTGTTTTGGGGTCCCGGAGTGATTTGCACGATTGACGAACCCAGGGTGCGTTTACGTGTCGGTCATCAACATTGGCGGTTTTTGTCGATTCTGACCTATTTCTTGGACTATTATTCACTATTTTGGGGTCCCAAAGGGATTTCCATGGTTGTTGAACCCCATGGTGCGGTTACATGTCTGTCATCAACATTCGCGGTTTTTGTCGATTCTGACCCGTTTCTTCGACTATTACTCACTGTTTTGGGGTCCCAAATCGATTTCCATGGTTGTTGAACCCCAAGGTGCGTTTACGTGTCGGTCATCAACACTCATTGTTTTTGTTGATTCTGACCTGTTTCCAGGACTATTACTCACCATTTTGGTGTTCCAAAGGGATTTCCATGGTTGTTGAACCTCAAGGTGCGTTTACATGTCCGTCATCAACACTCGCGGTTTTTGTCGATTCTGACCCGTTTCTTGGACTATTACTCACCGTTTTGGGGTCCCAAAGCGATTTCCATGGTTGTTGAACCCCAAGGTGGGCTTGCGTGTCGGTCATCAACACTCGCAGTTTTGGCCGGTTCTGGCCCGTTTCATGGACTATTACTCATTGTTTTGGGTTCCCAGAGTGATTTCCACGATTGACGAACCCCCGGGTGCGTTTATGAGTCGGTCAACAACACTCGCTATTTTTGTTGATTCTGACCCGTTTCCTGGACTATTACTCACCGTTTTGGTGTCCCAAAGCAATTTCCATGGTTGTTGAACCCCAAGATGCGCTTACATGTCGGTCATCAACACTCGCTGTTTTTGTCGATTCTGACCCGTTGCTTGGACTATTACTCACCATTTTGGGGTCTCAAAGCGATTTCCATGGTTGTTGAACCCCAAGGTGGGCTTACGTGTCGGTCATCAACAGTTTTGACCGATTCTGGCCCGTTTCGTGGACTGTTACTCATTGTTTTGGGGTCCTGGAGTGATTTACACGATTGACGAACCCCGGGTGTGTTTACAGTCGGTCACCAACACTCGCAGTTTTGGCCGATTCTGACCCGTTTCTCGGACTATTACTCACCGTTTTGGGGTCCCGAAGCGATTTCCATAGTTGTTGAACCCCAAGGTGCGCTTACATGTCGGTCATCAACACTTGTAGTTTTGGTCGATTCTGACCCGTTTCTTGGACTATTACTCACTGATTTGGGGTCCCTAAGCCATTTCCATGGTTGTTGAACCGCAAGGTGGGCTTATGTGTCGGTCATCAACACTTTTCATTTTGGCGATTCTGGCCCGTTTAAGTGGACTATTACTCATTGTTTTGGGGTCCCGAGTGATTTCCACGATTGGCGAACCCCGGGGTGTGTTTACGTGTCGGTCATCAACACTCGCGGTTTTTGTCGATTCTGACCTGTTTCATGGACTATTACTCACCGTTTTGGGTCCCAAAGCGATTTCCATGGTTGTTGAACCCCAAGGTGCGCTTACATGTCGGTCATCAACACTCGCGGTCTTTGTCGATTTAGACCCGTTTCGTGGGCTATTACTCACCGTTTCGGTGTCGCAAAACGATCACCATGGTTGTTGAACCCCAAGGTGCGCCTACGTGTCGGTCATACACTTTTCATGATTTTGGCGATTACGGCCCGTTTGTGGACTATTACTCATTGTTTTGGGGTCCGGGTGATTTCCACGATTGGCGAACCCCGGGTGCGTTTATGTTTGGTCATCAACATTACGCTGTTTTTTGTCGATTCGACCCGTTTCGGACTATTACTCACCGTTTTGGGGTCCCAAAGCGATTTCCATGGTTGTTGAACCCCAAGGTGCGCTTACATGTCTGTCATCAACACTCGCGGTTTTGCTCGATTCTGACCCGTTTCTTGGACTATTACTCACCGTTTTGGGGCCCCAAAGCGACTTCCATAGTTGTTGAACCCCAAGGTGGGCTTACGTGTCGGTCATCAACACTCGCAGTTTTGGCCGATTCTGGCCCGTTTCGTGGACTATTACTCATTGTTTTGGGGTCTCGGAGTGATTTCCACGATTGACGAACCCTCGGGTGCGTTTACTTTTTGGTCACCAACACTCACAGTTTTTGTCGATTCTGACACGTTTCGTGGACTATTACTCACTGTTTTGGGGTCCCAAAGCGATTTCCGCGGTTATTGAACCCCAAGGCGCGCTTACATGTCGGTCATCAACATCGCGGTTATTGGACTATTACTCACCGTTTTGGGGTCCCAAAGCGATTTCCATGGTTGTTGAACCCCAAGGTGGGCTTACGTGTCGGTCATCAACACGCAGTTTTGGCCGATTCTGGCCCGTTTCGTGGACTATTACTCATTGTTTTGGGGTTCCGGAGTGATTTCCATGATTGACGAACCCCCGGGTGCGTTTACTTTTTGGTCATCAACGCTCGCTGTTTTTGTCGATTCTGACCCGTTTCTTGGACTATTACTCACCGTTTTGGTGTCCCAAACCGATTTCCATGGTTGTTGAACCCCAAGGTGCGCTTAAGTGTCGGTCATCAACACTCGCGGTTTTGTCGATTCTGACCCGTTTCTTGGACTATTACTCACCGTTTTGGGGTCCCAAAGCGATTTCCATGGTTGTTGAACCCCAAGGTGGGCTTACGTGTCGGTCGTCAACACTCGCAGTTTTGGCCGATTCTGGCCCGTTTCGTGGACTATTACTCATTGTTTTGGGGTCCCGGAGTGATTTCCATGATTGACGAACCCCCGGGTGCGTTTACTTTTTGGTCATCAACACTTGCTGTTTTTGTCAATTCTGGCCCGTTTCCTACTCACCATTTTGGTGTCCCAAAGGGATTTCCATGGTTGTTGAACCCCAAGGTGCGCTTATGTGTCGGTCAACAACACTCGCAGTTTTAGCCGATTCTGACCCGTTTCGTGGACTATTACTCACCATTTTGGGGTCTCAAAGCGATTTCCATGGTTGTTGAACCCCAAGGTGGGCTTACGTGTCGGTCATCAACACTCGCAGTTTTGGCCGATTCTGGCCCGTTTCGTGGACTATTACTCATTGTTTTGGGGTCCCGGAGTGATTTCCACGATTGACGAACCCCCGGGTGCATTTACGTGTCGGTCATCAACACTCGCTGTTTTTGTCGATTCTGACCCGTATCCTGGACTATTACTCACAATTAAGGTGTCCCAAAGCGATTTCCATGGTTGTTGAACCCCAAGGTGCGCTTACATGTGCATCATCAACATTCGCGGTTTTTGTCGATTCGGACCCGTTTCGTGAACTATTACTCACCGTTTTGCGGTCCCAAAGCGATTTCCATGGTTGTTGAACCCCAAGGTGCGTTTACGTGTCGGTCATCAACACTCATTGTTTTGTTGATTACGACCCGTTTCGGGACTATTACTCACCATTTTGGTGTTCCAAAGGATTTCCATGGTTGTTGAACCTCAAGGTGCGTTTACATGTCCGTCATCAACACTCGCGGTTTTTGTCGATTCTGACCCGTTTCTTGGACTATTACTCACCGTTTTGGGGTCCCAAAGCGATTTCCATGGTTGTTGAACCCCAAGGTGGGCTTACGTGTCGGTCATCAACACTCGCAGTTTTGGCCGATTCTGGCCCGTTTCATGGACTATTACTCATTGTTTTGGGTTCCCGGAGTGATTTCCACGATTGACGAACCCCCGGGTGCGTTTACGAGTCGGTCAACAACACTCGCTATTTTTGTTGATTCTGACCCGTTTCCTGGACTATTACTCACCGTTTTGGTGTCCCAAAGCAATTTCCATGGTTGTTGAACCCCAAGATGCGCTTACATGTCGGTCATCAACACTCGCTGTTTTTGTCGATTCTGACCCGTTTCTTGGACTATTACTCACCGTTTTGGGGTCCCAAAGCGATTTCCATGGTTGTTGAACCCCAAGGTGGGCTTACGTGTCGGTCATCAACACTCGCTGTTTTTGAGGATTCTGTCCCGTTTCCAGGACTATTACTCACCGTTTTGGGGTCCCAGACAGATTTCCACGATTGACGAACCCCGAGCTGCGTTTACGAGTCGGTCATCAACACTTTTCGCTATTTTTATTGATTCTGACCCGTTTCGTGGACTATTACTCACCGTTTTGGGGTCCCAAAGCGATTTCCATGGTTGTTGAACCCCAAGGTGCGCTTACATGTCTGTCATCAACACTCGTGGTTTTTGTCGATTCTGACCCGTTTCTTGGACTATTACTCACCGTTTTGGGGTCCCAAATCGATTTCCATGGTTGTTGAACCCCAAGGTGGGCTTATGTGTCGGTCATCAACACTCGCTGTTTTTGGCCGATTCTGGCCCGTTTCGTGGACTATTACTCATTGTTTTGGGGTCTCTGAGTGATTTCCATGATTGACGAACCGCGAGGTGCGTTTATGTGTTGGTCATCAACATTCGCTGTTTTTGTCGATTGACCCATTTCGGGACTATTACTCACCGTTTTGGGGTTCCAAAGAGATTTCCATGGTTGTTGAACCCCAAGGTGCGCTTACGTGTCAGTCATCAACACTCGCGGTTTTTGTCGATTCTGACCCGTTTTGTGGACAATTACTCACTGTTTGGGTGTCCCAAAGCGATTTCCATGGTTGTTGAACCCCAAGGTGCGCTTACGTGTCGGTCATCAACACTCGCAGTTTTTGACGATTCTGGCCCGTTTCTTGGACTATTACTCATTGTTTTGGGGTCCCGGAGTGATTTCCACGGTTGAAGAACCACAGGGTGGGTTTATGTTTGATCATCAACACTTTCGCTATTTTGTTGATTCTGACCCGTTTCATGGACAATTACTCACCGATTTGGTGTCCCAAAGTTATTTCCATGGTTGTTGAACCCCAAGGTGCGCCTACGTGTCGGTCATACACACTCGCGGTTTTTGTCGATTCTGACCCGTTTCTTGGACTATTTCTCACCGTTTTGGGGTCCCAAATCGATTTCCATGGTTGTTGAACCCCAAGGTGGGCTTATGTGTCAGTCATCAACACTTTCATGATTTTGGCGATTACGGCCCGTTTAATGGAACTATTACTCATTGTTTTGGGGTCCTGGAGTGATTTCCACGATTGGCGAACCGGGTGCGTTTATGTTTGGTCATCAACATTTCGCTGTTTTTGTCGATTAGACCCGTTTCGTGGACTATTACTCACCGTTTTGGGGTCCCAAAGCGATTTCCATGGTTGTTGAACCCCAAGGTGCGCTTAAGTGTCGGTCATCAACACTCGCGGTTTTATCGGTTCTGACCCGTTTCGTGGACTATTACTCACCGTTTTGGGGTCCCAAAGCGATTTCCATGGTTGTTGAACCCCAAGGTGGGCTTACGTGTCGGTCATCAACACTCGCAGTTTTGGCCGATTCTGGCCCGTTTCGTGGACTATTACTCACCGTTTTGGGGTCCCAAAGCGATTTCCATGGTTGTTGAACCCCAAGGTGCGCTTACATGTCTGTCATCAACACTCGTGGTTTTTGTCGATTCTGACCCGTTTCTTGGACTATTACTCACCGTTTTGGGGTCCCAAAGCGATTTCCATGGTTGTTGAACCCCAAGGTGCGCTTACATGTCGGTCATCAACACTCGCGGTTTTTGTCGATTCTGATCCGTTTCGTGGACTATTACTCACCGTTTTGGGGTCCTAAAGCGATTTCCATGGTTGTTGAACCCCAAGGTGGGCTTACGTGTCGGTCATCAACACTCGCAGTTTTGGCCGATTCTGGCCCATTTCGTGGACTATTACTCATTATTTTGGGGTCCCGGAGTGATTTCCACGATTGACGAACCCCCGGGTGCGTTTACGGGTCGGTCATCAACACTCGCTGTTTTTGTCAATTCTGACCCGTTTCCTGGACTATTACTCACCATTTTGGTGTCCCAAAGGGATTTCCATGGTTGTTGAACCTCAAGGTGCGTTTACATGTCCGTCATCAACACTCGCGGTTTTGTCCGATTCTGACCCGTTTCGTGGACTATTACTCACCGTTTTGGGGCCCCAAAGCGACTTCCATAGTTGTTGAACCCGAAGGTGGGCTTACGTGTCGGTCATCAACACTCACAGTTTTGGCCGATTCTGGCCCGTTTCGTGGACTATTACTCACTGTTTTGGGGTCCCGGAGTGATTTCCACGATTGACGAACCCAGGGGTGCGTTTACTTTTTGGTCATCAACGCTCGCTGTTTTTGTCGATTCTGACCCGTTTCATGGACTATTACTCACCGTTTTGGTGTCCCAAAGCGATTTCCATGGTTGTTGAACCCAAAGGTGGGCTTGCGTGTCGGTCATCAACACTCGCTGTTTTTGTCGATTCTGACCCGTTGCTTGGACTATTACTCACTGTTTTGGGGTCCCTGACTGATTTCCATGATTGACGAACCCCGGGGTGTGTTTATGTGTCGGTCATAAACACTCGCTGTTTTTGTCGATTCTGACCCGTTTCCTGGACTATTACTCACCATTTTGGTGTCCCAAAGGGATTTCCATGGTTGTTGAACCCCAATGTGCGCTTACGTGTCGGTCATCAACACTCGCGGTTTTTGTCGATTCTGACCTGTTTCATGGACTATTACTCATCGTTTTGGGTCCCAAAGCGATTTCCATGGTTGTTGAACCCCAAGGTGCGCTTACATGTCGGTCATCAACACTCGCTGTTTTTGTTGATTCTGACCTGTTTCCAGGACTATTACTCACCATTTTGGTGTTCCAAAGGGATTTCCATGGTTGTTGAACCTCAAGGTGCGTTTACATGTCCGTCATCAACACTCGCGGTTTTTGTCGATTCTGACCCGTTTCTTGGACTATTACTCACCGTTTTGGGGTCCCAAAGCGATTTCCATGGTTGTTGAACCCCAATATGGGCTTACGTTTCAGTCATCAACACTTGCAATTTTGGCCGATTCTGGCCCGTTCATGGACTATTACTCATTGTTTTGGGTTCCCAGAGTGATTTCCACGATTGACGAACCCCCGGGTGCGTTTATGAGTCGGTCAACAACACTCGCTATTTTTGTTGATTCTGACCCGTTTCCTGGACTATTACTCACCGTTTTGGTGTCCCAAAGCAATTTCCATGGTTGTTGAACCCCAAGGTGCGCTTACATGTCTGTCATCAACATTCGCGGTTTTTGTCGATTCTGACCCGTTTCTTGGACTATTACTCACCATTTTGGGGTCTCAAAGCGATTTCCATGGTTGTTGAACCCCAAGGTGGGCTTACGTGTCGGTCATCAACAATTTTGGCTGATTCTGGCCCGTTTCGTGGACTGTTACACATTGTTTTGGGGTCCTGGAGTGATTTCCATGATTGACGAACCCCCGGGTGTGTTTACGTTTCGGTCATCAACACTGACTATTACTCACCGTTTTGGGGTCCCAAAGCGATTTCCATGGTTGTTGAACCCCAAGGTGCGCTTACATGTCTGTCATCAACACTCGTGGTTTTTGTCGATTCTGACCCGTTTCTTGGACTATTACTCACCGTTTTGGGGTCCCAAATCGATTTCCATGGTTGTTGAACCCCAAGGTGGGCTTATGTGTCGGTCATCAACACTCGCAGTTTTGGCCGATTCTGACCCGTTTCGTGGACTATTACTCATTGTTTTGGGGTCCTGGAGTGATTTCCACGATTGACGAACACCCGGGTGCGTTTATGTTTCCGTCATCAACATTCGCTGTTTTTGTCGATCCTGACCCATTTCCAGGACTATTACTCATCGTTTTGGGGTCCCAAACCGATTTCCATGGTTGTTGAACCCCAAGGTGCGCTTAAGTGCCGGTCATCAACACTCGCGGTTTTTATCGGTTCTGAACCGTTTCGTGGACTATTACTCACCGTTTTGGGGTCCCAAAGCGATTTCCATGGTTGTTGAACCCCAAGGTGGGCTTACATGTCGGTCATCAACACTTTGTTTTTGTTGATTCTGACCCGTTTCGGGACTATTACTCACCATTTTGGTGTTCAAAGGGATTTCCATGGTTGTTGAACCTCAAGGTGCGTTTACATGTCCGTCATCAACACTCGCGGTTTTGTCGATTCTGACCCGTTTCTTGGACTATTACTCACCGTTTTGGGGTCCCAAAGCAATTTCATGGTTGTTTAACCCCAAGGTGCGCTTACGTGTCGGTCATAAACACTCGTGGCTTTTGTCGAGTCTGACCCGTTTCATGGACTATTACTCACCGTTTTGGGGTCCCAAAGCAATTTCCATGGTTGTTGAACCCCAAGGTGCGCTTACGTGTCGGTCATAAACACTTTCATGATTTTGGCGATTCTGGCCCGTTTCGTGGACTATTACTCATTGTTTTGGGGTCCGGAGTGATTTCCACGATTGGCGAACCCCGAGTGCGTTTACTGGTCGGTCATCAACTTTTCGCTGTTTTTGTCGATTCTGACCCGTTTCACTATTACACACCTTTTTGGTGTCCCAAAGGTATTTCCATGGTTGTTGAACCTCAAGGTGCGTTTACATGTCCGTCATCAACACTCGCGGTTTTTGTCGATTCTGACCCGTTTCTTGGACTATTACTCACCGTTTTGGGGTCCTAAAGCGATTTCCATGGTTGTTGAACCCCAAGGTGGGCTTACGTGTCGGTCATCAACACTCGCAGTTTTGGCCGATTCTGGCCCGTTTCGTGGACTGTTACACATTGTTTTGGGGTCCTGGAGTGATTTCCATGATTGACGAACCCCCGGGTGCGTTTACGTTTCGGTCATCAACACTGACTATTACTCACCGTTTTGGGGTCCCAAAGCGATTTCCATGGTTGTTGAACCCCAAGGTGCGCTTACATGTCTGTCATCAACACTCGTGGTTTTTGTCGATTCTGACCCGTTTCTTGGACTATTACTCACCGTTTTGGGGTCCCAAATCGATTTCCATGGTTGTTGAACCCCAAGGTGGGCTTACGTGTCGGTCATCAACACTTGCAATTTTGGCCGATTCTGGCCCGTTTCGTGGACTATTACTCATTGTTTTGGGGTCCCGGAGTGATTTCCACGATTGACGAACCCCCGGGTGCGTTTACTTTTTGGTCACCAACGCTCGCTGTTTTTGTCGATTCTGACCCGTTTCCTGGACTATTACTCACCATTTTGGTGTCCCAAAGGGATTTCCATGGTTGTTGAACCCCATGGTGCGGTTACATGTCTGTCATCAACATTCGCGGTTTTTGTCGATTCTGACCCGTTTCTTCGACTATTACTCACCGTTTTGGGGTCCCAAATCGATTTCCATGGTTGTTGAACCCCAAGGTGCGTTTACGTGTCGGTCATCAACACTCGCTGTTTTTGTTGATTCTGACCCGTTTCCAGGACTATTACTCACCATTTTGGTGTTCCAAAGGGATTTCCATGGTTGTTGAACCTCAAGGTGCGTTTACATGTCCGTCATCAACACTCGCGGTTTTGTCGATTCTGACCCGTTTCTTGGACTATTACTCACCGTTTTGGGGTCCCTTAGCGATTTCCACGGTTGTCGAACCCCCCGGTGGGATTACGTGTCGGTCATCAACACTTTAAATTTTGGCCGATTCTGGCCCGTTTCATGGACTATTACTCATTGTTTTTTGTCCCGGAGTGATTTCCACGATTAACGAACCCTGGGGTGCGTTTACTTTTGGTCACAACACTGCTATTTTTGTTGATTGTTTTTGTCGATTCTGACCCGTTTCATGGACTATTACTCACCGTTTTGGTGTCCCAAAGCGATTTCCATGGTTGTTGAACCCAAAGGTGGGCTTGCGTGTCGGTCATCAACACTCGCTGTTTTTGTCGATTCTGACCCGTTGCTTGGACTATTACTCACCATTTTGGGGTCTCAAAGCGATTTCCATGGTTGTTGAACCCCAAGGTGGGCTTACGTGTCGGTCATCAACACTCGCGGTATTTGCCGATTCAGACCCGTTTCGTGGTCTATTACACATTGTTTTGGGGTCTGGGTGATTTCCACGATTAACGAATCCCGGGGTGTGTTTACGTGTCGGTCATCAACACTCGCGGTTTTTGTCGGTTCTGACCCGTTTCGTGGACTATTACTCACCGTTTTGGGGTCCCAAAGCGATTTCCATGGTTGTTGAACCCCAAGGTGCGCTTACATGTCTGTCATCAACACTCGTGGTTTTTGTCGATTCTGACCCGTTTCTTGGACTATTACTCACCGTTTTGGGGTCCCAAATCGATTTCCATGGTTGTTGAACCCCAAGGTGGGCTTATGTGTCGGTCATCAACACTTGCAATTTTGGCGATTCTGGCCAGTTTCGTGGACTATTACTCATTGTTTTGGGGTCTCGGAGTGATTTCCACGATTGACGAACACCCGGGTGCGTTTATGTTTCCGTCATCAACATTCGCTGTTTTTGTCGATCCTGACCCATTTCCAGGACTATTACTCACCGTTTTGGGGTCCCAAACCGATTTCCATGGTTGTTGAACCCCAAGGTGCGCTTAAGTGCCGGTCATCAACACTCGCGGTTTATCGGTTCTGATCCGTTTCGTGGACTATTACTCACCGTTTTGGGGTCCCAAAGCGATTTCCATGGTTGTTGAACCCCAAGGTGGGCTTACGTGTCGGTCATCAACACTTTCGCTTTGTTGATTCTGACCCGTTTCCAGGACTATTACTCACCATTTTGGTGTTCCAAAGGGATTTCCATGGTTGTTGAACCTCAAGGTGCGTTTACATGTCCGTCATCAACACTCGCGGTTTTTGTCGGTTCTGACCCGTTTCGTGGACTATTACTCACCGTTTTGGGGTCCCAAAGCAATTTCCATGGTTGTTGAACCCCAAGGTGCGCTTAAGTGTCGGTCATCAACACTCGCGGTTTTTGTCGGTTCTGACCCGTTTCGTGGACTATTACTCACCGTTTTGGGGTCCCAAAGCAATTTCCTTGGTTGTTGAACCCCAAGGTGGGCTTACGTGTCGGTCATCAACACTCGCAGTTTTAGCCGATTCTAGCCCGTTTCGTGGACTCTTATTCATTGTTTTGGGGTCCCGGAGTGATTCCAACGATTGACGAACCCCCGGGTGCGTTTACGGGTCGGTCATCAACACTCGCTGTTTTTGTTAATTCTGGCCCGTTTCCTACTCACCATTTTGGTGTCCCAAAGGGATTTCCATGGTTGTTGAACCTCAAGGTGCGTTTACATGTCCGTCATCAACACTCGCGGTTTTTGTCGATTCTGACCCGTTTCTTGGACTATTACTCACCGTTTTGGGGTCCTGAGCGATTCCCATGGTTGTTGAACCCCAAGGTGGGCTTACGTGTCGGTCATCAACACTCGCAGTTTTGGCGATTCTGGCCCGTTCGTGGACTATTACTCATTGTTTTGGGGTCCGGAGTGATTTCCATGATTGTTGAACCCCAGTGCGTTTACATTTTGGTCATCAACACTAGCGGTTTTTGTCGGTTCTGACCCGTTTCGTGGACTATTACTCACCGTTTTGGGGTCCCAAAGCAATTTCCATGGTTGTTGAACCCCAAGGTGGGCTTACATGTCTGTAATCAACACTCGTGGTTTTTGTCGATTCTGGCCCGTTTCGTGGACTCTTATTCATTGTTTTGGGGTCCTGGAGTGATTCCAACGATTAACGAACCCCCGGGTGCGTTTACGGGTCGGTCATCAACACTCGCTGTTTTTGTCGATTCTGACCCGTTTCCTGGACTATTACTCACCATTTTGGTGTCCCAAAGGGATTTCCATGGTTGTTGAACCCCAAGGTGCGCTTACATGTCTGTCATCAACATTCGCGGTTTTTGTCGATTCTGACCCGTTTCTTGGACTATTACTCACCATTTTGGGGTCTCAAAGCGATTTCCATGGTTGTTGAACCCCAAGGTGCGCTTAAGTGTCGGTCATCAACACTCGCTATTTTTGTTGATTCTGACCCGTTTCCTGGACTATTACTCACCGTTTTGGTGTCCCAAAGCAATTTCCATGGTTGTTGAACCCCAAGATGCGCTTACATGTCGGTCATCAACACTTTCGCGGTTTTTGTCGATTACGACCCGTTTCTTGGACTATTACTCACCGTTTTGGGGTCCCAAAGCGATTTCCATGGTTGTTGAACCCCAAGGTGGGCTTGCGTGTCGGTCATCAACACTTTCATGATTTTGGCGATTCTGGCCCGTTTCATGGACTATTACTCATTGTTTTGGGTCCGGAGTGATTTCCACGATTGGCGAACCCGAGTGCGTTCTTTCGGTCATCAACACTTCGCTATTTTTGTTGATTAGACCCGTTTCTGGACTATTACTCACCGTTTTGGTGTCCCAAAGCAATTTCCATGGTTGTTGAACCCCAAGATGCGCTTACATGTCGGTCATCAACACTCGCGGTTTTTGTCGATTCTGACCCGTTTCTTGGACTATTACTCACCATTTTGGGGTCTCAAAGCGATTTCCATGGTTGTTGAACCCCAAGGTGGGCTTACGTGTCGGTCATCAACAGTTTTGGCCGATTCTGGCCCGTTTCGTGGACTGTTACACATTGTTTTGGGGTCCTGGAGTGATTTCCATGATTGACGAACCCCCGGGTGTGTTTACGTTTCGGTCATCAACACTGACTATTACTCACCGTTTTGGGGTCCCAAAGCGATTTCCATGGTTGTTGAACCCCAAGGTGCGCTTACATGTCTGTCATCAACACTCGTGGTTTTTGTCGATTCTGACCCGTTTCTTGGACTATTACTCACCGTTTTGGGGTCCCAAATCGATTTCCATGGTTGTTGAACCCCAAGGTGGGCTTATGTGTCGGTCATCAACACTCGCAGTTTTGGCCGATTCTGGCCCGTTTCGTGGACTATTACTCATTGTTTTGGGGTCCTGGGTGATTTCCACGATTGGCGAACACCGGGTGCGTTTACTTTTTGGTCACCAACGCTCGCTGTTTTTGTCGATTCTGACCCATTTCCAGGACTATTACTCACCGTTTTGGGGTCCCAAACCGATTTCCATGGTTGTTGAACCCCAAGGTGCGCTTAAGTGTCGGTCATCAACACTCGCGGTTTTATCGGTTCTGACCCGTTTCGTGGACTATTACTCACCGTTTTGGGGTCCCAAAGCGATTTCCATGGTTGTTGAACCCCAAGGTGGGCTTACGTGTCGGTCATCAACACTCGCTATTTTTGTCAATTCTGACCCGTTTCCTGGACTATTACTCACCATTTTGGTGTTCCAAAGGGATTTCCATGGTTGTTGAACCTCAAGGTGTGTTTACATGTCCGTCATCAACACTCGCGGTTTTTGTCGATTCTGACCCGTTTCTTGGACTATTACTCACTGTTTTGGGGTCCTAAAGCGATTTCCATGGTTGTTGAACCCCAAGGTGCGCTTAAGTGTCGGTCATCAACACTCGCGGTTTTTGTCGGTTCTAACCCGTTTCGTGGACTATTACTCACCGTTTTGGGGTCCCAAAGCAATTTCCTTGGTTGTTGAACCCCAAGGTGGGCTTACGTGTCGGTCATCAACACTTTCATGATTTTAGCGATTAGCCCGTTTAAGTGGACTCTTATTCATTGTTTTGGGGTCCCGGAGTGATTTCCAACGATTGTGAACCCGGAGTGCGTTTATGGGTCATCAACACTTTCGCTGTTTTGTGATTGACCCGTTTCGGACTATTACTCACCATTTTGGTGTCCCAAAGCGATTTCCATGGTTGTTGAACCCCAAGGTGCGCTTACATGTCCGTCATCAACACTCGCGGTTTTTGTCGATTCTGACCCGTTTCTTGGACTATTACTCACCGTTTTGGGGTCCTAAAGCGATTTCCATGGTTGTTGAACCCCAAGGTGGGCTTACGTGTCGGTCATCAACACTCGCGGTTTTTGTCGATTCTGACCCGTTTCTTGGACTATTACTCATTGTTTTGGGGTCCCGGAGTGATTTCCACGATTGACGAACCCCCGGGTGCGTTTACTTTTTGGTCAACAACGCTCGCTGTTTTTGTCGATTCTGACCCGTTTCATGGACTATTACTCACCGTTTTGGGGTCCCAAAGCGATTTCCATGGTTGTTGAACCCCAAGGTGGGCTTACGTGTCGGTCATCAACACTCGAAGTTTTAGCCGATTCTGGCCCGTTTCGTGGACTCTTATTCATTGTTTTGGGGTCCCGGAGTGATTCCAAGATTGACGAACCCCCGGGTGCGTTTACGGGTCGGTCATCAACACTTGCTGTTTTTGTCAATTCTGCCCGTTTCCTACTCACCATTTTGGTGTCCCAAAGGGATTTCCATGGTTGTTGAACCCCAAGGTGCGCTTACATGTCTGTCATCAACATTCGCGGTTTTTGTCGATTCTGACCCGTTTCTTCGACTATTACTCACTGTTTTGGGGTCCCAAATCGATTTCCATGGTTGTTGAACCCCAAGGTGCGTTTACGTGTCGGTCATCAACACTCGCTGTTTTTGTTGATTTTGACCTGTTTCCAGGACTATTACTCACCATTTTGGTGTTCCAAAGGGATTTCCATGGTTGTTGAACCTCAAGGTGTGTTTACATGTCCGTCATCAACACTCGCGGTTTTTGTCGATTCTGACCCGTTTCTTGGACTATTACTCACCGTTTTGGGGTCCTAAAGCGATTTCCATGGTTGTTGAACCCCAAGGTGGGCTTGCGTGTCGGTCATCAACACTCGCAGTTCTGGCCGATTCTGGCCCGTTTCATGGACTACTACTCATTGTTTTGGGGTCCCGGAGTGATTTCCACGATTGACGAACCCCCGGGTGCGTTTACTTTTTGGTCACCAACGCTCGCTGTTTTTGTCGATTCTGACCCGTTTCATGGACTATTACTCACCGTTTTGGGGTCCCAAAGCAATTTCCATGGTTGTTGAACCCCAAGATGCGCTTACATGTCGGTCATCAACACTCGCTGTTTTTGTCGATTCTGACCCGTTTCCTGGACTATTACTCACCATTTTGGGGTCTCAAAGCGATTTCCATGGTTGTTGAACCCCAAGGTGGGCTTACGTGTCGGTCATCAACAGTTTTGGCCGATTCTAGCCCGTTTCGTGGACTGTTACACATTGTTTTGGGTTCCTGGAGTGATTTCCATGATTGACGAACCCCCGGGTGTGTTTACGTTTCGGTCATCAACACTGACTATTACTCACCGTTTTGGGGTCCCAAAGCGATTTCCATGGTTGTTGAACCCCAAGGTGCGCTTACATGTCTGTCATCAACACTCGTGGTTTTGTCGATTCTGACCCGTTTCTTGGACTATTACTCACCGTTTTGGGGTCCCAAATCGATTTCCATGGTTGTTGAACCCCAAGGTGGGCTTATGTGTCGGTCATCAACACTCGCTGTTTTTGGCCGATTCTGGCCCGTTTCGTGGACTGTTACTCATTGTTTTGGGGTCCTGGGTGATTTCCACGATTGGCGAACCCTGGTGCGTTTACTTTTTGGTCACCAACGCTCGCTGTTTTTGTCGATTCTGACCCATTTCCAGGACTATTACTCACCGTTTTGGGGTCCCAAACCGATTTCCATGGTTGTTGAACCCCAAGGTGCGCTTAAGTGCCGGTCATCAACACTCGCGGTTTTTATCGGTTCTGATCCGTTTCGTGGACTATTACTCACCGTTTTGGGGTCCCAAAGCGATTTCCATGGTTGTTGAACCCCAAGGTGGGCTTACGTGTCGGTCATCAACAGTTTTCGCTGGTTTTTGTTGATTCGACTGTTTCATGGACTATTACTCACCATTGTTTTGGTGTTCCGGTGATTTCCATGGTTGTTGAACCTCAAGTGCGTTTACATGTCCGTCATCAACACTTTTCGCGGTTTTTGTCGATTTGACCCGTTTCATGGACTATTACTCACCATTTTGGTGTCCCAAACCGATTTCCATGGTTGTTGAACCCCAAGGTGCGCTTACATGTCTGTCATCAACACTCGTGGTTTTTGTCGATTCTGACCCGTTTCGTGGACTATTACTCACCGTTTTGGGGTCCCAAAGCGATTTCCATGGTTGTTGAACCCCAAGGTGGGCTTACATGTCGGTCATCAACACTCGCGGTTTTGTCCGATTCTGACCCGTTTCGTGGACTATTACTCACCGTTTTGGGGCCCCAAAGCGACTTCCATAGTTGTTGAACCCGAAGGTGGGCTTACGTGTCGGTCAACAACACTCGCAGTTTTAGCCGATTCTGACCCGTTTCGTGGACTATTACTCATTGTTTTGGGGTCCCGGAGTGATTTCCACAATTGACAAACACCGGGTGTGTTTATGTTTCGGTCATTAACACTCGTTGTTTTTGTCGATTCTGACCCATTTCCTGGACTATTACTCACCGTTTTAGGGTCCCAAAGCGATTTCCATGGTTGTTGAACCCCAATGTGCGCTTACGTGTCGGTCATCAACACTCGCGGTTTTTGTCGATTCTGACCCGTTTCTTCGACTATTACTCACTGTTTTGGGGTCCCAAATCGATTTCCATGGTTGTTGAACCCCAAGGTGCGTTTACGTGTCGGTCATCAACACTCGCTGTTTTTGTTGATTCTGACCTGTTTCCAGGACTATTACTCACCATTTTGGTGTTCCAAAGGGATTTCCATGGTTGTTGAACCTCAAGGTGCGTTTACATGTCCGTCATCAACACTCGCGGTTTTTGTCGATTCTGACCCGTTTCTTGGACTATTACTCACCGTTTTGGGGTCCTAAAGCGATTTCCATGGTTGTTGAACCCCAAGGTGGGCTTACGTGTCGGTCATCAACACTCGCAATTTTGGCCGATTCTGGCCCGTTTCATGGACTATTACTCATTGTTTTGGGGTCCCGGAGTGATTTCCACGATTGACGAACCCCGGGTGCGTTTACTGTCGGTCATCAACATTACTGTTTTTGTCGATTCTGACCCATTTCGGGACTATTACTCACCGTTTGGTGTCCCAAAGCAATTTCCATGGTTGTTGAACCCCGGGGTGCGTTTACATGTCGGTCATCAACAATTGCAGTTTTGGCCGATTCTGGCACGTTTCTTGGACTATTACTCACCATTTTGGGGTCCCAAAGCGATTTCCATGGTTGTCGAACCCCAAGTTGTGCTTATGTGTTGGTCTTCAATACTTTCATGATTTTGGCGATTCTGGCCCGTTTGTGGACTATTACTCATTGTTTTGGGGTCCGGAGTGATTTCCACGATTGTGAACCCCGAGTGCGTTTACTTTTGGTCATCAACACTCGCTGTTTTTATCAATTCTGGCCCGTTTCCTACTCACCGTTTTGGGGTCCCAAAGCGATTTCCATGGTTGTTGAACCCCAAGGTGCGCTTACATGTCTGTCATCAACACTCGTGGTTTTTGTCGATTCTGACCCGTTTCTTGGACTATTACTCACCGTTTTGGGGTCCCAAATCGATTTCCATGGTTGTTGAACCCCAAGGTGGGCTTATGTGTCGGTCATCAACACTCGCAGTTTTGGCCGATTCTGGCCCGTTTCGTGGACTATTACTCATTGTTTTGGGGTCCTGGAGTGATTTCCACGATTGACGAACACCCGGGTGCGTTTATGTTTCCGTCATCAACATTCGCTGTTTTTGTCGATCCTGACCCATTTCCAGGACTATTACTCATCGTTTTGGGGTCCCAAACCGATTTCCATGGTTGTTGAACCCCAAGGTGCGCTTAAGTGCCGGTCATCAACACTCGCGGTTTTTATCGGTTCTGATCCGTTTCGTGGACTATTACTCACCGTTTTGGGGTCCCAAAGCGATTTCCATGGTTGTTGAACCCCAAGGTGGGCTTACATGTCGGTCATCAACACTCGCTGTTTTTGTTGATTCTGACCTGTTTCCAGGACTATTACTCACCATTTTGGTGTTCCAAAGGGATTTCCATGGTTGTTGAACCTCAAGGTGCGTTTACATGTCCGTCATCAACACTCGCGGTTTTTGTCGATTCTGACCCGTTTCTTGGACTATTACTCACCGTTTTGGGGTCCTAAAGCGATTTCCATGGTTGTTGAACCCCAAGGTGGGCTTGCGTGTCGGTCATCAACACTCGCAGTTTTGGCCGATTCTGGCCCGTTTCATGGACTATTACTCATTGTTTTGGGTTCCCGGAGTGATTTCCACGATTGACGAACCCCCGGGTGTGTTTACGTTTCGGTCATCAACACTTGACCCATTTCCAGGACTATTACTCACCGTTTTGGTGTCCCAAACCGATTTCCATGGTTGTTGAACCCCAAGGTGCGTTTACATGTCCGTCATCAACACTCGCGGTTTTTGTCGATTCTGACCCGTTTCGTGGACTATTACTCACCGTTTTGGGGTCCCAAAGCGATTTCCATGGTTGTTGAACCCCAAGGTGGGCTTACGTGTCGGTCATCAACAGTTTTGGCCGATTCTAGCCCGTTTCGTGGACTGTTACACATTGTTTTGGGTTCCTGGAGTGATTTCCATGATTGACGAACCCACGGGTGTGTTTACGTTTCGGTCATCAACACTGACTATTACTCACCGTTTTGGTGTCCCAAACCGATTTCCATGGTTGTTGAACCCCAAGGTGCGTTTACATGTCCGTCATCAACACTCGCGGTTTTTGTCGATTCTGACCCGTTTCTTGGACTATTACTCACCGTTTTGGGGTCCTAAAGCGATTTCCATGGTTGTTGAACCCCAAGGTGGGCTTACGTGTCGGTCATCAACACTTGCAGTTTTGGCGATTAACCCGTTTCGTGGACTATTACTCATTGTTTTGGGGTCTGGAGTGATTTCCACGATTGAGCGAACCCCCGGGTGCGTTTATGTTTCGGTCATCAACATTCGCTGTTTTTGTCGATTCTGACCCATTTCCAGGACTATTACTCACCGTTTTGGGGTCCCAAAGCGATTTCCATGGTTGTTGAACCCCAAGGTGGGCTTACATGTCGGTCATCAACACTCGCGGTTTTTATCGGTTCTGACCCGTTTCGTGGACTATTACTCACCGTTTTGGGGTCCCAAAGCGATTTCCATGGTTGTTGAACCCCAAGGTGGGCTTACATGTCGGTCATCAACACTCGCTGTTTTTGTTGATTCTGACCTGTTTCCAGGACTATTACTCACCATTTTGGTGTTCCAAAGGGATTTCCATGGTTGTTGAACCTCAAGGTGCGTTTACATGTCCGTCATCAACACTCGCGGTTTTTGTCGATTCTGACCTGTTTCATGGACTATTACTCATCGTTTTGGGTCCCAAAGCGATTTCCATGGTTGTTGAACCCCAAGGTGCGCTTACATATCGGTCATCAACACTCGCGGTCTTTGCCGATTCAGACCCGTTTCGTGGGCTATTACTCACCATTTCGGTGTCGCAAAACGATCACCATGGTTGTTGAACCCCAAGGTGCGCTTACGTGTCGGTCATCAACACTCGCAGTTTTGGCCGATTCTGGCCCGTTTCGTGGACTATTACTCATTGTTTTGGGGTCCCGGAGTGATTTCCATGATTGACGAACCCCGGGGTGCGTTTACGTGTCGGTCATCAACACTCGCTGTTTTGGCCGATTCCGGCCTGTTTCATGGACTATTACTCACCATTTTGGGGTCTCAAAGCGATTTCCATGGTTGTTGAACCCCAAGGTGCGCTTACATGTCTGTCATCAACACTCGCGGTTTTGGGCGTTTCTGATCCGTTTCGTGGACTATTACTCACCGTTTTGGGGTCCCAAAGCGATTTCCATTGTTGTTGAACCCCAAGGTGGGCTTACGTGTCGGTCATCAACTGCAGTTTTTGCCGATTTTGGCCCGTTTCGTGGACTATTACTCATTGTTTTGGGGTCCCGGAGTGATTCCAAGATTGACGAACCCCCGGGTGCGTTTACATGTCCGTCATCAACACTCTCGGTTTTTGTCGATTCTGACCCGTTTCTTGGACTATTACTCACCGTTTTGGGGTCCTAAAGCGATTTCCATGGTTGTTGAACCCCAAGGTGGGCTTACGTGTCGGTCATCAACACTTGATTTTGGCGATTCTGGCCCGTTTCGTGGACTATTACTCATTGTTTTGGGGTCCCAAGTGATTTCCACGATTGATGAACACCCGGGTGCGTTTATGTTTCGGTCATTAACACTCGTTGTTTTTGTCGATTCTGACCCATTTCCTGGACTATTACTCACCGTTTTAGGGTCCCAAAGCGATTTCCATGGTTGTTGAACCCCAATGTGCGCTTACGTGTCGGTCATCAACACTCGCGGTTTTTGTCGATTCTGACCTGTTTCATGGACTATTACTCACCGTTTTGGGTCCCAAAGCGATTTCCATGGTTGTTGAACCCCAAGGTGGGCTTACATGTCGGTCATCAACACTTGCTGTTTTTGTTGATTCTGACCTGTTTCCAGGACTATTACTCACCCTTTTGGTGTTCCAAAGGGATTTCCATGGTTGTTGAACCTCAAGGTGCGTTTACATGTCCGTCATCAACACTCGCGGTTTTTGTCGATTCGTTTCTTGGACTATTACTCACCGTTTTGGGGTCCTAAAGCGATTTCCATGGTTGTTGAACCCCAAGGTGGGCTTACGTGTCGGTCATCAACTTTTCATGGTTTTTGGACGATTCCGCCCCTTTTCATGGACTATTACTCTTTGTTTTGGGGTCCCCAAGCGATTTCCATGATTGACGTACCCCGGGGTGCGTTTACGTGTCGGTCATCAACACTCGCGGTTTTTGTCGATTCTGACCCGTTTCTTGGACTATTACTCACCGTTTTGGGGTCCTAAAGCGATTTCCATGGTTGTTGAACCCCAAGGTGGGCTTACATGTCGGTCATCAACACTCGCGGTTTTTACCGGTTCTGATCCGTTTCGTGGACTATTACTCACCGTTTTGGGGTCCCAAAGCGATTTCCATGGTTGTTGAACCCCAAGGTGGGCTTACGTGTCGGTCATCAACAGTTTTGGCCGATTCTAGCCCGTTTCGTGGACTGTTACACATTTTTTTGGGTTCTGGGTGATTTCCATGATTGGCGAACCCCGGGTGCGTTTACGTTTTTGGTCATCATTTTTTTGTCGATTCCGATGGACTATTACTCACCGTTTTGGGGTCCCAAAGTGATGTCCATGGTTGTTGAACCCCAAGGTGCACTTACATGTCGGTCATCAACACTCGTGGTTTTTGTCGATTTTGAACCGTTTCGTGGACTATTACTCACCGTTTTGGGGTCCCAAATCGATTTCCATGGTTGTTGAACCCCAAGGTGGGCTTATGTGTCGGTCATCAACACTTTTCGCTGATTTTGGCGATTCTGACCCGTTCGTGGACTATTACTCACCATTTTGGGGTCCCAAAGTGATTTCCATGGTTGTTGAACCTCAAAGGTGCGTTTACATGTCCGTCATCAACATTTCGCGGTTTTTTAGTCGATTCTGACCCGTTTCCTGGACTATTACTCACCGTTTTGGGGTCCCAAAGCGATTTCCATGGTTGTTGAACCCCAATATGGGCTTACGTGTCGGTCATCAACACTCTCTGTTTTGGCTGATTCTGGCCCGTTTAGTGGACTATTACTCACAGTTTTGGGGTCCCGGAGTGATTTCCATGATTGACGAACCCCAGGTGCGTTTACTTTTTGGTCACCTTGTTTTTTGTCGATTCTGACCGTTTCATG